>JAODKE010000001.1:25561151-25588548 GCA_026779605.1 Mormyrus hasselquistii | reverse complement strand
TCTCCAATCAATGTGCTAACCTGCCAGCTCATACTTCTAGTCAAATGAGTGATCTCTGGTGCTGCTCCTCCCCCAGGGAGTCTGTGCCGGATGAGCGGCTAGAAGTTGTCTGGAAGTGCATATTATGCAAAGGATCCTCCTCTCCTCCCTCTTGTCAGCTGATTCGGTTTGTTTCGCCACTTCCTGTGTTTACGGGGAAGCGGAATGGAGCCGCAGCGTTTCCCATGCGGGCCAGCTAATTGCAGCTCGTCTTGCCTCACGCCCATCTGGTTCAGCTGGTGCCTGAACGGGGCGGGGGACCCTCGGAGAAGCTTAGCGCTCTGGGTTTGGCATGCGGGGGGGGGGGGGGTTACAGTGTCGGCCCGTTGCTGGACACCCTCGCGTCAGACCGGGCGTGGGAGGGGGATCGGGTCACCCTGTAGCTCTGGGGCGTCTCGCGTTGCTAAGGGGCCTCGGCTCACGGTTGTTAATTTAGTCATTTGACTGGTGCATGATACATGCTGTGGGATTATTTTATTTGTCGTTTACCGAGGCAAGTCTCAGAAATGTAGCTAATATATAGCTTGAAAGACATCCTGGGTAGCATGGATCCAAAATGGAGGAGAATTTCACCTCTTTTCATGCCCCGGTCGCTCGTAACTTGAAATGTTCGTAAGTCATTAGTTAAAATAATTTTAGGGGTATACACAAGTACAAAGAACTAGGATGCTGGGAGTACACACGCTACGCTGCTGCACGGCGGGACGTCGTACTAGGTAGAATTGGTGCGCAAAAAAAAAAATGTTGCGGACAGGAAACGGAAGCCCAATGAACACAGTTTAGACTTACAGTCCTCTTCGTTCATATGTCTGAAGGTTCGTAAGTAGAGGAGCGTCTGTGGAGGTTTCCGTTATTTTTATGTTCTGTCTTTCACAATACAGCTGCTCCAAAACACTTGACGAGTTTTTGCAGTCTGTTATTATCCATCCATCCATCCACCCATCCATCCATCCCCTGTACCTCCTCCTCCCCTGCGGGCGGTCTGGAGCCTATCCTGCAACCTATAGGTACAAGACAGGGAATAACTGCTGTTTATATGTGCTATACATTGTTGGGTGATACAGGAGAAAGGGAAGAGGGAAATAAAGAGAAAATGTTTCAGTTGATTACTTTTTGATGGTCACGCGTTCATGTTGATGCGACATTTATTGCTGCTGTCTTTCATGGGAGGTTGTTCCTCCAGTACTGGCACCATGATCCCTGTTTGTGCAGCGCTTCCATTTAAAGATCCATCTAATCAGTTGTTTGGTTTGTTCTTTGTTTGTTTTATACTTGTTTGTTTGGTTCAGGTCTGTTGGGAGGGAGCAAAATGGACTGTCATGGGTTCCCTGAGGAATAGGCTGATTTACACCATCATGAACTCAGGCATGTGGTCTTCCTAGTGCCCCTCTGGAAATCCAAGGATTTGCTGCATTCGAAATGGTCCTCACATGCTGATTTCTCTCTTGAACTGTCCGTTCTATCGGCATGGCAACCCTGCCTGCCTTGGATGATGGGGGTTGAGTACACTGGCGTGCACGGGGGAGGGGGGAGGAATGTCACCTCACCCGCTGTCTTGAACCTGCTCTTCTGCCAGAGGCTGTTTCCTGAAGCTGAACTGTCTCTTCCCCCCCCATATTGCAAATACTTTGGTTTGCCTGCGGTCGGCGATGCTGCCAGTTTCCCACGCCAGTCAGCCCGGCCCAGGCTCCCAGGGATATCGGGGTGGGGTGGGGGGGGGGGGATACACAGGAACTCTGACCACAGGCTGCCCTGCTTTGCCTGTGCTTTTTAACACCAGTAAGCCATGTCACCTTTCAAAACTGGCTCTTGGTTCCTCCCATGGCCGGAATCTTTTCTTTTAAAAAATACTAATAAAAGGAACGAGGATGTAGGTGCATTTCCTGAGATCGGTGCCCTCGTGCCGTCGTGCCGAGCCTGCGTCAACACGTCAACGGGTGGCTGGGACCCGGCCCTACCTGCCTGTGCCCGTCTGTGCTCACAAGATTCTGATTTGTCACGTGGCTCGTTGGCTCAAGAACAGAACGCATTCTGCATGTGACATCAGACCCATCTATCAGCCGACATTCTTTAATAATCAAGAAATCGATATCAGATCTAATGTCAGTCTTGCCCAGTATTGTCTGCCGATACTTGCATTTTATTAGTGTTCAAGGTCTGTGGTACCAGGTGTAAAGACACAACTGTTAAAATAATGGACATGATCAGCCATTTTCCGCTTGACCACGAGTCAAAAATGTTCAGCAGGATGAAGCACATGGGACTTTAGGTCCAGGCATCTTAAACCTTGTGAGGGGGGCAAGTTTGCTGTTTGTGCATCTGCGCATGTGTCCGTGTCCAGAGCCTTTTCGTGTACAGGCAGACAAAATAATGGGTATGGCAGAATGCACTGCTGTTTTCTGCTCTGCGGCGTGACCACGATGTCTGCCGTATTGCTTCTGCAAGCTGCGGCAAGGTGGGGGTAAGATCCTCACACTCACCTATAAGTGCCCTTCGCCGCACTCGGGGATGAGGTCCGAATGGTAGCGGGGCTCCGATGCCTTCCAGTGCGTCCCCAAAAGGGGAGTGTCACGCCGTGGTGCTTAGGCTTGGAGATGATCAGGTCCTTTTTGGACATAGGTCTACAAAGGGTCATAGAAGACTAGTGAAGCCCAGCAGTTTGTTTCTCTTGTCAGATGAAGTGGCCCCCGCATCCCTGTACTAGAGCGGCTGCATGTGTTTAGTCAGCAGATCTGGCTCCCGTCCAGGAGGCTTTCGGCACAGCCCAGCTGGCCCAGTTGCTCCATGGTTGGGCGGGGTCGAGTCTTTGCAAGCAGCCAATGGGGGTGTGAGAGGGTTGGCATCTCGGTGTGCTGTGATATGGGAGTAACGGTGGGGTGGGGGAGTGGTGGTGAATATGAACCTGTGTTTGTGTGTCGGCGGGGAGGGGGGTGTGTTGATAAGAATTGCTGATATCGGACTTTCGAGCAGAGCTGGTAATTGGACCTGTTGATTACAAAAGTACGTCATTTCCAGTAAGTGTCGCCGTTGTCTTGGTGAGTCGGATCCCTGGTGTGCGTCGGCCCTGTTCTCTCCTTCGTCGTCCGGCTGCCTGGGAGATGGTGTGCGCCGGAGGAGCCCAGCATAGCCTCCCCTTCGCGTGCAGGACCCCCGGCCACGTGAGGCCCCTGCGTGCCCACCTCTCCCCTGCCTCGCATGCATGAACCCCCTGTGAGTGGCTCAGGAGAGGCAAAGTCTCTGATTAGCTGGGAAAGCTTGCCTGTAAGTTTTTTTGTTTACAGTCTCTCAGTCAGTCATGGCATGAGCCCCCTGAGAGCAGGGGCCTTGCCGGCGACAGTCTGCCTGTGACACTGTGATAATGGGGGTGTCTTCTGAGCTCTGCGCGAGTCTTCGCCTTTGAGGGGAAAGACTCTCTCCATTTTGGTTTTGTAGGTTTTTATTTCCTCTGAAATCTCCTTCTCATACCCTCCAACATTTAAATCTGAGTCTTCCCCAAATCTTCTTTAGTTTCAGTTACCATTTGTGTCTTGATGGAGACTTTACCCAGGATTTCTATACGCCTTGGGTACTTAAAGCTATTGAATAACCCCCCTGTCAGTGAAATCTACCAAGGATGAACCTGAACTCCCTGACTAATTTTATCGGGGGCAGTTGACCTTGGCTTGTAACTGATGGAATTTGGACCTTGGTGGGAAAATAATTCGGTGCCCCTGCTTTAGCCTGTCTGTCTGCATCTGTTTTTCTGTAATCGCCGATGGCCTGTAGGTTATCCGTTGAACCACCTTGGGCAGCAGCTGAGGCCTACGGCTCATCCCACAGCCTCGCCGTTGGGACCCAGGCCTCCGCCCATGTTCCATCTCATCGATCTCTGTCCAGCTCCTTTTTGCTGAGAAAATCCATCCCATTTTTCCAGCACGGAAGCTTTTTGCGTTTCTGGTCAAAACGTAGCAATGTCATGCTTGCCATACCTGAGAAAATAGCTTATGTTTGTGCAACGTGCTATGTTGTTTTACTGCACGGCATTCTTTCCTCTCGATAACATCTCAACATACTTCTGATGATACTCGGTGTCTCATTGGCACATTGAATCAAAAGGCATGTCAGGGGAAAATTTGTCTTGGGTCCTAAGCCACTGCGTTCCATAATATACATTACATTCAACAGAATCACACCATACAATATACACAACATACATCATACATTCATACATATATACATACTGTCCTCCGGGCTATAATAAAACTTATAAATAGATCCACTGATAATAAACAATAAATCAAAAAATTAAGACCTGACAAAGACATTCTGTAATCTGTTCTTATTTATCATCTTAATGGCAGATGGAATAATTGTTCTTGTATCTGTTCAGTCTCCAATTTGTCAGGTTGCTATCAGAACAGATAGGGGTCACAGCAGTTAGCTTAGGAATCTGCCTGCCGTCCGTTATGTCCCCGTCCAGTGATAACACACAACAGTCCATGCCAGGTTTGCCTGCTTGTGTTGGTACCACTGGCATCGGTCATTATGTGATGATCTCGTAATGAATATTTTCACATGACGTCACAGTCTTGGTACAATACAGACAAGTTATCAAAAAGTGATTCGATTCCATCTGACTTTTGAGTCTCGAAATAAATCCAGCACTAAGCGGGATTCATTATTTACATAGAGCTTCCTCCTCCAGGGATTTCGACAAGGCGGTGTTGGCGCTCCCCAGTGACCTCTGAGCAGGAAATGTAGATCAGCCTTATTCACCGCAGTTGCAGGCCCGGGTCCCCGCAGTCTTTCCATTCATTAATGCCATGCCTTGTGCCACCATTTTTCAGCACAGTCTGCTCTTCCTGGGGCCCCTGGGGAGGTTCGGGGCCCCTTTTATGTTACTGTTAAGCCACCAAGTGTGTCTCTAAGTGGAAAACGCTCTTTGCTTTCCCAGAACATTTTGGCACATTTCGCATTATGATTAGTTATCCATCGTTCGGTCTGCCGTGTTCGACTCTAAATCGGATCGCCTGTGTTCATGGAGCATTGTCTCCTAACCAGATTCGAAATGGCAGGCAGCTGGGTCTGTCTGGGGGCAAGAGCATGAAAATGTGCGCTTCACGGCATCCTGGCATGCGCTTTTAGGTCTAGCGTGTCAACACTCTTTGCCATGTGTTGCAGGATATCTTAATCCATCAACTGCCACTGTGGCCACATCACTCGTGAGTGGATGTTGTTCTCCTTGACCTTCCGATGAACCCACTCATCCCGTTTTCCCTGCCCGCCCACACGAGCCCTTCCTGTTGGGCTGGTGCAGATCTGGCTCCGCCGTATTTGTGCTGTGAGGTCCTTGCCCCTTGTGCCAATCAGCTTGGTCTGCTCCGTCCCACTGAGCTCTTCTGCCCCAGTCCTTCAGGAGTCTTTGCCATCGCCACCCATTTGTTTTGCATGGTTGGCACCGGCAAGCAGCAGTAGGGTATCATACTGGTGGGTGGTAGAAATGGAAATGAGGTGTTGAGACGTAGTAAAGGGCCGAGGGCTCATGGGGGAGAGAGTTATGCTAATAGGAAAGTGCGTCATCGTACAGAGTAGCCTCTTGTGTGCTAAAGACTTCACGTCCAGAACTTCCCTGAGGCCAGGCTGAGGTAGCCTTCTTGGCTTTTAGATTATCCCTGTGGTGCCTGCAGAAGTAAAGAAGGGGTCTAGACAGAGTTTGGTGGTCCCTCTATTAGCGTAAGAATCAGGGTCCCTTTACAAGCAGTAGAAACTGTCACTTTATTAAGTTCCTGCCCTCTTACAGACAGTCTTCTATCTCCCTTTGGGGTGTCGGGCTGCACAACATCACATTGCGATGTGTGAAATTTCTGCAAGTAATACTGTGATATTTACAAAATAAAAAAAGATTAAATTACCTGAAATAAACTATAGCCCAATAGAACCTATCTACTTATGGAGTGTGTCAAATAAAATGGTGTTGCGACAACTTGTGTCAACAGACACAAAACAGCGCTGACATTTGATGTAATAATTGTGTATGCGCGCATTGCAGTGACAACGCTGGAATCATAATGGAATACTTTAGGGGGCAGGAAGAGTCAAGGTCCCTTTAGGGCCAGAATAAGCCCCAACAGAAGAGGCTGACACTGAAAGGGTCTTCGGCATGGTCACGGTCATCTCATACCCCTGCTGATAACTCATTCATTTCTAAATGGCAGGATTAGTTCAATTTTAAATTTTGTACAGTTAAGAGCAAAGTTTTGTCTCTCTGTATTTGAAATTCAGTCTCAGTGCTGTCATCCAAGCGCAAATACCATGTCATCTGACTTGGACGTTAAGTTTCACTGAGTGAAAAATTGCATCAATGGATCCGTCTCTCGCTGCCTTTGCTCCTGATTCCCTAATGTATTTGTAGCTCATAACCCTGAGCACTGAAGTGGTAAATAACCCTGAACTCTATGGGACATTGTGGCTCTAGAGTCGTTTGAGAGAACTTTGACCAAACAGTTTGTTTGTCTGTTTTTTTTAAGCATGCGAAATGAAGTCCAGCTTTGATTTTTCCAGATATTCACTTTATTGAAGTCTTGTGCTTATTTGATATTTGCCGCGGGTGACCCGGTGTGTCCTTTTCCAGGATGATGTGTTTCATTCTAACGACTCCCTGTTAAGTTTGAATTGGGGAATCACCATTGATGGATGACCAGCCATTAGTGGCGACCAACCAACTGCAAAGTCGACTCCGGAGGTTCAGGCTCAGCATTTTCAGAATAACAGCTGCAGATCATCACGAGGGCCAGTGGTGGTTTTGTGGGATGTGACTCCTCCCACAGGCAGGGGCCGTTGCGGGTGGGTCAGGTCGATGCCTGCCTTAGTCACGGTCCTTCCCGTCTAGGGGGATGTATGGGGGTCTCATGCTGCGTCGTTATTTGCTAATGTGCTGTCCATCATTTGGTCTCTGGGAACCGTCTTGATGTGCCGCTGGTCACCTCGGAGATGGCTGGTTACCCAGCAGCAACGGGGGGGAGGAGTTAAGAAAGAGTCTGTCGCTGCCATCCTAGGGCAGGATGGAGACCACGTGTCTTGAGTGACCAGTAATACAAATGTTCTTTGTTGGTTACTGGGTTGTGAGGAAGTGTTTGTACTTGATCTGTGTCTGTCCTTGACCAAGCAGTGGTTTTATTGATTCTTGCGTTTCCCTTTCTCATTTCCTGTATCGGTTTCAGGTCAGAACATTTTGATATATGTAGTGTAATTAAACGTTTTGAATGTTTGTTTTCTTTTATTTCCTGAAGATTAAGAATTGGCATCAGGCTATTCACACCCTGCCATGGTTCATTCCTTAGGTGCAGTTGCCAGATCCTGACGATTAGTTTGTATGGCTGCTCGCTTCCTGTTTCCTGTATTTAATACACAGAGCCGCTTTGCTTTGTCTTCCCGTTTTAGTGTCTGTTCAGCAGCATGGGTATGGAGAGATGGAGAGATATTGAATGTATACAGTGAAATAAACCGATAACTGATGTCTTGAGTATAAAAAGGAATCATTTAGGCTAATGTTCGTTTCCTTTTTTCTTTTGACCTCGGTGCAGTGCTGGTAGCTCGTGCGGGAGCCCCGTCGTCTGCAGGTCTTTCATCCAGGACGTCATGCCTTGTTTGACAGTGTGACTAAGAAACCTTGGTGATGAGAGCAGCCAGTGGGTTGCTGTGGACTAAGGGGGGTAGATCCCATGTTTTCCGCTTGATATGGCGGGGACAGCTGCGACATGCCCATTCGTCCCAGCATGTCGCGTGTGCAGTGAGCTGGAGGAGGAAGTTACCTGATTGCAGGGGAGTAAAACGATGCTTTACAAACTTCCTGTGACCCAACTTCAGTAGATCTCTTGCTGTAATGTTTTGCTCTCATGCCGGCGTCATGCTGGTCACTGCAAAGTCTGTTCTGTCATGAATGTTGCACTGGTTAGTTCAGGAGGAATGTCCCCCCCCCCTCACTTTGCATGATGAAGAAAATTTGGTGATTTTATTCTCTTGGTTTAACACAAACTGTATTTCTGTCCATGGCAGTGCCATGGCCCAGTCCTGTTCTCTTCTGCTCTCATTTTCATGCCATGAACGCCTGGCTGCTAATGAGCCGCATTAACCCCACAGTGACAGGAGCATAGGATGATTTTAATGAAGGCGTGTGAAAATCTCACGTGCCATCTGTGATATGAAGATGTCTGCAAGAGTCAGTCTCTCTCCGTTCTGGAAACTGGAGATGAAATCATTTGGACTCCAACAGGAAGAATAAGCGCTTTGAGTGATTTGGTTTGTGTGACGGTGTTTCTCTACGTCACACATCCATATGCGTCATGCACATGGCTAACTCTGAAATGTTTGGAGATGTTCTGCTCAGATTTGGGTTTATCAGTCACGCTGTAATTTTGTGGCTGCGTCCTCTTCCTGACTTACCAGGAATCTGGCCAAGCCTTCCCATTGGCTGTTGGTTCACTGCCTCAGACAGCTCTGACGTGTGAGAACTGGACGCTGCCGGCGGGAATATGGTCCAGCGGGTGCCGGGTGCCACACAAAAACACAGCTTGGGCGATTTCGGCATCCATTCATGCAAGTGGGCGTTGTACCGGAAAGCGGTCAGCTCACAGTAGGACATAAGCTTGAGAGAGTCTGGGCTTCAGCAAATGAATTGGACGCTGTGCATGTGATCAGAAGGTTACCGGTTCAAATCCCGTGGCTGGAAGAGTAATTTACCTGCTGGGCCCCTGAGTAAGACCCTCAACCCCCAATTGCTCCAGGGGATTGGCTTACTCTGCTTTGCTGGATAAATTGGTCTGCTAAATAAATTAAAGGTGAATGTAAATTTTGTGTAGCGGCTGTGCGTCTGCTCCCTTCCCGGCCGCCGGGATCTCCTGACAAACGGGCAGTGGTCCAGGCTGTGAAAGCGATCCACATTCCTCTGCTGTGCTCCGGTTGCTGGCCCACCCCCCGCGCTTCTTGGGCAGCCCTGGAACTCGGAGGCCGCCTCCCCCTTTCCTGGGCACATGATCCTCCCAAGACGGACAAACGGCGCTTTGTCGGCTCCGCCGGCCTTAAATGCGCGGACATCCTGCAGGCTACGGCGCCACCTCCTTTTACATACCATTCTGCGATGCTCCGACCCAAAGCCAGGAGACGCAGGGCAGTCCTGCTGTTTTCCTCCTGGGATTAGGCCACTTGGCGCAGCTGATTTTGGTATTTAAAAGCTGCTTACATTTTTAAGGAGGTTATCACAGCCTCCTCATCCCCTACAGATGAAATATAACATTTATATGGGGCTTGGCACAGATTAAATGTCTTCTGCATGTTAATGGAACTGGGGACTTTTTTGGGGGGGGGCGAAAGCTTTATCTTCCTGCTGAGAGGGATGTATTGTCGGGGCACTGGGTACAGTAGTATGTGTGTGTCTTTCCTGTTTTTCGTGTTAGCCACTCAGGGAGAGGCTGACCTCATGTGAAGCCGCATTGAAGTGTGCTTGTATGTGTAATGGTACATTCATGTGGCTAAATGCCGCGGTGGATGAAGAGGCCATTTTGGGTGTTCTTCACTGGGACGCGTCTGCCATCCCCAGACAGGATACCCCGCGCATGAAACAATGCGAGGAGTGGCCATGTGTCCAGGGTCACCATCGCAGTGTCGCATGCCGGATTTGGGCCGTCCGTGGAAGAAACATCCAGCTTTTCCCTAAACAATGGGAAGGTGCCTCTGAGGCCCACCCGGCGAGGGGGCTGTCTGTGACGGGGCGAGTTTGCTTCCGGAAATTCTCACAGGCCGGGTGGTTATTGATGGAAGAGCCGTCCCTGTTGTACGGCAAACGTGAGCACGTAAATCCTGGGAGCTTTCGTCACAGTCATTGTCTTTGGGTCCCATAGAGGTCCCACACCCTGAATAACCTCTGCCCTCGCGTGCAAGTCTCTCGCTGGCACACAGCATGCTGATCTCCAGCCTGTGTCAGTCCTCTTTAGTAGTTTTAGGTATCCGCCATGTTCAGTCTGTCCCCGGCCCCCGCAGGTAGGCTCTTGCACTTCCAACACCTACACTGCTGTTTGTCTTGTAGTACATCCAGCAAGTTGGCTGTTTGAGGGAAAAGTCCCTTAAATTCTTCTCCATGAAGGTGACCATTAAGTTCTTTTCCAGCGATAAAATAACTTGTAGACGTGAAGCCAGGGCTAAAATGTCAGCTTCTCCTTGACTTGCCCTCCCTATTCTGCAGCCGGATATTTCACTGGAGCTGATGTAGGACCCCTCCAAGGAGTACTGACTATCCTGAGGTTTGCCTGTTGCAGCTCTATGAACTGCCTGCTTATATGCCAGACATATTTGTAGAAATATAACAAGTCACTAGTGATCTGCATCTGAGTGTGATTACTATTGCATATGAAGACGTTTTACCATTTACAGACCTCCATGTTATGTCACCTTTGAGTGGCAGCAGGTTATGATCCAGCCAGTAATTTTTCTGCGTAGTCCAGACTAATGTCTGCTCTGGTCAGAGGTCAGATGTGTTAGAAAGTAACCTTCCTTCCACTTCTTTTTCATAGGGAAAACGCTATGCGTATTTCAGGAAAGAGAAGCAAATTTAGCGACAACCATGTGTTTGGTGTGCATTATGGAATTGTGTGGTGTGTTGTTCCATGTTAATTTCTAATGGGTGAGTAAGAAGAATAAATATGAATAAATTCCAAAGAGCTTTGTCTTGCTTTATTTCAAGCCCTCATCATGTCATACATACATAAGGCCCAACCTGACTCTCTTGGTTCACATTAAGGCAATCAGACCCATCCAGTGTCAGACTTTATTGTTCCTGGATGAAAGGATCGAGTGAAATCTGAGCCGGCAGGCTCGCCTCGGAAACACTGGGCTTTCATGGCCCACTGTTGGGGGAAGGAGGAGGGGGTGGTGTCATCAGGAGCTTATTTTTCGTTGCGAGTTTGCCTTGACTTGGCTGGCGCACACTGTGGCTGGCCAGGCCAGGAATCGGACATGAAGAAAGTCACTACAAAGTCACTGCAGACTCGATGTTGGGGAAATGTGCGGATTGCGGCACAAGGCAGCCTCGAATAAGAGTTTTGTGGACCCTGTTTTCGACAGAGCCTGTGAAATTGTGTTTATCCAATCAGTGGTTCACTGCCAAATGTGAGGGAATGGAGGGGGATGTTACCAAACTGGAGGTCAGTTTTTGAGGACCACCAAAGAGGCACTGGTGGGACACTTCCAGTAGTGGGTCAGCTGTCAATTGGCCGTGTGGTCTCTCTCTATCCTCCTAACGACACTAAGGCCTTTCAGGGTTGCAGCCTGACTCGGAAATTCACAAATTCCTGACCCAATTAAAACTTGTCCTAAGATGGCGATACCAATATTCTGAATTCATGAGCCTAAACAACATCCTCTTTGCATTCATATGAATGAAACGATGCACTAATTTAATTTATGTTTTTTTTTCTTTTAAATGGAGGTTTTATTAGGAGGAAACTTGTGGGTTTTTATACTTACCCCTTAAATTTAGGTGTTGAATAACTCTGGGAATGCCAAGTAAGGTTTAACTGCTAAAGCGAACTCTTGATTTAACCCATAAAGTGGAGTGAACACCAGCACTCCCCCTCTCAAGCCCTTGAGGTCTAGGGTAATAAAATGTAAATGGTCGCCTATAAAAAAGTACTAACTGTAGGGAAAGTGTGTTTAGACTCTGGGGGGTGGTGGGGGGGCACACAAGCAGCCCACCCTAAATGTAGAGAGAACAACACAACTGAGTACTGTGGGACAGTGTGGAAGTCCAAGGCCGGTTTCTTACAGTTGGCCAGTCATTAAAACCTTGGCCTGGAGAGTGGCTCTGCTTAGGAGGTCAATGGAGTGCGCCGTTTCACCATCAAGGAACCGACATCTCAGATGTTTCTTGTGTTGGTTCAACTCTTGTGATTAATTGGGGCTGTGTGATGCTGGCCTTGGCTGTGATGAGTGATCCTCTTACCACACCTCAGTTTACCAAGTGCTTACCCCTCCTAAAAGTCTGCTTTATTATGCGTGTGCCTCTCCTAGTTTAGGGTTTCAGTTTTTTTTTTTTTTTTTGTAGTTTGCCCAATCACGAGAGTGCTTGTGATTTGTCTCTGCACACAGACAAGGACTATGAATGGCATGTCAGGGATATATGGAAGGTCTGTCAAGGGTATGCAGAGCTTGACTATTTGAACAGTCCGGTCTTCCTGGTGAGCAGCCAGACCTGTAGGTGCTGACCCACTTGCAAGGTGCTGCTAATCTGCTCTGTTGACATCAGCAGTGTCGGCACTCTGGCTCATCATTCCGCAGCCCCATCGTGCTTATTTGGGCTCGCTGTCGTCTCTGTGTCACGGCTGTGCTAACGATGACCTTCGTCAGCAGTTCACATCAGCGGAGAAAATTTGCTGTGTTAGCTAAGCTAACCGCTCGCTTAATTTTGAGGCAGGCAGATCCAAATACAAAGCTGTGTTCTGTACGGGATACATGAATGTTTTTGTTAATAATGGCTTTGAGTTGTCAACCGCGTCTGTAGAGGCACAGGGTGAGATTAATTACCTCACGTGGGAGGAACCGCATTCAAAATAGGAGCCTAGGGAACAATGGTGAGGCCAGCATCTTTCAGCATTTTTTTAAACTATATAAAAAGTCTTATTGTTTGTATGCTTATTGAGTAGATAGAACTAGACATACTCGTCCCACACGTGGCTTATTCATTAATTCCTAACACATGACACTGTTGAGAGCATTGTTGATGACAATTAATTAAAACCAAACCTAATATAAAGGTGAGATTGTTAATGTGGGAAACATTGAATAAATGTTGACTTGCTCATTGGAAAGTGATTAACTTCCTGTTGAGTTTGTTCTTAACTTAATTTGGGCGGCGGACTGGAGATGTGACCTCGTTGTCTATAGCAGACAGCCTGAGGGTGGAACGAGGGACAGAGATGAACCCCCCACCCCCCCCCCAAATCAGGCCTGATTATGAGAAGCCAGTCCCCTCCTCCTGGGCTGCATGGTGCTGCATGTGCATCTGCTGGCCCGTCACGTGCAGCACTGGCCTCGAACACACGGACACCATGCTGAGCTCACAAGCTAACCAGCCGGCTTCTTGAGCGCACAGGTGGTCCGGCGGGTCAAAAAGAGAGAGAGCGAGGTGCATACTGGACCACGGAGGCACCGCGAGTGGCAGCCCCATCTGTGTGGGCCTCGTAAAACTGGCCCAAACCGGTTCAGCAGGGCACCCTCCAGCAAGCCCCTATGACATTCGCATCACCGGCATTGGCATTCCCCCCCCCAAAATGCTCCTCTGTGTTTTACCATGTCACCCAGTTTACAGAGCACTACCTGTTCTGCATTCCAAATAGTCCAAATAGGCACTTTTCTGTGCCGCCGTGAAATCCTACCCCAAGCCAGCCCTATCCCCCCCTCCCCCCTTTGGTGACTCTGCTCAGTCAGTAGGGCACAATGGCTGTGGATGTGCCGGTTGGCGTAGCATGCAGCCTACAGCCTCTAAGAGTTTCCCCATTGTCCCCATTGCTGACAGCCAGTTCCTGTTTCTCCTCTGTTTACACTCTGGACCTGAGGCTGTCACAGTCAAAAATATTGTCTGCAGCTTTGTGACCCTTCATAATTTAGCATGCTTTGAAAGTGGGCTTATCGTAATGGGAGTGTACTTGAGGCGAACCTTTTTTTTCCCTTGTTCTATGACAACCTTAATACCATGTATTGGAAATGCAATAAACATAGGAAATCTTTTTTTTTTTTTTTTTTGTGTGAAGCAGTCAGAGATGTTGAAGAGAAGAGTGTGTGTGCTAACAGTGTGACTTGTTCCCAAACCCTTAAGTCTAAACCCCCCCCCCCCCCATTCATGGGAGGCTTTGCGGGGATGGGTGCGGGACAATAGGACACAGAGTCCACCAGCATGACGTAATGCCGGAACCATGGGCTTTGGTTGGTAACCTTTGCCTCTGCCGACCTGCATAAATAACCCTCCCCCCCCCCCCCTTGATTTGAGCCCCATAGTTTCTCCTTTTCTTAGATGCCTTTCCACTTGTTTTCCTCACTCTTCTGTTGACTCTTCCCTCATTTTCTTGTATTCCTTTCCTGTTATTGACTCCCCCCTCCATAGCCCCACTTCTCCCCGCCCCTGTCATTGTTGTCATTACTCTTCCACCCCTCCTCCCACCCTCTTTCTCCACTCTGCCCTTTTTCCTTCGGAGTTTAATAGAGAGGTTGCATGGCCTCGACTAGGGGCCAGCGGGATGGTCTAGTGTTGGTCTCGCTTGACTGACAGTCCTGTATTGGGCTCTGTGCCAACCAGTTTTGTTCCTGCGCCAAAGAAAAGAAGAGGGAAATTAAAGGGGGGCAGGGTAAGGGTGGGTTGGATGAAACTGAGGAGGCAGATGTGGAAGTATTCAGTCCCCCCCCACCACCACCACCACCACCACCATTCATGGCATTATTGATGAGGGATGGGGACTGGGAAACAAGCCTCACTGTTTTCATATGCCAGAGAATGACAATGGTTTTGAAATAACGATATCACCCCCCATCGTTAATTATCTATGGTACAGTTCATTGAACAGACTAAAGAAAAGCATATTGGGAGCATAGCCTTGGATAAGTCAGTGGAGAACCAAGGCGAGTCCGTAGACGGTATAGTGCATGGGTCCTCTGCAGTTGCTGGTGGTGTCTGCTGCTTGAGATTCTGCCTGTTCTCACTCCAGGGTTTCTCCCCTTCTAGTCTGGAAGAAGAGCCTGTTTTTAGCCGACTTCCTCCCCCACTTGGCTCACTCATTAGATTGGCTCCCTCCTCTTCCCCTCCCCCCACCATCCTGTGTTCCCCTTTTATGATAGGGGAGGAAGAACGCAGCTTGTGGTGCTGGATTGGAGCAGGGGACCTGGGAAGGGGTGGAGGGGAGAGATTAAGAACAAGGACTGTGCCTTCTTCAGTCTCATTCAACTAGGGCTAGGCAATTAATTGAAAATTAATCAAAACCGACATTCAGAATTTCTAATCGATGTAATCTTGGCCATGTCGGTTACTTCATTTATTTTTTTTATTCTGTTAATACTTAAAAATCAGTTAATACTGTGTGTGTTCATGTCCTGTCCCCTTAAATACTACTGCGTGTGTTGTCATGTGACTCCGCCCTATCCAGTCTGTGACGTGGAAGCAACAGGGAGGAGGAGAACTCAAACACTGAGCTGTCTGACTGAGCAACTCGAGCAGGTTGAACCAAAGAAAAATGCCATGCCTATCGTTTGGACACATTGTGGCTTTAGTGAAAAAGACACCAAACAAAAAGAGGTCAAATGTAAACACTGCAGAAAAAAGTTTCAGCTGCCAAAAATAATACTACCAATTGATTTCAACACTAGTAATATTTCAAATACAGTGAAAACTGCTTATAGTGATCTGTTACAGTGATCAACTGCTTATATGGATCAAAAAGCTTGGGACAATCATTCCTGTACAAATACTGTTTAAATAATTTGCTTATAATAATCAAGTAGTTTACTTACAGTGTTAATTCTCGATCTTTTTAAACATACAAAAAATAAAATAAAATTTTATGATATATTGCCAAAAGCAAGCCAATGATATGCAGTAACGGACCTACAATAACCTAGGTTTTATGTACAGTTCTGTACTGAATTATACACAGTTGAATAGGTAATTTAATTTGTGCAGTACTGTAATTTGAAAAGAATTACAGCTGTGCTGTATTTTGAAAGTCAATAAAATTCAGTAAATAGCGACCCTATCCATTTTATTACCTTATATGCATGTAATAAATATACAGATGTCAATTTAGGTGGTAATCTGCCTGAGAGAGAAAATTCTGTTGTTATGATCATCTGCATATAGTGATCAGTTTCACCCACAGAGATGTGGTCACTATGAAAGGTTTCCACTGTAATTTATTTCATTTGCAAGAAACGCAAATTCTTTATTTTCTACCTTTTAGGGAACTTGATTTTTACATTTAATCTAAAATGTAACCTTTTTCATAAGACATTTCATTTCAAGCGATTTGTGCTTTGGTTTCAACTGTTCAAAATATTCAATAAATAACCATAAATGATTCATCTGTGTGCGTTTTCTTCAATTATTTTTAAATCATTTTTCATTTTTTCAGTACAAACCTTGTCAGTGAAATACAAGGGCAAAAAACAAACAAAAAAAATAATTTCATTAATCATAATCGAGGTAAAATGTTCAATCAATCCTGATATTGATTTGAGGTCATATCACCCAGCCCTATTCGCAACAGCTTAAGGGGTGGTTCGGTGGGTTATGTTCACGTAACAGCTGAGTCCTGATTTAGCATTAACAAGGAGGCTCAGATGAGTGGAATTTGCTGTGCTGGTGCTGACTATGAAAATGCAAGATGCAAATGACCGGACGGCTGTGTGTTAGCGTTGTGCCTCCAGGTGCCATGTTGCAGTGCCCGGTGCCCATCGATCATGTTGTCAAAGGGCAGCTGGTAGCGTAGCGGTTAAAGGAGCAGACCCACGATCCAAACGTTGCAAATTTTAGTAGCACCCCACCCATGCCAAAGATGTTTAACCATTGCAACGAGGGCAAGGATACATCTAAGCGTCAACAAGACCGTGTTCATCAGCTGTAGTTTGAATGGTATGTGGACAGTTTCAGGGTCCCTCATGCTTTTGCGTGTGTGTTGGTAGGATCTCGTGTTACAACTGCTTGCTGTTGTCTGTTGGATCACTTTTACATAGACAGTGGACATAAAAATAGTGTCCTCATGCCAGCTCATCCTTTGGCATACCTGTGTGTTCGCTTTCCAGCAATCCGATATCGCATCCTTCTTTAGCCTGTAGCAGTTTGTGGGCGCCCGGGCAGCCCCGGCTGGCAGGTTGTTTGCACAGCAGCTGGTGTGTGAATGGAACTGCTTGACTGTGACGCTCTGGTTTGTGCTCTGGTCTCACAGGGCTGCCACTCCCTGCTGCGCCTTGCGGGTTCTGAACCAGAAAGAGGGATGTTGTGCCACTTTGAATGAACAAGTGGCCTCTTGATTCTGTTAAACTTAAATATATGAGCTGAAGACTAACTGGTATCTCCTACGGTGTGCCTTGTGCTCTGTGCTCATCTCACACAGGGATGGATAGATTTTTAAGATTAAATATTTGCATAGATGGAATGCAGACATGTAAGGAACTGGATGAGGTTCCAGTGAGTGTTTAATGTAATTTAAAACCTTGAAATCATTGTTGTTTCTTTGATGAACTTGATGTATTTGTTGATTGTTGACATGTGATAGTGCTTGAGGTGCTGCGATGACCTTGTGGTTTCCAGAGCAACCTTATGGCAGATCCTTTGTTTTTGAAGATCTTTCTCTGCAGGCCTGGCTTCTTCGTTGTTCTCATACAGTCACCTGATGGCTTGTTCTTATATCAGCTCTATGAAACGCAAGCTATTTGGATTCCTTGGCTTTTTTGGGTAGCCCATTTTGCCTTTTCTTACTTGGGCCATTACTTGTTTCTTTAGAAATACGAGTCAGGTAACTGAAAGTAAACTTTCAGGATGTTCCTCATGTTTTTCAACTCATCCTGAAGGGCGAGCTTGCAGGTCATTTCGTATTAAACACGGTAACACTGGACATTCGCTTACATTCCAAGGCGTTTTCCCAATTTTTTTTCCCTCTGGGTTCTCCTTCCTTTTCTGTCAACACTGTAATTGTGATTGTTTATTGTTTTTTTGTCACGGCCAGTCCTTGCACTTGGTTTTGTATTGTAAAATGGCATGGGTGTCCCCATGGGGCATGTTTGCTTCTTTTGTACTTTGTCCCCTGGCATTAAATTTTAAATAGCATCCATGCTAAGTCCTTGTTGCTTTGGATGACAGCAGCTGGCAAGCGAGTGAACACTTTGCTGGCAAGGAATCCAATAAAAGTGACCATCATCGAAATGGATGATACACGGGGTGAAGTGAACTGCTGGGGATACAAATAGAGCCACAATTGTCATGGTGAGACATCAATACCGCGGAATGTGGCATGTTAGAATGTTCCTCGGTAAAAACGGAAAGACGTCTCGGCTAGTCCACTCATTTCAGGCAAGCTTGCCGGCCGGCCATGTGAATACAATTCCGAGCTCGTCAAGGCTGCTGAAGGTAGCATGTCCCCCCCCCCCCCACAGTGAAAGGCTTCTCTCTGCCGACCACTTTGCAGAATAGGACTGGCCTATTTTCCATCTCCCAAAATAGGATTCTTGGTCGAGAGTCAATCCACACACCGCAGAGGGTCGTGGGCCACCTCTCACCCATTTGCCTGCTCCCCACTTGTCGCAAGTCTTGAGAAAACATGTGTGGCGCTTAGCACCCTAGAGAGATGCAATGAGGGCTTAAGCATTCACTTGATGTGTGCCCGACTAATGGGGACCTACCAGGCTCTGTTTACAGAGCTGACAAACGATTGGCATCAGCCAGGCATATTACGAGGGCAAGGCTTGTCTTATTTGTAAAGATGAGACCACGGTTGTATGTAAACTGTGAGAGCCTCGGCATGCTTATAAACCAGTCGGCTGTCCAGAAGCCACGCAAGTTCAGTTTAATTGTGTGCTGTGCGGCTCATCAGTCCATGACGGTGTAGTTTTAGTGATTCAGACTAGTTGTAAGCAGGCAGTGAGTAATAGTATAAAGCCAGACATGGCTGCTGTGTGCATGAGACAAACCCATACTTTGTTGAATGGTAAGTGTTTTGCTCTTGTTGTGAATGTGTTTCTGTAGAGGTTGCAAAATGAGTCGGAGTAGACCCAATATGGTGGTTTCAGATCATGAAATATGGGATTATAGTAATCCTACATATATATGGGGGGGATTTATGGGTCTTGTTGATAAGCCAGTCTTGGAAACTGAATTATCCTGTACAGGCTAAATTCTATCAACAGCATAGAACCAAGGACTGGCCTTGATATTCTTCTGTTATGCTGGTTTAAGTTAGGCCAAACATTTGACATTTGTAGGGGCCGGATTTGGCCAGCAGGCTGCCTGTTGAGAAGGAGACTGGCTAACTCGGCTGATGTGGCCTAAATTCAACCAGAGATATCCTCCTTTACACCATTGCATTCCTTTAATAAACGTTGGACATGCCATGCTACTACTGACGTTAGCTTGGACACTGTCTGTGAACTGGCAGGGAAATCGGCAAAAAAAGCTGCACTGGTTGAGTAAACAGCCCCTTCTTCCTTGTAAGTGGTGGGGGGGGGGGGTAGGTGGCTGGATGCATGGGAAGATCCTTCAGAGTCTGCTGAATGGAGGCCTTTGTGATGGCCTCATAATCCACCATTCTCTGGGCTTATTGCATTACATATGCGATGGCTGAGTGGGGGTGGGGGGCTGCAGCTTTAGGAAGAATTAACGCAAGCTGCTCAGCTAATCCCCGACACAGCAGCAACTGATGGGAAGCAGTGACTGAGGCTGTTGATGCACCAGCTGGGCCTCTCTTAACGGGCCCCGTTCTCGCTGGCACTTGAGGCGAGAAGGTTTACTCTTAAAGTTCTCTGTTACTGTAGGGGGACGGCCTCAATTAGCACGCGACAGCACAAAACTCTTGCTGTCTGCTTAGAGCTTAGTCGCTCCCTGGCACCAAGCGCGTTCTCTTGCCGTGAAGCGCTCGTTCTGCTTTGGAGCTGCTGTTTCCTTTCCTCCTGCTTTCCTTGTGAAGGTGACAGTCCAGACCATTCATTGAGTTGCCCTCCACCTCCGTCCATCACCCCACTCACTAGAGCCTCTGTGAATGTGCATGTTTGCCGACTGCTTTAACCCAGGTTAGCTTTCTCCTCAGAGGTGTGCTGAAAGTTCCCCCTCCTTTGAAAAACATGACACGCCTTCCTCCGTCAGCACTGCATCAACCCAGGTCAAGCCGCAGGGCAGCCATGGGGCACCTTTTCCTTTCCCAGAAGTCTGATCTTTATCTCCTTTCTGGCGATACAAGGACGGTTACGGTACAGAGTGGCGGTCACCTTTCACAGTCAGCTTGGCCTGGTTCATAAAAACACTCTACGTCCCTCTTTTCCGACTCATTTCCTAGAGCTCTGGTTTTGAGAAACCCGGTGAAGCGCTGCAGGATTTCAAAGAACAGCATGCATGCCAATCGGCTAACAAGCTCCAAATGCCGGCTTGGTCCGAAGGCTCTGGGAATGTGAGCTTAAATCTGATTTTGGTGCAGGAGCCACGTGACCCTTCCTTGCAGAGGGCCTGGCACGCTGCGGCACATCAGCCTCTCTTACCCGTCGCTGCAGCGTGTCGCTAAATTCCGGTAACCTTGCAGTCCTTCAGAAAGGCGTCCCTTATTCTCCTCATTCTTCTCCGGCATTTGAAGTGAAATCATGCTATTGCTATGCGTTTAGTTTCTTTAGCACACTTGGCAAAAGCTCAGTGTGTTTCACAATAAAAGCAAGTTCACTGGAATTCCTACTGTTAGTGGGACATTGATGTGAGAAGTTTCACTGCTACTGATAACCAGTATATGTATTCTTTCTAATATTACTGATAACCGGCTGACCTCTAAGTTCCACAAATTTAGTGGAAATATTGATATTATTTCCCATGCTCTGTGAATGTGTTTTCGCCATCACAACAAATAGCACAGACAGTGAAACAACATTGAAGGTAGCGTCAACTTGGGAGGCTATAGTGAGGTTCTAAGTAACGGATGAACCAAAAAATCCCTTGTCCTCCCCTACAGAAAATGCCTGATCATCCAAAGCAATTATCTCCATTATTTTAATATTTATGTCTTTACCTCTGGTGCTTACTTTAAATGCTGATGGAGTTTAAATATCGACTAGCAATATCGAACAAGAGTTAAGAAACATCGACCAAACCAACTATTTAACTTTCATATCGTGCATCTCAATCTCTATCTACAGCTAAGTCTTGTTTCCTGGGATAATTCTAGTCTCATTTAAACTATAAGTTTGTTCTAATAATGAGGAGCATAAGCAGAGGTACAGTCACCTGTAGTACATAATTTGGTCCTAGGAATTTTTGTCTATTTGGACCGTCCAGGTCTAGAAGGACACGTGATGCTTGGTACATAAAGGAAGTCACATGGGTCGGTGACCCAATCCCAGCAGGGGCCGTTGAGAAGAACCTCAGTTTAGTGTTCTCGCTCTCTCTCTCTCTCTCTCTCTCTCTCACTATCTCACTATCCGTAGCCCTTCTTCAGGCTGCTGAACCTGCGCAAGCTGTGCCTGAGCGACAATGAGATCCAGCGGCTGCCCCCAGAGGTGGCCAACTTCATGCAGCTGGTGGAGCTGGACATCTCCCGCAACGGTGAGGACGACGTTGACACCTACTTTTATTATAATGTTCGCCATTGCGTTTCAGCTAACTCTGCTAATGCAGAATTTAAAGAAATGCTTAATTACCTCGTATATTGCAAACAGAATATAATTTCTCTAGCTTGCATATACACACCGAAAAGATTTACCCTACATTAGGGCTGCACGATGCTGAAAAAATGTGAACCATGATTCTTTTGCTTGGAATTGATCACGACTCTCTGTAATGATTTCGTTTCATTATTATTAAACATTTATTGCATTCATGAAACTGCAAAAGGAAACACAACAAACATGACTGCGCCAATGGTATGATTGATCCAGGACTGGCATGTCATATTCTGACAACCGAAAGGAATTGTTCAATTAGCCATTCAATTTGGGTAACCAAAACAGGTACACCAAAAATTCCAGTACCAAAAGTACCGGTGGGGTTCTTTTTTGGTACTTCAGTATTTTGGGGTGGGACTTGAAACACTTTGTCAAATGGTTATGCCAGATAGCCGGCTTGTGAATTGCAATACAACGGGCACATTGAAAACAGTTGCGAGCTCAGAAAACAACTATAAACAAAGTAAAAAAATAATAATAATCTGAAAAATAATAATCAATGTGTGGACAGATGAAGTGACCGAAGCTTTAACTGCAATCTGGTCGGAAGAACCAGAGATTAGGATAGCATAAAAAGAAATAAAGTATTCGTATAATATACTACGACAGCATGATATTGGAAAATTTCTACGTATCACAATGTGATTTTGTGGTAATAAATATTGAGGTATTTAAAACTAAAAAGGAGTTCAACATAAATTTCTGAAAAAAACCTATCTAGAAGCGATTTAAACCGCAAGGATGAAAATGATTATAATGTCTCTGACAATGCACGCAGCTGGCATGCAAAAGCAGCAGAAAACTTTTAAACTGATTTTGAAACATATACTAGATAATCCTGAAAAAGAATAATTAAAATTGCAAAACATGATCATTTTTTTTTCCCTATGACGGAGTAAAAATGTTTTTTGCAAAACTTATTGTCACGTTCGCGGGCTGGCAAGCAAGCAAGGAGGCGAATGGAGCCGGGAGTATCGTACGGAGCGGATCATGACACTTATAATGTTCGTACACAGAATTTTTAAAGTAAGAAAAAGCCTGATCTTAATCTAGCTGACAGGCAAAGAATTACACATGCATGGCATGCAATATTGGTATTGATATAGCACATCGACCAGCCCTATAATATACAGCCATTTTTCGAATTCAGTACAAAATACCCCGTCATGATGTCATTCAGTGCCAGTATTGATTTTTATGCTGTGGAAAACCAACACTTTACAATACCGTACTTTTGGTACTTTGTTGAAGTACTAAAAGTAAGGTACCTGGTGTGCTGGAAAAGCGCCCATTAACGACCATGCAGAATTATGGGATGCTTGAGAGACTGGGGGAAAGTAGGCTTGTTTTGATCCAGATGCAATACAATACAGAAGAACTGTTGTCATTTTGAAATGAGACCGTATAGAGCTGTGAATAGAGATTACGTTTTTTTTTTTTGTTTACAATTAATTGTGCAGCCTTATCCCACATTTCCCACTGATTGCATCTTCATTGCACACACACGCGCGCACATACATGTACACACACACAGGCTGTGTGTGACCACTGTTGTTGTATGACTAATCACTTGGGGGTCTTCCAGTATGACCTGAATCCCTGTTAAGAGGCCTCAGGCAACTTGATCCATCTCTGTTTGTGTCCCTGTTGGCCAGATACAGTCATCTGTCAGCTTCTGTACTGTGACGGCCAGCAGGAAACCTCTGGAAATAATTTCTGGCCTGCCTTTAAGGGTACTGGCACAGTGGCTTTTTATCAGTGCTTGACTAAGTCAAAAAGCAGATCACCAGGGTCTTGCATCGACCAAGTCAGACACTTATGATTAGAAAAAGATATCACTTGTCACCTCTGAAGGGACAGAATCACTAAATATGAAATCACAAATGATGCAGCTGTCACATTTGAAGACTTGCATCGTGAAAGTACTATGGTCTGGATGAGTGGTCATTTAAGGCATCCATTTCAGCACTTCAACAGAGGTAGAGAATATTGTTTCAACGTGAAGTCTTTTGTCTTCAGACAGAGCTCAAAGCTTGAGTCTTTGCTCAGTTGATTTTGTTGCTTTCAAGTTTTCAAATCATACATGAACATAACAATTGCAGCAAAATAATATCTTTTTGAAAGAAACTCGCTACCACCAACCTTTCAGACCAGGAGACTTCCTCCTCACTGATTGGATAACAACATGGCGTAGGTTTAGCTAGTGGTGATTATGGAAATCACACACTCCCATTCAGGCAAGACTCACGTCATCGACTCTTATCTTGCCAGCTCAAAACAGTTGATTTTGTGGTCTTGCTTTATCAGTTTGTTCTTCAGTCAGTTGTGGCTACTGTGTTACTTCCTCAAGCCAAAGAGAAAGCAGGAAGCAGCCTCTGACCCCTCAAAACACCTACAGTTTGAGTCGTACTTCATTCTGGATCAACTCTGCAATCCATTTGTTGACAAACGAGGCTTAGTCATAATCCCTTGCATGCTGGGAGTTTGCATGATTTCTCGCTGCCCGTCTTAAAGGGCTCCCCACCCACAAAGCAACTTGCCATGTATCCCAAGTGAAATCTCATGCTTCCTCAACACATTTTCCATAGAGGGATGGGGGCGGTATTTGCCTCACTGGGTTGGGACTGTGCCTATGATCCAAAGGCCGTCGGCTCAGATCCCAGGGTCACTGATTTAATTCTTGACTCCCAGTTGCTTCAAGGATTGCGTGACCCTGTTCTCTCAAAAAATTGCTCTGAATAAAAGCATCTGCTAAATCAGTAAGATAATTAGCAGCTAGCGGGGGCTTTGCTGATAAATTCTGAATTTGTCTACATGGGAAACATTACGGGGACATTTGGGGTCAGACGCTTGCTGCCAGTTCCAAGATTGTCTCAGAGTCCTTCCTCCAACTTCCTTCTAGACCATCTGGTAGCTATTTAATGGGGAGCTTGAACACGTCTGGCGGCCCTGCCCCCCCGACGCACCCCTAGTCTGTGAGCAACCTGCTCACCACATAATCCCCCCCTCTTCTGTCATAGACATCACGGAGATCCCTGAGAGCATCAAATTCTGCAAAGCACTGGAGATCGCCGACTTCAGTGGAAACCCCCTGTCCAGGTCAGTGTCATCCTGCTTGTGTGTTTGTGAGCTATGAGGGGGGGGAGGGGGTGTTGTTATTCTTACAACTGGTGGAAGGTCTTGTGAGCAGTAGGGTGTTACCGGCTTAGTGGGGGAGGCAGCTGTTTTGTTTTAGCGCAGTAATTAATCATGGCAGGATGTGTTTTCTTGGTTTAACTAGGCACAAATTGGTGAGTGGGGGGGGGGATGTTTGCCGTGCTGCCATTTGACCCCGTCAGGAATGTGATGTTGGGAAGATGAGATGGTTCAGCTTTCTCTGAAACGGCTAATGAAAATATTAAGTAACAGACACCATCTAAGCTTCCTCGTTTACATCGCCGTGGGATTACCGGTCACCTGGTGCGTTACGGTATTTAGCCCAACTGTGCCTGAGCTGCGGGATGGTAATCCTCTCCGTCACGGGCAGAGCTGGTGGGATGGAGGCCCAGGATGGTGACAGCGCTTTTCAGAGTTTGGGGAAACTGACCTGGGGCTCATTTTTAGTGTGTTTTTTTAACTCATCAAATTTAATCGGATAAAAAAAATAAAACAATGCCTCAATAGAATGTTTAGCCCTGTCCCCGAGGCCGTCCCATTCACATGGGGGGTGGGGGGGCATCTGCAGCCTGAAGCTGGTCCTTCCAGGCCTGCATGGTTTTGTAAATATGCACTGTTGTGCAAGGTGCCTCCCTCCTTCCCCTCCCCACCCAGTAACAGGCTCCCACCCTGTGCTGGAAGGGGCTGGCCTCCAGGGGGCCCTGTGACCCCCCATGTCCGTCACATTCACATCCCCTGTCCCAGGAAGGCACCTCCAGATATGGTTCAGTTTAACTGACATTTTATTTAAGCCGTTTTATATGCCCTTAGGCTCTGTGCCATTTGTATTAATGGTGAGCTGCGGCTTTTGCCATCCTGACATTTGACACTGGGGAAGATGAGATGGTTCAGCTTCCTCTGAAAAATATTAAGTAACCGACACGTCTCTACTTCCTCACTCGCGTCTCTCTGGGATTCTCAGTCACCTGGCGCATTGCACTGTTTGGCACTGTCAGTATCAATGGTGAATACTTTTGCCTGAGACCGACAGTTTTGCTCCTTTGTTGGTTAATGGGGGAGGGGGTGAGGTGCCCTGGGTTTGTGTCTAGCCCGAATGGGTGGGTGGTGTGTGGCTCATTGTGTTCAGAGGATGTACCAGTGATCAGATGCTCACTGGTTTGGATCCCAGGGTCAGCAGACTGACGTCACCATTGGGCCCTTTAAGCAAGACCCTTCACCCCCGGTTGCTTGAGCAACTGCCTGACTTTTTTTTTTTTTTTAAACTTGTATACAGGGTACCCGCAGTAATGGAAAACCTGGAAAAGTTTTGGAATTTTTAAATAATTTTTCCAGGCCCTGGATATGTCTTGGAATTCTTGGATAGAGAGGAAAAGTTTTGGAAATTAGTCTTTATTAGTTTTTGTTGTTTGGAAATGTACAAGCGGAAGTCAATAGTTAACTACCTTATACAAATACTGTTCTACTTTAGTTTTACAAACTTGTGGGTTTTGGAAAATTTTCTTATGGTACTGGAAAAGTTTTGGAAAAAGCATGGAAATTTATTCTGCCAAAATTGGGCAATCCCTGTTTATATCATTTTGGATAAAAGCTTGTGCTGAGTAGTGAATCAACATAATTGTCCCTCTGTCTGTCTGTCCCCCTCCCAGACTGCCCGATGGCTTCACCCAGCTGCGAGCCCTGGCCCACCTGGCCCTGAATGATGTGTCGCTGCAGGCACTGCCCAGCGACATTGGCAAGTGAGTACCTCGAGCCCCGGGAGCCCCTGCCTCGTTTACAAATGCCACTGCCACTTCAGCCTTCTGCCCCATCCAGAAAAATCACCCTCTCGGTTTCTAATCCCACAGCCTGGCCAATCTGGTGACCCTGGAGCTGCGGGAGAATCTGCTGAAGTCTCTGCCCACGTAAGCAAGCTAACCACCCCTGGAGAATACTGAAATTTCATGAGATTAGGGAATCCCGACTGACCAAGTTTGCCAGTGGTGGGAATGTTAGGAAGAATGGGTGGAATTTTATCGGATAAAGCCTGGGAGCTTGGAGGGGCTGAGATTTGTACGGAAAATATCACATAAATCACAGGTTTTCTGAGTTTCTGGGACTACAAAGTAGTGGGCACATTTGTGTCTGGGCAGGCCTGCCCATGGCTCTGCCCCGTATGTGACTTGGTCATGTGACTACAGTTGTGATGTCATGAGCACGTGACTGGCTCCTACACCCCCTCAGAGCAGCTTGCACCAGCAGCACTGACACGGTTATATCTGGGCCCCGCCTTACAGTCCTGTTGTTGAACTTCTTGAATGTAAATGTGCAGGCCGGACACCTGACCAGGAGAGCTTGGATTGCTGAGAGCTGAAGCGCTGAATGAATTTGAAAGATCCCTGGCTGATTTGTTTAGCACAGATAATATTACAGCCACGTCTTCAGTCTGACAATGCCCTGTATCACAGCAGTCCTTATCCAGCTTCCCTGTTTCCCAAAACCGTAATGAGAGAGTATTCTAGATGGTGGGCCTCAGACAGATTAGGTCTCTGTGTTTTGGGGTTAAGCATTTTTTGCCTTTTTTTTTTTACCCCTGCACCTGACTGTCTACAGCAGACGGCCGTGTTTGCTTTTGAGCCTCATCTCGGCTGCTCAGGGGGTCCTGTAGCTCACCATTCACACTGGGCACTTGGCAGCACGCCCCCCCCCACCCCCACCCAACCACCCTCAAACGCATGCACGCACTATAAATGATAGGTTTATATTTGGCTCTGGAGTGACTATCTTACACCGTTGCTTCTGGTGT
>JAODKE010000001.1:25500142-25540699 GCA_026779605.1 Mormyrus hasselquistii | reverse complement strand
AAAGTGAGTACCGCCCCCTTTTTCCCCCACTTAAAGCACTGATTATAGCACAAACAAATCATCCTCCTAACGACTTTTTTTTTTTTTTTTTTTTTTTGTCAAAAGCGACAAATCCAGTGACTTTTACTGGTGTTTTTGGAGACTTTTGTGCTATAAAAGCACGAATCACTCTGCAGCTGGCCTACTGTGCTCAACGAGCAGGGAGCCCCTCTCCCGTCCAAAAGCACTCACAGGCGGTCAGTCTCTTAGTAGCCTCGCGTAGCAGTCAGAGCAGAGAGGAGACACACACCCCTCCGCGTCCATGCTGCAAATGAATCGCGCATGTGCATGGCCACCGCCGTTCCTGTGATGATAATAATAATAATAATAATGTGGGCCTAAAAATAATAGCCTAGGGCTATCTATCTATCTATCTATCTATCTATCTATCTATGCAAGGTGGTGTTTGGGATGTGGGGGGGGGAGCACTGGGGTCCCAATTGCAATGAACCAGCTTTGGGGGGGACCAGCTTGCAAAAGGTCGAGAACCCCTGCATTAGAGTAATCCCCTCTAACAGTTATAACTGCAGAGCAAATCTGAGGCATTCTTTCTCCATGGACATTAAATCCTACTCTCTAAGTTCCTTCCAATGCTCCTGGATCATTGTCCATAAGTGTGATGCACTAGTTGTTCTAGTTCATCCCAAACTAGCTCCGTTGGGTTCAGGTCAGGTGACTGTGGTGGCAAGGCCATGAGGTTCACCTTCCCTTCTTTTTCTTTCCTTTTAAAATAGCCGTGACACACTTTGAAGGCATATTTGTTGTTATTGTCCTGTTGCATGAATAATGTCTGACCACTGAGTCTGTTGCCTGATGGAATGACATGTTGCTAAAGGATGCTATGGTAGCCTTTGTGATTCAAAATTCCAGTCACTCTATGCAGATTTCCGGCTTTAGATCCAACAAAGCCCCCCCAAACCATCACACTGCTTCCTCCTTGCTTAGCAGTGTACGTTATACACTGTGGCAGCATCCTCTTCTCAGCACATATCACACCTCCTAGAAAAACTGAAGATTTCAAACTTCAGTTCATCAGTTCACAGCACTTTATATCAGTCTTCTACACACCAACTTCTGGCCCGTATAAATAAACACTTTTCTCTTGTTAGTGACCCTCGAAAATGGCTTTTTGGCTGAAACACAACTCTTTAGTCTCACCTCCTTCAGTCTTTTGTACTTTTTCATATTTTTGTTTGTACTGCTTTTTATTTCGTTTCTCACTGTTTGCTGTGTGTTTCAAACGATGGTGGTTTTATTTTGTATTTCAGCGGCAGGCTATTTGCACAACCAATCGACAGCAAATATGTTTGCAAGACTCACCCCAAAGTACCGATGTACCAAAGTAGAATCCCAGCTGATTTGGCACTTTCGGTACTGGTACTCGACCCGAAGTCAATGGAATAGTGAATGGAAGCGCCCTACTAGTCCTCTACCAGCACTCTTCCTGTCCAGATTAGGTCCAGCTTGTTGGTGCCTCTTGATGGTATAAGTAACTGTGCAGAAAGGATTTTTCATTTTCCTGGCAATCAGCCTTCTCCTCCAACAATTACTTATCCTTTCTCCTCTGTTGTTAGTTGACATCTGCCACCCATAATCAGTGTTTCAGACATAAAAATGTCTTGCTACTGACCTACAAAAAGCTACCTAATATAGTATGGATCACCAGGCAAGTGTTAGATATTTAATGAACAATTAAATACTAAGCTATTAAGTATTAAGCCTATGAAACAGTTGATGAGATAGTTGACTAATGCATTTAAAGTTAATAGACAACCTAGAATTTGACAGATGCCGTCACCACACAGCCATTTAGTAGGATGACAGATGTGCACTGTTACATTCTCTTTCCATGTTATAAAGAAAACTTGTTTTATTTTATTTATGTTTTCATTTATAGTTGTTCACTCAACAACTATCCAGTGCTTAACAAGAATAAAAATCTGCAGTTTATGAAATGAATGGAAAAGTGCTGAAATCCTGTGCTGTGCAAAAATGTGATGAATACCCTTTTTTTACATTATGGGGACCAGTTTCCTGGTGTCCTGGTCCTCATATGGGAAAATTCTATTTCATAAAAATCTGTGACTGCAGCGAAAAAACAAACTGCAAAAAGTCTTGTATTTTGTTTGGTTATTTATGGTTATGGTTAGGGCTGGGTAGAGGATAAGGTTGTCATAGTAAGCATTTAAGCATTAGCATTTTCCCCATAGAAATGAATGAGCGGTCCCCAAAAAGATATGATTACTCGACTGTGTGTGTGAATATATATATATATATATATAATATAATATAATATAATATAAAAAAAATCTCATTAAAGACGTGTGACCTCCTGTTGCTGATCAGTCATGTAGTGTATAAACTCACCAGGGGTGGATTAACTTCTTTGGGATCCTCTGGGTCCCTAGGCTGTAGCCTGGTATAAGCTATGTATTAATTGGCCCTGCATAACAAGGTACCTGCCCCATGCTTTAAGCCCGTCTGTCCATCTGTCTGTCCACTGCAGCGGAGGAGATCCGGAGGCTTCGGCGCCAGCTGGATGAGCTTCGCAAGGAAAGTGCCCACTACATGGAGCTGCTGAAGGCCAATGGCATCAACTTTCTGGATGACCCCACAGTGCACTGGAAAGGCAGGTTGGGTCACACCCGGCTCTCCAAGGTCACTCCAGCGCACTTGGTCCCTGAGGGCATAATTGTCTACTCCAACGGGAACATAGTTTGCCCCACAGGGGAGGATCCGGCTGCCTCCAGCCAGAACGCGGGGAAACCGTCTGGTGACATCATAGCCAACCAGCCCGCATGCAGTGTGGCACCTACATCCAGGACCAAATTCTGCTTACAGGACCCCCCGACCTCTCCTGCGGCCCAGCTTGTGCCTGTTCCGGGTCTCGTGGCTGTGGAGCAACACGCGAGTGACCCTCATGTCATCTCCAAGCTGCCCGGCGCAGTGTCCTACATCGCTGTCCCAGCCGTCTGCCCCTTGTCGGCGACTAGCTTGGCCACACCCCAGCCCTCGATCTCCACAGCAACACATGACCCTACACCCCGGGTCACTCTCCCTCTGGGGCCTCTCACAGTCCCCACCCTGCCCACAGTTCTTGGTTCCACGCCACAGTCTCAGGAGTCAGCCCTGAGGACTCTGGCCTTGGACTCTTCTGCTGGAGTTATCCCGGAACAGGGCCCCCGATCACTCAGCATGGTTACCATCCCCCAGAGTGTTGGGGACAGCCATGCACTCAGGATTGGCAGCACCGGAAGCACACAAACCACATGGACAACGCTGCAGCTGGGCCCAAATAGTGTGCAGCCTTTCTGTCATACCATAGTCAGCACTGCCTCTCCCACACAAACATGCAGTGGTACTGCACAGAGCCTGCAGGGGGCGCTGATGTGTCCTACTGGCTCTGTTACCTCCGTTCAGCCTGTGCTGGCACAAGCCCAGGTCCAGAGTCCCCCTCCTGTGCTGGGCCCCCCTCAGGTCACAGTCCAGACCTCCAAGCAGGTCCCGCTACCGCCCCCTGTTCACGTCCCGCTGCAGAGCACAGCACAGGCCCCACTCCAGGCCACGCCCACAGTTCTCCCCTTGCTGCAGACCATGCAGGTGTTGCAGATGCGGAGCAGCATAGCGCCTCCCGCTCCTCAAACCTCCAGTAACACCAAAGTGGTCATCCTCCAGCCAGCCAATCCACCTGCACCACAGGCAGTGATCAGGGAAGGCTTAGCCAATCAGTCATCTTGCCAACACATTGTCATCATTCCGGCAAATAATCAGAACTCTCTACAGCAGAACCCCAGTGTAAATGGGGCCCCAGTTGCAGTTCCTCTAACACAGCAGATTGTTACGTCCAGCTGTGCGGCTTCCACTACTAATGTGCATACGGTTGGCGGAAAGCATCTGGTGCACATTCTGCCACGACCACTAGCTCCATCCACTTCTAGCCCAGCACCACCCATGCAGGCACCCCAGACCATAACAGTGAATGGGCAGGTCTTCGCTCTACAGGCAGTGAAGCCACCGGCCGGGTCATCTGTGAAGACTGCCCTGCAGATTGTCCAGCCTACAACCAGCGAGGACCCAAACACCAACCTCACACTGCACACCCTTGGGGCACTCGCCAATCTCAACCAGAGCATTTCACACGTGTCCAATCAGAACCTGCAACTCAATGTGACCCCACCCGCCTATCCCCTGGCCCCGATTCCTATTCCCGTCACCACAGCAGCAGTAAATTGTAGTCCTGCTTTAGCCACCTCTACCACTTCAGTTGCCAGTCCAGTTGGGGGCCCTGTGAAGGTATTGCTGAGGAAACCCGGGCCAGTCCTAGCAGCGAAACCTAAGTCAAGACGCCCTGCCTCTAAGAAGGGTGTTTCAACCAAGAAAATGGCACCCAGACAGAGGGATGATTCTCTCCCTCATCCCCGAATGGGAGCAGGTCAGAATCTGCCTGCGATTGAAAAGCAAATCCAGTTGACAGAGCCTTCAACCCCCATGCCAGAAAGGTGCTCCTCTACCAGGTCTACAGAACCTGCCCTTCAGCAGTCTGAGAAACCTAACAATGCACAGTGTGTCACGTCCACAGTGAGTGGAACCTCTGGATCTGGTGTCAATTCCAATGCTAGACCCATAGTTTCCACTTCAGGTTCTCCGGAGTGTATCTTTGCCGTTAGCCATACTTTGACACTGAATAGACCTACAGTTACTAGTGAGAGTACTGCTCAGAGCAAATCCATATCATCTACTGCAGGTTCTTCAGAATGTAGTAAATCTGTGGTCATCTTCACCATTAGTGGACCCACAGTGTCTCCGGTGAGTGAACCTATAGTGTCAGGTGCGACTTTGACAGAATTCCCACCTGCTGTGAGCTGTGTCAGTTCCTCGGTCAATAGACCCATAGAGTCTCCTGTGAGTTCCACAGTGAGTAAACTTATAGTTACCAATGATGCTTCCACTGATGGTAACCATAAAGTGCCCAGTTCTAGCTTTACAGTTACTGGGCTGAGTTTGTTGACAGGCACATCGGTCAGTCATCCTTTAGACCTTCAAAACTCTCTGGTTAACGAACGGCCAGCACTTACTGCCTCTTCTTTGGCCACGCACACGAGACCATGTTCAGTATTCACTTCCTCACCTGCTCCAAACGTTCTTCCTCCACTCACTGAATGCGCAAAGTCCACTCCTCCTTCTCAGACTGTGATTTCCCCATTAGAACCCACAATGTTGTCTCTGGCATCGCCCCAGGGTAATACTGTCCCTATACAGCCAAGCATGAAGACTGCTGGAAGAGATAGTGACCCCAGTGGACACAGGATATCTGATGAGGGAACAGATAAAAGGGTTCCAAGAGGAGAAGAAGAGCTGTCCAGGAAGGCTTCGGCTCCACCACAACATGTGTGTGAAATGGAGCAGGACACTCTTGGGCAGCCTCTGCTATCCAGCCGACAGACGGAGTCCCCTGTGTTAGCTGGGCCTGGTGGTGCTCGTGGGTTTTCTGTGGCATCCATGCTTCCCCCTTGCCATGGAGTGAGTGCACCTGGAGTCTCCTTTGCCACCTTCACCTTCACCTCGGAACAAGCAGAGATCTTGGCTATGGCTGCCAGAGCTATCTTTGAACAAGACAGTCCGGGGAGGAGATCTGGAAGCTGTGGGATGGAGAGTCCCACACCTGGCCTTGCATCAGGTCTCACCTCAGGTCCCACGTCAGACTGGGACCTTGCAAAAGCTCAGCAGACCTCCCACTCCAAGGAGAGGTCAACAGGATCCCAGCCCAAGCTACCAAAATCAAGCGAAATTACAGCAGCTAGGCCTCTTTCTGAGGTCTCTGTTGAGTCTCTAGAGGCACCGGCTAGGGAGCTTCTGGCTGCTTCTTACCCACAGTCTTCCCAGGCCCATTCCCAGTCCTCCCCGTCTCCCAGTGTTGTTAGCCTCAGTGTTAATAACTTGATAAGGCCTACTAGTTCCTGTCAGCCCTACCCCTGTTCTCCCAGCTTGCCCCAGCAGGTATCAGCGCCATCACCCGTGGTCCCCTCTATGACCCAGCCCCCTGTTCTCCTTCCACCCTGCTCTGCCTCAGGACAATTATCTGAGTTGACTCCCTCAAAGACAGCCCTCATGAGGGCAGCGGGTGCCGAACGCCGCATGAAGGACTTGCCCAAACGCACCGCCCAGGATGACATGATGGTATCGGGCAGCAAGAGGCCAAAGCCCTGCTCTGCCAATGCTGTGACCCGAATAGACATGAAGACTGTGTCTTCAGATCATGTGCAGATGATGCCTGGTCACCCTCCTACTAGCTTAGGAAGCTCCTCTGCTCCTGGCAACCGAGCTCACCCCACAGATGGGATCAGCCCATTGTTCCCTGGGAATAGCTTCATGAACACGGTCCTAAGGCAAACCGATAGCCACTGCAGCTCCCAGGTGCTCCAGCAGGAACATCTGCAGCCAAGTCATAGTCAACATGGCAATACTGGCCACCACCAATCAGGAAACCCTTACCTGAAGCAACAGGAGCAGCAGCAGCTTCAAGGCCAAAGGCAACATCTGTACCAGCTGCAGCACCACTTGATCCAGCCTGACCCCACACAGCTTCATAGCCTCCACCAGAGGGTACTACAGCAAGATCAGCACATACAAAAAAAGCGGGGAATGGTCCGAGGAGGTCAACAAACACCAATCATTAGCCTTACACAGAAGCAGCATCATGTGGAGAAGAATGGAGTGCAGCATCAGCAACAACAGCAGCAAGCACAGCAGCAACCACAGCAACAGCACCATCAGCAACAACAGCAGCAACCGCAGCAGCAGCACCATCAGCAACAGCAGCAGCAACCGCAGCAGCAGCACCATCAGCAACAACCGCAGCAACCGCAGCAGCAGCACCATCAGCAACAGCAGCAGCAACCACAGCAGCAGCACCATCAGCAACAGCAGCAACCGCAGCAGCAGCACCATCAGCAACAGCAGCAGCAACCGCAGCAGCAGCACCATCAGCAATCACAGCATCATCAGCAGCAGCAGCAAGCACAGCAACAACAGCATCATCAGCAGCAGCAGCAAGCACAGCAACAGCATCATCATCAGCAACAACAGCAGCAACCACAACATCAACAACATCAACAGCAACCACAGCAACAACATCATCAGCAACAGCAGCAGCTACCACAGCAACAACCACATCATCAACAACAACCACAGCCACAGGCATCCCACTCAATGCATCAACACATCCAACAACATCTCCAGCAGCAGCAGCACTTTGGTGGCCGCCATCAAGAGAAGAGCCTCCTGCACCCTCAGCAACAGCCACGGCAGGACCAGCAGGTCACTCAGAGCCACAATGTCATGCAAAGACTGATCAGCTCCAGGTCTCTGGAACAGCAGTTGACCCCACAAGCTGGCAGCACTGTGTCACGTTCCTCTGACATGACCTGTGCCCCATCACGGCAGGAGCGCCATCGCATCTCCAGCTACTCTGCAGAGGCTCTCATTGGGAAGTCTTCATCCAGTGGTGAGCAGCGCCTGGGGCTCCCCCTGCAGGCCCCTCGCCCTGCCCAGGACCAGCCAGACATGCGGCCCTACCTGGATGTGTCACGAGGGAAAGGGACCCACAACCCACAGGGACGGCTTCCACCAGAGCACCCGGGACCTGGGGACCTGCAGCGCGTCTCTGAATGCGCCCCCTTCAAAGCTCTGAGCGGAGGACAACACACGCTGGCCGGCTTTGAAGCACAGGCTTCTAAGCCTGGCCCAACGGCACACCGAGCTGTGCAAACACAAGGCTTCAGGATGGGATCCAGTGTAGCAGGGGACCGGCAGCCTCGGGGGCCATACCCTGGCCAGCAGGGGGTGCCTGTGGGCTCCGGGGTCCAGCGAGACCATGACAGTTGCCAACAGAGCTTCATGCAGAGCCTCCTGGTGCCACAGGTAGAGCAAGTGGGCCACCAGAGGGCACCACAATGCTGCCCCCCCGTCAGCATGGACTACGGTTGTGTGTCAAGCACTCCAGGGGGGGACCTGCAGGCTAAGGCTGGCAGCCCCAGCGTGCCCCCAGTACAGAAGCCACCTGCCATGCGGCTCAGTGACACCAGCAAGGGGCACATTAATGCACAGATCGGAGGCAACATGCACAGTGGAGGGGTCAGGGCGGGCTTGCACCCCCCCACATCCCACAGCAGTGCCGAATCCAGTCTCCCCGCTGCCCCTCCCACGGTTGCCCGGCCGCTGAATGCAGTGAATCAGCGTTCCCGCCACCTGGGCCCAGACACCCAAAGTGGGAAGCTGCGACCCACAGAGCGGTCTCGACCCAGCACTCTGCGGCCTGGGAACCCGTTTGAGGGTGAGGGGCACCTGGCCCTGCCTGCTGGGAGTGGTGTCCTGCTGGGCCGGCAGCAGCCGGGGGGTGACGCACGCAGGGGCAGCATTGTGCGCTTCATGGCTGACAGTGTGCAGGTGGGGAGCGATGGCTTGGTGTCCGACCAGCACCTGGCCCAGAATTTCGGCTTCTCCTTCATCCCAGACAATGCCCCCGGCATCAATTCGAACCCCACCTTCATGCCACCGGTGAGCCAGTCCAGCACGACCCGCACCCCGGCCATCCTGCCGGTGGAGCCACAAGCCCCACTTTCCTCCTTCTACCCCTCGTACTCCCCCGCGGCACACCCCAGCCTGCCCAGTGACATCCCGCTCCAATACTTCCCCAACCAAATGTTCAGCAGCCCCAACACGGAGAAGGCCCCTGGGCCACCGCTCAACAACCGTTTTGGCTCCATCCTGTCACCACCCCGGCCAGTGGGCTTTGCACAGGCCAGCTTTCCCCTCCTCACCGACATGCCCCCCATGCCCATCACCAACTCCTCAGCTATCACCCCGCATCTGTCCAACTTCAACCTGACCTCTCTATTTCCTGAGATTGCTACAGCGATGCCAGCTGATGGCTCCACCATGCCCATGTCCCCGCTGCTGTCTCTCAGCAACACATCATCCTCGGACTCTGGGAAGCAGCCCAACCGCCCCGCCCACAATATCAGCCACATCCTGGGGCATGATGGGACCTCTGCCATCTGATTAGGCTGGTCCCATGGGTGGCACAGTGTTAAAAATCCACCCGTCTTCTGTTCAGGGTGTTTTTCTTAATTTTACGTTTTTTAATTTTTGACAATCCTTATTCCTGTGGACACTGCTGTCACCTGGAATCTGACAACCACCAAGGAGTTGGAAAGACCTTCAAAAATGACATTGCATGACGGTGACACTGGCCATAGTGATCTAGCATTTTCTTTATTGTTATTCTTTTATTTATTTTTTTAGATTTCAGAGTGGTGGGGTGGGTGGGCTCACTTTATACAAATGTTTACAGTTGTATCTCCTCAGAGAGGAGGCCTGTGACATTTTTCAGCAGCTATAGCACAAACCATGACTGTTTCTCACTAAATAACCAAACTGATATCAGGGTTGATTTTATAGCAATTTGGAGCTGTGTGTAAAATGTAAAATTTCTTATTTATAACAACTGTTAGTACATCATGTAGATACTTGTAAATATATAAAGTTGATTATTAAAGATTTTCTAATTTAAAAGGGACAATGTTGGTTTTTCAGGTGAATTTGTTACCTGCGGCAACATGAATGTGTTTCTCATATCGGCCTGTTTTGATTTCGACGGGTGGCTGCCTTATTTTGTGCCTTTCCATCAGTAGGACAGATTTAAGATTAAGTCTTTGCAATGTGATCAAAATTCATAAACATCAGGGGTTGTAAGAGAAAAGGAATGGCTTAAAAATATTTAATGTAATATTGCAAATTAGTTAATCCCTCCTGGGAACTTCGTGACCTGTGAGAATACTGGCCGGGGACAGGGGTTAGGAACACCTACTGTCGATCACTGACATCTTCGGTGTGTTGTTTTTCACATGTCCACACAGGGGCAGCACTGCACTGGGCCAGTGTATTTAATTTTAATAAATGTCTCCACACTCATGGTATGCATCCAGGGTCACCATGATCCTTTAGTGTATGAGTGTTGCACTGCAAAACACTTACGGTTTTGAAAGAGCTGTTCCTTTGCTCACCTGTTTTGGCATTTGACCTCAAGGGGCTTCCAGCCAGTGGTGCAGTGTTTCCAGAATTCGGGACACTTTATTGCCAGTATATGAACATACCGGAATTGGTTGTGGTTCAGTACAAACACTGAATACAGAGACTGCAGTTAACAGGACACAGTGCAAAAACAAATGAAGGACAACTGTCCAGTTCAAACATTACAGAGTACGACAGGATGTTAAATAAATAAAGTACATTTAAATTAACATACAGTGCCCACAGGCAACATGGTACACTTTATAATGATAGGGGCATACATGTGTGTAATGTGAAAAGATGGCAAGTGTGCAGCATAATAAGCAGTGAAGAAGAAGTGCAAATGTGTTCGCCACATTGGTTGTAAGGAGTGGTTACTTGAGTTACTGTTGCTTTTCTGTCAGCTTGAACCAGTCTGGCCATTCTTCTGTGACCTCTGCCATCCAAGATTCGGAATCAGCACCTTACCCACGGTGCCACTCTGCTGATGCTCAATTTTGACCTCCCTTCTCATATACTTTTATTGTATTAGTTTTTGTTTATTAGAAAAGTTGTCTTATTAGGTTCTTGCTTTGTGACAATCCTCATTCCTGGGAATATGAATCAGCAGCCACAGAAGACAGGTCCAAACCATTGATGGTTCAATAAATCTTGTTACTGTGCCAGAGAAGTCACTTTTGTCTTAGACTTTCTGGAACAGGTGGGACCTGTTCAAGCTGCATGGGTTTCATCTGAACCAGGGAAACCAGTGTATTGGAGAGGCGATTGTGTAGATTACCTGAGAAGTGTTTAAACTAGGGACTGGAGGGCAGGGAGGTTAGTTAAGAATATATGTGGGGGGAGATGGAAAACCCTAAATAATAATGAAAATGGATACAGTAAAAAGCCTACTCTTCACTGTCTGTACTTAAACGCTAGGAATATTAAAAACAAAATTCATGATTTAGAGGCTTTTATTTCATCAGACCCTTATAATATTATAGGAATAACAGAAACATGGTTGAGTGACAATGATGGAGAAGAATATAATATGGTTACGTGCTGTTCCATAGAGACCGAATAAGCAAGAAGGGAGGTGTTGTTGCAGTATACATAAAAGAAAAAATAAAAGTACAGAAGGGTAAAACTAGATGATAAAAACACAAATGGCCTAATTGCTGGTGTTTGTTACAGAACACCTAATGTATAGCTGCAGAGGAAAGCAGAATGTTATATGACGATATCAGGATTATGAGTAATAAAAATGATGTGGTGGTTATGGTTAATTTTAATTTTCGTGGGATACAGTGGGACACAGTCTCTAGCGCTACTGCAAATGAATTTGAGATTGAGATTGGAATTGGTACAGGATTGTTTTTTTACTCTGTTTGTTAAAATCCCCTTTCAGAGGAAAAGCCATTCTCAATCTTGTTTTGTCTAATAACTAGGATAGGATTGGAAAATTAGAGGTTTTAGAACCACTGTACAGAAGTGGTCATAACATGCATGATTAAATTTGAGGTTAATTTTAGTGTCCGATGAGCAAAGTCCAAAACAAAAATATACAATGTTAGGAAGGGTAATTTTAATGGTATGAGACTGAAACTAGAAACTGTACACGGGATAGAGTTAACAAAACTGTTACTGTAACTGGATTTTTTTAAAAGCACATTGTTGCAAGTGCAAGAGGATTTCATACCTGTTTCCAGCAAAATTAAATCTAGGAAACTGCAACCAAGAACATAACATTGGGGCCAGCATGTAGCTCAGTGGGCTAAACGTGTGTGCCATAATCACAAGGTTGCAGGTTCAAACCCAGCCTCAGCATGTCTGTGACTCCTTGAGTGAGACCCTTAACCCCCAGCTCCCTGAGCACCTCTACAGGTGGCTGCCCTTCATGGACTCGCGCTACAAAAAGAGCAAGTTGAGGGAGGTGTAAAAAATAATTTCCCCACAGGGATTAATAAAGTTCCATTATAATAAAAAAAAGTTCCATTATTATTATAAGAACATAAGTAATTTACAAACAAAAAGAGGCCATTCAGGCCATCAAGCTCATTTGGGGAGAACTTAGTTATTGTTAAAGTCTTATATAGCTCTGATTTAAAGGAACCCAGAGTTTTAGCTTGCACTACATTAGCAGGAAGACTATTCTATATTCTAACTACATGCTGTGTAAAGAACTGCTTTCTCAAATTCATTTTAAAATGTTCTCCCGCTAATTTCCACATATGGCCGCGAATTCTAGTATTGAAACTAATATTGATTTAGCCATTTGGCTGAACAGCATCCAGACCTGTTAGAATCTTAAATACCCGAATCATGTCCCCCCTAGTCTCCTTTGCTCAAGGCCAGGGCTGGTCTGTGGCATAGGCAATATAGGCAAATGCTAAGGATGCCATCCATCCAGGGGGCGCCACGGATGGAGGAAGAAAACTGTAACATTCCACTATTCTTAAAACTAGTTGGCATTAATGAGTCTTAATATGAAACAAGCCCACATAAATTTACCTGCTTAGCAAAGCCTATTAAGTAGTAGTAGTAGTTGTAATAATAACAATGATATGTAACTTTCCTATGATTTCCTATGATTTTTTTATCATTTATATTATATTATTTCATTTCATTTTATTCTTGAAATCATGTGTTTATTATTAGACTGGTGTCACATCAGGGCCGGTCGTTCTTATAGGTGACGCGCAAACTTCTTAGGGGACGCCGACTTGCCGACCATTTTCCCTATGCCTGGGACTGAGGGCACCGGCACTAATGCTCACCTAGGGCGCCTCATCGGCTAGGACCGTTACTACTCAAGGCTAAACAGATTCAGCTCAGCAAACCTCTCCTCATAAGATAATCCTCTAAGATCAAGAAACATTTTTGTAGCCCTGTGTTGTACCCTTTCCAAGTCAGCAATGTAATTCTTAAGGTATGGTGACCAAACCTGCACGCAATATTCTAGGTGGGGTCTTACCAAGGAATTATATAATCGTAGCATCACCTCCCTTGACTTAAACTCCACACACCTAGAGATGTAACCCAACATCCTATTAGCCTTAAAGGTGGTTTACTATGGAAATTAAGAATAAAGTCAGGAGGAAAAGGGCTCTATTCCACAAATGGAAAATGACTAATGATGTCACAATAAAGCATATCTAAGTCTACAGGTTAAGTTAAAAAAAAATAACATTAGACTCACTAAGAGGAATATAGAAAGCAAGATTGTATTGAAGGCTAAGGACGGCATTAAAGTTTCTTCCAATATTTTAATGACAAAATAGCTCTAAAAAATGAAATCACTCATTTTCAGGATAGTAAGGGCCTTATAATTAAAAATGAAATCGATATAGTAAATGAATTTAATGATTGTTTTGCACGGGTGTTCAGTGTAGAGGACATGAGTAACATACTGACTCTTATTACTAATCCAGCGTTGTCTCTGAGTAATATATATATATAACTGAAGCTGATGTTGTACAAAGCCTAGCTAAGCTCAGAATAAATAAATCACATGGCCCTGATGGCATCTTACCTATAGTTTTAAAAGAGATGAAGGATATTATTTGCTGACCATTACTATTTCAGAAATCCTTATCTGCTGGTGTGATACCTTCTTATTGGAAGCATGCTAATATAAGGCCCATATTCAAAAAAAGGGGACAAAAGTAATCCAGCAATCTATAGGCCAATTAGTTTAATTAAAATTAGTTTAACTTGCACAATTGGAAACGTAATAGAAGTTATAATGCAGATGGAAGATTCAAATAACATTTTGAGGGATAGGCATGGATTTAGGAGAGGTAGATCCTATTTAATCAACTTGCATTCTTTGAGGAAGCTACAAGAGAAATTGACCACAAAAAGGCCTACAATGTGATACTTTGAGTTCCAGAAGGCCTTTGATGTCGTCCCCCACAAACAGCTCTTGCTTAAGCTCAAAGCTGCGGGGATTTTAGGAACTGTGGCAGCTTGGATAGAAAACTAGTTAACAAGCAGGAAGCAGCAGGTAGTTATTGAGAACTGAATTGAATTTAATTGAATCTTGAATTAATTAGTGGCTGGGCTGATACCTGGCAGATGTAGACAAATGTAAGGTAATCTATGCAGGGAGCAGAAATATAAAGTACAGATATTTTATGGATTCAACTGAAATAAAGGTAGCTGATTATGAGAAAGATCTTGGTGTATGTTGGGGAAGCAATCAAAAAGGCAGATAGTATGTTGGATTACATCTCTAGGTGTCTGTAGTTTAAGTCAAGGGAGGCGATACCAGAGTTTTCGAGATCTGGTCTTGGTCTGAAGACCTCTTAAACTGGTCTCGGTTATGAGCCCACTTTGTCTTGGTCATAAGTCTCGAAATATTACAAAACATATTATCTGAATCAACATGAAAATACACTTTTTTCCCTTCACTAAGCAGAATTTTATTTCCCTGCGCTGTTCTTTTGTAGTGGGTGGCACAGAAGTATAGTTTTCAGCACTGTTGCCTCACACTTCTGGGACCTGGGTTCAAGTTTCCAATGGGGTTCAATGTACGTGTTCTCCCTGTGTCGTCATTGGGTTTTTCCCAGATACTCCGGTTTCCTCCCCACAGTCCAAAAGCATGCTGAGGCTGACTGGAGTTACCAAATTGTCCATTGATGGGTGTGTGAGTGAATGGTGCATGAGTGTGCCCTGTGATGGGCTTGTGCCACATCCTGGGCTGTTCCCTGCCTTGCGCCCATAGGCTCCGGTCCCCCATGATCCTACATAGGATGAGTGGTTTCAGAAAATGAATAGATGTATGGATGGATGCATGGATGGATGTTCTTTTGTAGCAGCGCTACTTAAAGTGTACTCCATCAACCAGCTGTCCCGGCAGTATAATGCTACTGGACAGCTTCAGGGGGTACAGAGGCTGCTGGGAAGAGATATTGAGAAATTGGTCCATTAAAAATGAACATGAAAGACACAAGAAAGATCGTGATCGTCTGTCTGTATGTTCGTAGGTCTCTCACATTCAATTAGATTACAACTGGATCACCTTGAGTTACAGTTTCCATTTGGATGTATGTCCTGTTCTGCATGTACTTATCCATGTGAGTTAGTCTTAAGTGGATACCTCTTCATTTGAGGAAGCTACAAGAGCACTCCCAGTTTGGGCCAGCCAGATATGAGATCACTGAGGTCCAAATTCTTTTAAGAGCTAAAAATAAAAATTTAACTAAATAGTTAGAGTTAAAAAAAATTAAAAAAAAACAGCAGTTGAAAATGTCTGTGGGCCAAGTGCATTTTTATTCAATTCGAATGTGTTATTAATAGTGTCTGCTTGAGTGTGTGTGAGAGAGCTAGGATATTCAGTAGTAGCATGATAGAGGATGCGTGACTCATGAACTGCATGAAAAGCAGGTCGGATTCACATTGCGTGTGTGTGACCCTGCAGCATTGTGAAGGAGGGTACACAGGCTGCATATCGTTTGGTAAAACAAAACAGTGATCATTATCTGTGAAAAATGTTGCAAAACTACAACCTTCTATAGCGTATGAAGTAAAGATGATAATATGAAACATATAAATAAGCATAGGTTATGCTACTCTGGCCATGGCAAAGGTTGTGTTTCTTTCATATTATGCCTAATGGGCTAGATTAGGCTAACTAATGTTTTGCACAATCATTAATAATATAATAAACAGCTTATGAAGTAATATCAGTAATAATGTCCATAGAAACCAAAGCCAAAACATGTGTATTTGATGTTGGCTTGTAAAGGTGTGTTAAAATCAAGCATTTCTCTTTCAATTTTTCTGTTTACGTATGGTTGCGAATAACCATAGATTACATGTTTCATACCCATAATATTTTACTGCTCTGTAATATTCTTATGATATAGACCTAAATTCATTCAGTAAGGCACATTCATACAAGTGCTGTAACCTAAACTATTAATTAATTGATATGAACTCTCATTTAACATTGCCTATCCCCCCAGAAAACAAGCCTCCTTTATGCAATGTGTGATTGATCAGACCCCCCAACCCCTCACCCCCAGGACCTGGACCTCATTATTTTTCCAGCCTTGGCTGCAGCCCTGCTCACAGTCAGCTCATGCTGCATCAGGAACTGGTATAATCCATTTGGAGAACTGGTCATGAGGTTTTTCTTTCACTCATCCATTATCAACTGCCCCTGTAATACTGGACTGTTTTGGACATTGTTGGTAGTGTTTATCGTTTAATGTTGATTGTTAGAGTAATTTACTATTGCTGTCAGGGAGCTGTGGGAGGGTTCTGTGTATGTGATTTTTTTGTGCATATGAGTTATGTTATATTGTGTGTTTTTTATACATCTGCATTATTATTTAGAATGTGTGAACATTAAAGTTTTTCATTAATAGAGTCTTTTGGAATTACTGTGTTTCCCCAAAAATAAGACCTACCCTGAAAATACGCCCTAGCATGAATTTTCAGGATGCTCGTAATATAAGCCCTACTCCAAAAATAAGGCCTAGTTATTATCCCATGGATTGTACGGTAGCTAGAATGAGATCTAAACAGGAAATAATATTTTGACACCTAGACAAGATGAGTGCAAAAAGAAAATAAAGGCCACTGGTTCTAAAGGTAATTGAATTGCAAGATATTCAGGATGGAATTTGGAGCTTGGAGATTTACGATGATATTCCATAAGATGATGACATAACTTTATTTGAATAAATGTATGCACAGCAGATTTTTGTTCATGAATAAATGTACCATTAGATTGTTTACATGGAAAGATACGGTTAAAAGATGACATGATGTCTGTATTTCAATAAATGTGGATTTTTGTTCATGAACATCGGTAAATGTACTGTAGTTTCTTGTACATGGGGGAATAAGACATTCCCTGAAAATAAGCCCTAACACATCTTTTAGAGCAAAAATTAATTAATTAATACAAGACCCTGTCTTATTTTTGGGGAAACATGGTACATAAATGAAAATATAGCCCCCAAAAAATCTAAAAATCTAAAATCTAAAAATCTAAATCTAAATCTAAATCTAAAGATAAAATTCTCTGAGCTATTTGTTAAGTTCTCCCCAAACAAGCTTGATGGGACGAATGGCCTCCTCTCATTTGTAAATTTCTTATGTTCTTATGTCTCTGTGGTTTTCTTACATCTCACTGCATTGCAGGACAGGACTTTGCAATAGAAATGGACTCAAGTTCTCTTAGTAGTGCAGGAACTTGGCTCTGAGCGATTGGTCTTAGTCTTGAGGGAACTCTATGGCACTTCAAAATGCTCATCATTCCCGCAGGGGCTTTGACTTGTGGGCAAACACGGTATTGCGAATGCGGTTCAGTTATTCAAACAAAAAATGAAGCATTACAGACTGCTGAAATGTTACTAATTTATTGAGAATTTTAGGAAATTCTAGATAATTTTCCACTGTGGGTGTGGTGTGTACCTTTTCCACAGATTTCATTAAGTTGAAACAGGCTAGTTAACAATATTTTGTTTGGCTGAGTGGTTGAAGCACAGTGGCGGTCGGGGGGTGGGGGTATGTACAGGCTTTGAAATCTACCTTGTTAGTCAGTGTGGGAGTTTGTGTGTGTGTCTCCCCATCCATTCTCACCAGCCACATTCACTGACTATTCAGTGTACCAGAGTCCCCTAGTGGAACCTTCAGCCCGGGGTTTAGCTACCTAGCTCACCTACATTGGTACCTGCCACATGTGATATATGAACCCAGAATCAGCCATCAAAAAAGACAATAACATACAGACCTATTACACCAAATACTTTAATCTAAGTTTATTGAAAATGTAACTAATAAATACACAATGTAATCAACTAAGACAGCATATTTTAAAAATGACATACACTAATAAAATCAGGTAAAATAATTAACCTATGTGAGTTATTGTGAAAGGTTCAGTGCCTGGAAATGGAATCACGTAGCTTCTGAGCCACAAGGAGGGGCTGTGACTCTGCTCCGAGCCACAAGGGGGGGTCGTGGCCCTGGAGAGCTCCCCCACAAGACACCAGCATTGTTGATGCTACCACACCCGGCAGGACTTGGCACCTCGGTTCATGGCCGACATATCCGGGCAGCTGAAGGCCTGGCGAAACTCTTCATAGTTGCTCATGGAGCCAATGACCCTACAAAGAGGGAGGTGGCATAGGGTGAGGCGTTATAGGGTGAGGTGGCACTGGGTGAGGCGGCACAGGGTGAGGCAATATAGGGTGAGGTGGCAAAGAGTGATGTTGTGTGGGGATGAAAGTAAGGAGGAAAAGGGCTTTGTTCCAGAAATGTAAATTAACTGATGATGTATATGAATGTGTGCAGAGGGGGGCAGTTGGCTGGAGTTTCATGTACAGACAGTTCTTCTATCGCATGCATTTCCTGAATGTAAATTGGTCCATACAGTGTATTCCCTTCCCTATTTTCCTTCTCCATTATTTTGTGTCTGAGCCTCATGCTGAATACATTTAAATCCAATTTTCCCTCCCAAATCTGTAATCAGCATCATAATGAAAATGCGAAAACAGGATTTTAGAAATCTTTGCAAATTTAAGAATAAAGTTCAGGCATCAGAATATTATCTGAATGCATTGTATGATTGATAAATACAGGTAATGTGGCTGTGTAAGGTGAATCTCGTGTCGGCTTTTACCCCATTTTGGGTCTTTGAAGGGATACATTTAATATTCAGCTCGGTCACCCCAAGAACTTTGCTTTGGAATTCCTTGTTTTTAGGGGTGTGACGGAAAACTGATTTGAATTGGAAATTCCAGCCGAAGTATGTGCGATATGCCTAGATCAATTCAAAACCCTCTGTCTCTGATTTAGAAAGAAATCAGTCCCAAACCAATAAACCATTGCAGTTCAATACACCTGTAATGTCACCGTTACTGTACATCACTTCCACGTTAAGATCATACTGTAGGATCAGCCTCAGTCCCTTAGTTTCTCTGTTTTTTTGCTCTTACAAATAAATTGACTTTAGAAGACACACATTTTAGATGTTTTTGTTGAATAGCGAACTTTTCATATTAATCTGACCCGTATCTAATCTGTGCTGATTCATATTGGATCGCTTTTTTTTTTTTTTTGTGCATGATAATAGGCCAGATATATTTAGATGCATATCTAAGAGACAGAGAGAGACTCATTTCACAAAATCCATTCCATTTCCATAAATAAGTGGACAAGGTTAAATGTCTGAGTAGCGTAGCGGGGAAAAACATAAAGGAAAAACTTTAACGATTAGAGTTGAAAGTTTTAAAAGCTCCATTATAAAGCATTTTGAAGATATTGGTTAGTGGTTTCGTCTGTCTCAATCCATTTTTTCCCCATAAGCACAGTTATTTTTATTGCGCTACTTTGCAGAACGTGTGATTTTACAGGAAGGCATCTGTGGCGGTAGAGCGGGAAGGCCTGATGCTAGATGGGAGGATTCTGTTCTGGCAGAGGGTCTGCTTCTTTCCTGATTTAATAGACACCCCCCCCCTCCCTCACAGGAGATCATCATTGAGAAGTACCCCGGAGAGAAACTGGGCATCAGCATCCGCGGGGGGGCCAGGGGCCACACCGGCAACCCTTTTGACCCCACTGACGAGGGCATCTTCATCTCCAAGGTGATCATCATGTGGGAGGTGTTCCTGTTCTGTTGCGGATTTGATCTCAGGGGCAGGGTCCTGACCTCTCGCTGCCATGCCATGCTTTTGCCAGGTGAGCGCCGGCGGGGCGGCTGCGAGGGATGGACGGCTGCGGGTGGGCATGCGCATCCTGGAGGTGAACGGCCACAGCCTGCTGGGCATGACGCACACGGAGGCTGTGCGGGCCCTGCGAGCCACAGGAGACACTCTGGCCGTGCTGGTGTGCGATGGCTTTGACCCACGGGATGCTGCTGCCATTGAGGTGACAAGCAGACCGCCAGAGAACAGCTCACGCCATACCTGTGCTGCTGTCTTGTTCTCTTCACTTGTCACCTTCACTGTCTCTTCCAGTTCCATAGTCACCACCTCTGCCCCATTCTTCTCCTCATCTTTTCCCTTCTTCTCCTGTTATCTCCTCCTCTGTCATATTGTTCTCCTCCTGCATCTCCTCATGTCACCTCATTCTCTTGTCCTAATCATCTTGTTCCTCCATTTTCTCATCCTCCTGCTCCTCTTGTCACCTTTTTTCCCTCCTATATCTTCTTGTTCTCCTTTTTTCTCCTCCTTAGTCACCTCCTTTGTCCATTTCTTCTTCTCCCTTTTTCCCTTCACCTCCTCCATTTTCTCTCCCATACCCTCCATCATCCTGTGTTTTTTTTTGTTTTTCTTTTTTGTCTCCTCCTGCTCCTTATGCTGTGTTCCATTTAAACTAGTAACACGGAAATTCCAAGTTCCTAGTCCGGAATTTCAACTGGAAGGCCCCTAAAGTTGGAATTCTGATTCATGAGCTCAAGCTGAGAATCCAAGATGGCTGCACCTTTTTTCAGCAGAAGTGAAAGTTGTAGTTTCCTACTGTTTATTAGCACTTGCATCTTAATTGTGTACACAGTACTGTCCAACTTATCTGTGGACATGTTGCTACGGAGTTTTCTGTGCAAGACATGGCATAATGTGTTATCAACATATATTACTAACAATGGCTAACAATTAACCAGCCTAGAACTGGATTTCATGCTTAGTCGGGTTATTTGTCTGATTTAACGTAGTCCAGGCTAAAGGTAAGTGAACGACTTACCTTTAGCTGGGATAATTTAAATCCGACAAGTTATCCGGCTAAGCAAGAAGTCTTGCTTTTTGAAACGGGTCCCTGGTATTGTTAAATGGCTTTCCTACTTGCTGTACTGGAATACGTTTAACTTGTGTGTGCCGTCATTCCCAGTTCCACGTTCTAATCTCTGAGGTAAATGGAACACAGCATTATTCACCTCCTCTGCCTCTTCCTTTCTTCCCCTTCCCCTGCTCCTTTGCCTCCTCCTGCTCCCATTTCTCCTTTGTCATTTTGTCCACCTCCTCCTCTGACGGGGTTTGCACTTTCTTGCTATGGACTTTTCACTTACTATTCAGTTTCTTTTGTCCACCCAGAGCAGTGGGTTCTTTTACCTCCTTAACGCCTACAACCCCTTAATGTCTACACTCCTGCTCCCTCAGGCATCCCCCGGTGTCATTGCCAACCCCTTTGCTGCGGGCATTGTTCGCAAGAACAGCATGGAGAGCATCTCTTCTATCGACAGGGACCTGAGCCCAGAGGAGATGGACATCCTGCAGAAGGTGAGCCATCTTCCCCAATGCAGAACGGCAGATGCAAAGTTGTTTACTGAAATAAACAAAATGGGCTTTAGATAACAACCGAAACATTTGCCAGCGTTTTGGTACTATATGGAAATGCACTTAGGCCCATAATTTGGTTAGCAGATTAATAGGGCATCTAAAATATTTATGAGAGGTATATTATGACCCCCAAAAGTTAGTGATCTGTATAAATTTGGCATATCTTTTTTTTAATATATACTGTTAAAAGTACCACCACACGACACACATTTTTTTACCTTGCTTATATCTCCTCTTAAAATTTCTTGTGGCTGCTGAGGTATCTCTTTCTTCACCGCCATAATTCACTGAATTGCTAAATCACTTCCATAATTTACCCAAACAGTATGTCACATGCTCCACTAACCAAATTTATTAAACATGAGAATATGTCGAATTAATGCAGGTCACTAACTTATGGGCGTCTCAGTACATCAGTACAGTAGTATCTCATTAATATTTTAGGCATACTACTAATCTGCTTACCAAATTGTGGTCATAAGTACATGTCAGAAAAGTAGTGAGAAGCTGGCGTCTGGACAAATGTTTCGCCCGTTATCTAAAGCCCTGGTGATTGTGTATGTAGCATGTAATCGCCAGTACATTGTGATGTGATATCATGCAGGCCTAATGTATAATAACTTTGAACTGCTTCCCTATGGGGATTAATGAAGTTCATCAAGCAATTGTATGGATTCTTTTTATCAGGAAAATCTACATGTGACAGACTCTCAGACTAAAAACTGTGTTTGGAGACCACTGCTGTCTTATCACCACACGTGTCTCTCTGGGTAAATGTCATTTGTCTGTGTGCAGGAGGTGGAGATGGTGCGAGAATCGTCCCAGTGGGAGAAGGAAGAGCTGGAGAAGCTGGTGAGTGGGAACCGTGGCTGAATGGCGGTTTCTGTTTTTGGCACAGCATACGCCAGCTCTGAGTCTCCCGGTATTTCATTGTGCTGTAGAAATGAGCTGCTAACCCTTAGCACCGCTTGCATCGGACGGTCACATTAGAGTGGGAGTGTTAGTGCCTATCCCCCCCCCCCCCTCTCCCCCAGTCCTGCTGTGTCCCACTGTCCTCTTCTGCTGCTTTTTTGTGGAATATTCAGTGGGATTACCTGTCTTCTAACATGTGTGGATTCTCTTCTCTGCCTCTCTCTCTTTCTCTCAATCTCTGGTGTGTCTGGGAATCCATCATTTCTCTACTTAATTCCCATGGTTCCCTTCACCCTTTTCATTTTTTCACCCACATCATTTTCCCCGTTGATCCTCCTCTGAAATCATCCCCCTGTCTCCTGCATGTATTGTTGCGTGATTGGGTACCCCATCCCCTTCCCCATTTTATGGTGCCCCCCTCTGGTGAAGGAGCGCATGCGCATGGAGCGTGAGGAGGCCAATCGCGTGCTGGAAAAGGAGACTGAGGTGAGGACTTCCTTGTCCATTCTCCACTTCTCCTGCTCGTGGGCTTACTGGACAATCAGTAATCACAGGAATGGCCTTGGCTTGTTAAGGCATGTTTAATCAAGTACAGAATCATGAACTAGGATGACAGAACAGTTTCAAGCATGATTTTTCATGCTGCTATCTCAAAAAGTTGCCTTAAACCCTGATTATTGTCCCTATTCTGTGTCCTGCTCCTTCCATTCTTTTCCAGGACCTGGACACTGGGCCCCTCAAACTGGACTACAGGACACTGGCTGCCCTGCCCATCTCTGGCGTGCAGAAACTCGGCCAGGTAAGCACCCTGCACTGGTACCGTGGTTGACCCGCGTTGTGTCCTATCAATTCCCCACAGGGCTTTTCTGGGTAACCAGCCTTACAGTATGGACACTGAAGGACTTCTCCTCTATTGAAGCTTTGTTCATTTATCTATTCAGGCACAGGTGCTCATTCGTATTGTGCTGGAGATGTGTTCAGAGTCCCGATGGATGGATGGATGATTTGTTTGCTGGTTCATTTATTAGTTGGTTCGTTTGATGGTTCTTGTGTTGGTTCATTCATTGGTTCATTGGTTTGTGGTTCATTTGTTCGTTGGCTGGTTCGTTGCTTGGTTGATCATTGCTTCTTTAGGGGTATGGATGACTCAGTTCGTTTGTTAGATGGTTGATTAGTTCTTTGGGTGTGTGGATGCTGGTTGCTTCGTTTGTTGGTTCGTTGGTTGCTTCATTCATTGGTTCGTTTGTTGTCGTTCCGTGGTTTGTTTAGTAGATGGTTGGTTATTTGGGTGTGTGGACTGGTTTGTTCCTTTGTTCATTCATTAGTTAATTTGGTTGGTTGGTTCATTTGTTGGTTCTTTGGGTGTGTAGATGACTGGTTCGTTTGGTTGGTAGATGGTTGGTTTGGGTGTGTCCATGACTGGTTTGTTCCTTTGTTCATTCATTAGTTTATTCTTTGGTTCATTGGTTGGTACATTCGTTGGTTTGTTTGGTTCATTGGTTGGTTGTTGGTACATAGCTAGTTTTTTTTAGGTGTGTGGGTGACTGGTTTGTTGGTTTTCTTTGGTTCATTTGTTGGTTTGTTCATTCGTTTGTTTTTTCATTGGTCAGTTTTTTCATTTGATGGTTGGTTAATTTGCTCATTCTTTGGGTGTGTAGATGACTAGTTGGATAGTTCTTTGGGTGTTGTGACTAGATCGATGGTTGGTTGGATAGTTCTTTGGGTGTGTGGATGCCTGGTTGGATAGGTGGTTGGTTGGTTGTATAGTTCTTTGGGTGTGTGAATGACTGGTTGGTTTGTTGGTTCGTTTGTTCTTTGGTTGGTTTGTTCTTTTGATGGTTTGTTCATTTATTCATTATTTGGATGTGTGGATGACTGGTTGGATCGATGGTTGGTTGGATAGTTCTTTTGGTGTGTGGATGACTGGTTTGATGGTTGGTTGGTTTTTTGGGTGTATGGATGACTGGTTGGATCAATGGTTGGTGGGATTGTTCTTTGGGTGTGAGGGTGTCTGATTGGATAGATGGTTGGTTGGATGGGTGGGCGACTTGTTGGTTGGGTTTTTGGATAGATAGATAGATAGATAGATAGATAGATGGATAGATGGATAGATAGATAGATGGATGGATGGATGGTTTGAGGAATGGTTGGTTTGATGTAATAAAATATGCTTATGGTAAAATACTTGACAGGCACTTTTGATCTCTTCCTAAGATTTTCTTATTGGCAACAGATAACCTGGCAGGAGTTTTGCTGTCTGGATTAGAAGTTTAACCCTCTGGAGTCTCTGGTCTCTCAGCCACTTTCAGGGTAGTCTGACATGCCTTAACATTTTAAAATATTTTACGCATCTAAAAAACATTTATGTGCTTTTATTCAGTACAAACTTAGCACCAATAATCTGAGACCACTCAGAATGTTATTCTATTTTTTGTTAAAATCAACTTTAAACACATACTTTTCAAAAAACTATATTTTTCAAATGTCCTATATACATGCTGTGAAATTGTAAAAAATTACATTATAAACATTTCTATCCAAGACTTTCGTAAATGGACTGCATGTATATAGCGCTTTTTCTCAAAGCGCTTTACAACACATGCCTCACATTCACACATCGGTGGCGGAGGCTACCATGCAAGGCGCCGACCTGCTCACCAGGAGCAATTAGGGGTTCAGTGTCTTGCTAAAGGACACTTTGATGGGATCAGGAGGAATCAGGGCTCAAACCTGCAACCCTCCGGTTGCCGAGCGCTAGCACTACCTCCTGCGCCACCAACTCTGAAGCTTATAGACACAGGCGTTGGCTACACATAGGTGAATGAGACATTCTGAAATTTTATGTGATTTGATTAGTGAAGTGTTAGAACTTTACAGTGACAGTCTTTTTTAAAATCAGTGGCCTGCACAATGAATATTGATGAGATAGGTGTCCCGACACCTGTAGTAGTTAGCATACTGTCAATGGCCCATCAGTCTGGAATGTCACTGCACCCCACACCCATCACTTCGGAAAGGTAATTTGAAACGCAAGAAAAGAATCAACAAAAAAATCCCTTTCACAGTTTATTGGTAGATGGAATGAAAAAATGAAAAACTGAGCAGTCGCTATAGAAAGCGATAAATATGATGCAGTGCTTGTGCAGAGTTAACGGAAATAAAATAATTCACTATTATTAGCGCTTCGGGGACAAGAGCATCGTTGACCGCATATCTTTTTTGTCTATTTGTTTGTATCTCGCTGAAATCATTGTGTATAATCGTGAAAAAAACACTGACTAAATCTGTAATCTGTCTTCATTTCAAAACTTCCATTGTCGGAATTATTAAAGTTTTTTAAATTAGGTTACGTAGGTAAAAAAGTAAACCACATCACCTTTCTTTGTTTTACCTGCATCGGGGGTGTGTAGTACTGCTCTCAGCTCAAGATCATTATTCACGTTCTAAATAGCATCACCGCTTACTCAAACGTGGGTTTGAACCGATGACCTTGTGATTACAGGCACACGGGTTGCTGAAAGTGGCAACACTTGTGCAAAGCTTCAGCAGCAGAGACGTATTCCTGTGTCATATTGTAGCCTATCAGTGTAAACACTACCCAGACATGTGCTCTTGTTTGAGTCACAATGGGCGTATTCACATATTTCTTTACCCAATACCAACAGTCGGATTATCATGTTGTTATTATGCGAATAGCATGATTTGCAAGTGGGCAAGCTATCAGTGCTGCTTTGAGACGCAGACACTTAAGTCAGTCACTCTTGTTCTTTCTATTCATATCACGAAGCTGTAAAAATATATTTAGTCTCTACCTTTAAATTTGAAAAGTAGACCGTCCAAGGTTTCTGTGGGTGTTTTTTAAATGTGTATATGACAAAAACTCGCAGTTAGTTTTCAAACCAACAAACTGTCAGTTTCTGTCAGAATTGCCGACTCCAGAGGGTTAAGGATAATTATGTTTTCTACACAAAGGATTTATCAAACTTGAGAGCTGTACATGAAGCATTCCTGGTGTATTTTTTGATCTGACGCTAAAAACCCCAAACATGAACTGCTAGTCTTTGTATTTTGTCTGTGTTACGGGCTCACCCACGCCCTCCCTCTTCTGAGAATAGCATTCCTTCAGAAGATTTTTTTTCCTCGGAGGAATCTTTTCTTGGACCCCTGACCTTTGATCCAAAGCAGGTGCTTCTGATAAGTGGAATGCAAGCCAGTGTTTCCCTCCTGCGTTCCCATGCAGTGCCTCTAAACGGTGGGATAACCAGAGGTTGTGGGTTACGTTTCCCGGGTTCCTTGCATTCCACTCAATGCGGTGAACCTTGCTACTCCCCGCCTGCGTGTGGGGGAGGGGCAGCACCCATTGTCACATCACGTATGCATACACACCGGGTTTTAAGTGTGCCTCCTCTATTGAAGTGTACCTGTCCTACAGCCTGAGATTCTAAAGCCAGACTGAGTTGAATGTCCAGCCAATGACAGAATCAGCCCTGCTCAGTGCATCTCACCTGCAAAAAAGCAACTTTAAATGCAGAATCAGAATCAATTTTATTTGCCATGGACAGTGCAAGTACAGACGCTCCTCTGCTTATGAATGAGATGCATTTCGAAAGGCCGTCCGTAACTTAATATGTTCGTAAGTCATTATTCAACATCATTTTAAGGGTATACGCAAGCACAAAGAAGTCGGATACAGGGAGTTCGCACACTATGCTGCTGCGCGGCGGGAGTAGCGGCCGGAAGTGGTACTAGGCGGAATTGGCGCACAGAAAAAAAAAATTGATGTTGCGGACAGGAAAAGGGAGCAATAAACACAATTTGGACTTACGGTCCTCTTCGTTCGTATGTCTGAAAGTTTGTAAGTAGAAGAGCGCCTGTACATGGGGTTTTGCTTTGGTGTAATTAGTTACATTTAAAGTACAATGAAGTACATTACAGAAATAACATGATACAGTGTATTAATCTAGAACGAAAACCAACCTGCAGCATAGAGTATATACAAGTAAGCAAAACAAGATGTCCAATGCTGGAAATCTACTAAAAATATATAAAGTACAAAATATAAAGAGTGGATGGATAATGAGGATGGGACATTTTCATCAACCGTATTAGCTAACAGATTGTGAACGTTTTTAGGGGAGGTGCAGGATTAGTTGTGAGGTCCCACCAGTGGCACCATCACAAAATGACACCGTTAGCTAAATAAGGGTGCGACTCATGCGTCGTTTGAGTTTGTCCCTCGTTTGTGCTTCTCTTGTCATCCCATGAGTGCACTTTGTCCTCCATCCAGCCCTGTATTTAGGTGCAGTCCAGGATACTGCAAGACATGATCTGTTGGGGGGGTGGGTAGCTCTCCATGTCCCAGAGGGCCCTACGCATGAGGTATTCAAGGATCCGGCGCCCCATACGTGGTGGACAGCTGCCAAGTCCGGCTGGCATTTGTGGGGGGGTTATTTTTAATCCCTTTCAGGCAGTGGTTTGATGGGCTGGGGGTGGAGCTCTGCATGTAAGACTTGGTGGCTTAATGTTCAGTGCCCTGAATGCTAGCCAGAAGGACATCCCCCTCGCCCGCTCCCACTACCGCCCCACTGTGAGTGCCGTGCTTCTGTCTCTTTTTCCTTGCTGTCTTTTCCTGTTCTTCTCATCCCATTCACTCTTTCTTACTGCTCTTTGAAGTAGGGAGGTTCAGCCTTTCTTGTGTGTATATTTGAATGTTCTGGGCCTCATCACCAATGTCGTCATTGGTTTGTAGCTTAGGTCTGTGCCATTTTTTGGGGGACTGAGGCTGACTGAGGCTTGTTGTCTTCACGCCACAGCCCTGTTGCTCTTTGCTTTGAGTCTGGGTCCCTGTTTTTTTAGTTGTATCAGGCGGATTCCCATCTACTGTAGGTCAGCACAGAGTGATGTCAGGGCTTGTACAGGATGCTTTAGTCCCGCATGAGATCTTTTTCTGGACATCTTTAACTCGCCACGGCTATGCAGCTGTTGCTGATGGTATTCTTAGGTTACGTACAGCAATGTAGACTAAACTCAATCCCCTGGTAATCGGCGTGGGATTTTGGTAGTGCTTGATTGGCTACGGGTTTCTGTCCGTTAATACTGATAACTGGCGTTTGTGGTGTGGCAGATGATAATGAGTAGAGTGTATTTGTTCTCTGTATTGTACTGCCAGTGCCTTACATGGTATGCGCATGGTAATGCCTCCTACCCCCACTGAATGCCTGGAGTAGATGGTGCAGTGATTGTGTGTGAGGGAAGGTGGGGGGATGGGGGCATATTGGCTCTTTGCTGCCCTCCCATAGTGCTTTTGATGCCGGCCCTTATGGCCTTATATGAACAGGTCAGCACAGGATATTAATGTAACCCCATTCTTGTGGTACTGAATGCCCCCCTGCCCCCAAAGATTCAAGGGCTGTTTGAAGTCAATGCTGCTTTTTAAGTCAGTCACTGCCCCAGCCGCTGCCACCTCACTGCCATTTTAGAATGTAAATATAATGAGCTGCACCATGTAGCTTGAAGGCCCAGGTCTTTTTATGGTTTATGTTAAATGCCACGTTGGTCGTGTATGCTTTCTGAAGGTGTGGTATGATGTCGCTCGTTCTTGGAAATAACGTTACAGCCTTAGTGTTTTGGTGGGCAGGGCACCATTATACAACGAAGGTGGGCACCTAGTATTCAACCTCCCCTCATTTGGAATGTAGGCAGACGAGTCCTAGCTGGCTTTCAGCAGGCCATGGTGTATATGGGGATTCAATGGACCAGGCTTAGACATTGTCTCCTGCTTTTACGCTTCAGTCTTTAGTGCCTCTTCTCTTTATCCCTCCATCCATGAGTCCTCTGTGCTCCTGTTTCTGTCTTCTTCACCCTCCCCATTCCTGTCTCTCCTTGCTCCCCCTCAGTTCTCTCATTCCGTCGCTCTGGCCGTCCCCATGGAGGCGCCCCTACAGGCCCATCTCGTCGTTTCTCTGGAGTCCGTAGGCTCCGACCCTGCAGAGCCCCCCCAGGTCAGCCCCACCCTGTCCCCGGCCTCCAGCCTTGAGGCCCATATCTCGCGATGTCCCCCTGCCAAGGGCTCCGCCCTTTGCCACATCCTCAACAGTCCCCCATCATCGCACATGTCTGGGCAGGAAGCCACGCCCCCTGCTGACCAGCCCGAGGAATCGCTCGTGGACTGTAAGCCGATCCTCTTCAGTGAGAACCCTTTCCTGGTTGCCAACCGTAAGGGTAGGGGCTGTCCCCCGGAACAGCAGCCCCTGTCTGGGCCACCCGTGGGCTACGGCCGGCAGGGCCAGCTGCAGACCTCATTGTACAGCAAGGCAAGGGGCCGCGTGACCCATCGGCATGGTTATATTTGCCCCGACCCTTCCCTAACCTGACCAGCACCTTCCCCTGGACCCCCTGGCTTCAGCCACCTCTACGGAGCTTGGATGATGGCTTCACCTCACCCATAGTGTTAATAATGGTTATTGCAGCTGTTCCCATGGTGATAGCAGGAATCCAGAGCATGCCTCTGTGTTCCTCCTATCAGGATGCTGTTTATTACTGCTTATTGTTTGTGTATGTGTTAGTGCGTGTGTGCACGGGAGCCCTTTGATTTGTTAGCATCTCAATGTCCTATGTAGGACCTGAGGAATTCACCCCCCCCCCCCATGTATCTGACGTCCCAGCATGCCTCTGTCTGATATAATCAGCAGCAATGTGATCCAGTCTTAAGAGTCATAATTCAACTCAGAAAAATGTCCACCTGAACCTGTGTTCATACCCAACGCGCCATACATTTTGAGAATACAGGGTCAGACTACCCCTGGAGCAGTTGAGGGTTAAGGGTCTTGCTCAGGAGCCCAGCAGTGAAATCTGTCAATCACGATAGTGTCCATAACCCACTGAGCTACAGAACAATATAGTTATTATAGTATTATTATTATTGTCATCATTATTATTATGATGATTTTGTCTGTCCTCCTTGAACGTGTTTCAGCAGTATTAAGACTGTATTTAGGCAAATTGCTCCATGTCTGAAATGCCGGGCTCGTGTTTTGCTCACCGTACTGATACATGCATTTCTGAGTCTGCCGCGGACCATGGCGACTCCCTGCTTATCCCCCAGCACGCTGGCCAGCTGCACCGCTCCCGCAGCTCGCCGTGCTGCTGCTCTGCATCGCCCTCACGTAACACCTCTGATCTCAGGTTATACATGCAGCCTGATGCAGCTCAGCTGTGCCCACTAACTACATTCTGACAGTAACAATTTGCTGCTCAGCAATAACCTGCCACTCGGGGGTGTGATCTGGGAGCGTGGGTGGCTCATGATGATCGTCCCACTGTTTATAGAGCGTCCTGAGGGCACGTTTGTAAGTTGTGGGTCTGATCCCTGTGCATGTTTCTTGTGACAGTACCAGTCCCCATCAGTTGACACCCCCCATCCGAGGAGCCCCAACAGAGAGGCCTCATACCCCCCCAGCCCCCAGCCGGTGAGTACATGCCAAGATGGCTCCAGCCCGCATCCTTTTGTTCATCAGTTCCGTCCTTACTCTCCTGCTCCAACAGAATGAGGAGCTTATTTGAACAGTATACACTTTTCCACCATCCACCTTTTCATCCTCGACCCCCGTCCCCTCTCAGCACCCCTTCGCCCTCAGGAGGGAGCCTCGCTTCGTAAGTGGCCTGTGGGCCCTGCTTGGCCCGGCGGGACGGAAACCCCAGGGCAGGCTCTCTAACGGGCGTGACAGGCTGCCTTGTACAGGCTCTCTAACGGGCGTGACAGGCTGCCTTGTACTACGTCGGCTGAATCTGTTAACAAGGATGATGGTGCTTTAATTAGCCAGCATTTGCCTTGCCGCCGGGGAAACTTGCTGATGAACTTAACCGTAACTCTGCTTGGACCACAGAGTGTAGCTTTCCGAATGAACGAGCGGGGCCACAGGCCCCATGTGACATATGACCCACTCATCCATGCAAAATGTTTCATTGGCTAATGATAATGTTGCTGCCTCTGTATGAGTTATGGTCCCACCTACGCCCTCCATTCTTAAAAACATCCTACGATCGCCACTGCAGATCAGCAGCACATATAACCAGACGCAAGAACGTCTTCTGCAAGCACTGGATTCATGGTTAATCTTAATGCATACGTTTTAATACTTTTAAGATTTGCTTGCTCATGCCCTTGCTTGGATGGACTTTTCAGTGGAGAGGAGCTGAATGACATGAGGTTTTCCCAGCCTGTCACTTTGTGCTTTTCCTCCATTCTCCCTGTATCGCTCTGTTGCTTTCAGGCCTGTTAAACTCTCCTTTCCCCCCCCCCCCCTTCCTCAGGCAAACATTAACTATTCCTCCCATGCTACACCCAAGGACAGCACCCTTACACGTGCCCTTTAATATCTGCTTATATGCTGCTCTTCCAGCTGAAGCAGTACAATGTTAGATGTAGTATGTTTAGAATACAACGGCTCCTCTCAAGGCTCCTGCATGATTTTCAGTAAGACATGTTGGTGTATAAGGCCCATCATCTCAAACACTGTTTATTTTCCCACAACTCTAAGGGTTCATTGAGGAGTAGAATCCACGAATGGTTTGGGGGAATTCTCCTTTTATAGTAAATATCAGAATATAGGGTTACCACATTTTGTCTTTGTTGTACACACAGACTGAATATGCTGTAGTGATGGTAGTATCAAATGTACCTAAATATCTGAGACCATGGATGGAGAAACTTTCATGTTTGTCTCTTGATGTCCGAGTATGATTCTTGTTCATTACCTATCAGTTTTATTTTTTACCTGTTCTTAGTGATAGGTTTTTGGGTGGAATACCTCTCTGAAGAGGTGTGCCAGTTTCCCTAAGACCTCATTTAAAAGTAGAACCAAGGATAATAAAACGTACCCCTCCTCTATGTTTATGTCTCGAAGACAAAGCCGGGAACGATCCAGCCCCTCACTCGCATGCGGCACAGCGGCTCGCCCATCAGCCAGGACGGCCAGAGCAGTCCCAGCGCGGCCTCCCACCGAGCCTTCCTCCCCCCTGCCTCCCACGCCTCTGTAAGTGGCAGTGTTACTAACACACTCTGCCATTTACGCGCTTCACATCACAACCACGGTCTCATTCGGCCTGCAGTACCGAAGTGCCGAAGAAGTGCTGCAGCTGGTTTGGCAGTGGAAAAGTGAAAGTACCGTTCGTTGTGCGGTGGAAAAGCATCCTAATTCATAACATATCATTGGCTGATGATATGGTTTGCACCATAGTATGAAATAGGGTCCCTCTTGTGCTCTCCACCTTAAAAAAATCTTAGAATCCGCCCTGCTGGTGCATTTAGGTGCCTCTTTGTATCCCCTCACGGTGCATAACATGTTTTTCATTAGCACCAGGTAACCTCAGACTGTTTTCCTCACTGAGACCCCTACAGGGTCTGCTCCTTGCTCTCCCAGCTCTTATTCTGGCTGGGACCTAACCCTGCTTCTCTGTCCTTCTAACTATTTCCTGTCTCCCTTCCTGTGTCTCTGCCCCCCCCGCCCTCACAGCCTCGCACCCCCTCTCCCTTCACCCCCAACGAGTTCCCCATCAGTGCCAAGCAGGCCTACAAAGCCTTCGCTGCTGTACCGCATTCTATGGCAGTGCTGGATCTGCAGCAGGTAGGGGGCGCCGTGACAGTTTGCAGTGGCGCACCTGCTGGTTCGTCTCCCTGACCCTTGGATATATACAAGGGTAGGGCCACTGAAAGCTGATAGGCCGCCAGATTGCACCCCCCCCCCTTTTCACTCATTGATTCTAAACCTATCATTAACTAATGATAAAGTTCCTGATGATATAGCTCCTCCTAGGATCGCCCCAGACCTAAGCTCTCCAACGCGTGGTTTCTCTCTCTGAGATCCTCTGTCACCTGACTGCCTTATCTTCCATTATGCTTGGACAGCTTGTAGTGAATTGAAAATCTGTCTTGCTCTGGAGGCTGCAAAAGTGAAAGAGAATTTCAGTTAGTAGGTTACGTACAGGCTAAACAGAAAATAAATGATATGGTAATGACAATGTTTTAATAGGTCAATAGATTAATGATAGGCACGTAACGATAAATCGTGAATCGGTTAAAAATCGATGTAAATGTATGACGATTTACACCGGCTGACGTGGAAAATGAATCACTACTTTAGGAATACTTCACGGTACTTTACTTAACAGAAAAACTGGTGTGATATTACTATTAATATTTGATTTCACGACGGCAGTTCGTCAGATGTCACTGCGTATTCACGTTAACTTCATACGTTAGTTTTTGGTTTTGACCGAACGCGAAATGGTGAGCGAATTTGACATTGAGGACACACCCCCCGATCTTAAATCGGCGGTGTGGCAGCGTTTTAGCTTTCCGGTAATCACAAATGAAAATGGCGAGAAAAGCACAGACAAGACAAAAACTGCGTGCAAACATTGTAAAAGACCGATAACATACACAAATAGCACAACGAACATGATTTAGCAGCATGTCCACTGGCACCACAGTGAGCTCAATTCACCACCGCCAGAGCGAAGATTATTAAAAGGGCAAACCACGCTCAAAAGCTGCACGTGCAAGCCTTAGTTTATTTCGTAACGCTTTATATATCCACCAGATGCATGGAACACACTTCAAGTTGAACTTCGTCTGCACAACTTAATACCCCTGAAGGAATTTAAAACTCTGATAAAGACTCTGAATACTAGGTTATCTGTATGCAAATGTATGACTAGAGTGTGTTTTTATGTAATATTTTGTAAGACTCTGCAATGACACTGTGTTGCTGCTACAGTACCTTGGCCAGGTCTTCCTTGCAAAAGAGATCTGTGATCTCAATGGGACAAACCTGGTTAAATAAAGGTTAACTAAAATTAAAAAAAATATTAAGTGCGCCTTCATAATGTATTCATAATGGATTCATAGAACATTCATAAGCAGCATGCAAATACACCTTAACATCCTAACATTCCTTAACAGCTTTAATATACATTACATGATTATGCAATTATAATGTTTGTCATTATATAATGTTTATTATTAATGTATATTACAGCTGTTAAGGGATGTTAGGATGTAAAGGTATATATATGCATGATGTCTATGAATGATTTCTAAATACTTAATGAATACATTATGAAAGTGTACTGAATGTTTTATGAATGCAATATTAAAGCATTATGAAGGTGCAGTTAATGTATAGTGTTACCGTTTACAGTATTTGAAGATTTTTTATTTTGATTTGGGATTTTTTTTAACAGTATTTTATTCAATTTCAGCTGCAGTGTTAAGAAGAGAACATGTTTTGCATAGTTTAGAACGATAAATAATGGAATATTTTTGAATAAATTTGTCCTGTTAAAAAATTGTGAAAAAATCAATCGTGAATCGTATCGAATTGTGAGTTGAGTGTATGGTTACATCCCTAATTGATGATGAATAGGAATACCTGTTTTGCCCCCCAGTAACAAACAGATGGTAAGTGTCGCTGTTTTTCTTTTACCAGGATTCCTTCAGCCAAAGGAGCCCTTGCATACCCAAGCCTGAGGTGAGTCCAGTATCTGAGTGACCAGCGTACGAAAGAAGCACTAATGTAACTGCTGCCAGCTGCCATCCTGCCCAGTTAGGAGCCCCTGTCTCCGGCTTTATTTTGTATTGAACTAAAATGATGATAAGACAAGGATTTATTCCAAAAGCAGCCAATGAAAACTTGCTGTTCAAGCAGTTTGCTTGCTTTTTTCCCCTCGGTGTGACCTGCTGGCGCCCCCTACAGACGCCCACATCCGGTGGCAGCCTGGATGGCCCAGAGCAGCGTTCCTTTAGAGACAGACAGAAGTACTTCGAGATGGACATGAAGCAGCAGACCCCCGACAGCAAGCCCCGCCCCCGCGTGTGTCTGGTGGGGGAGGATGACCTGAAGAAGATGAAGGAAGAGGAAGGTGAGCGCCGGCGGCTGGCTGCTGCTTCTCGCCACGTTTCTGAGGGATGCCTTTCTACGTGTCTTTCCATCCGATAAGCGTGTTTGTTAGGTTGGATTTGGCCTGTCGTTAAATTCTTACGGTTACATCTTTTTTTCATTTTAATAGTCCTTACTAGTGAGATCTGCCAAGTCTGACGTATTTCACAGGCGTCTCACGCATTTGGAATGATATTCTCACAAGCCCTTTTTGTCACACATCCCTGTTTCGCCCTAAGAAATTAAGTTAAGTTTTGCTGTTTTAGTGCATTTCTCTATCACAGCTACATGGCACAGGTAGAGTCATCTACTGGTTAAATTTTAAAACATTTCTCCTGCCTAATTCTTTATGACCAGTCACGGCTGTTTGCTGTTGAATATAAGACCATGCTTGGTTGATTAATTGATAAGCTTCTTTTCAGTTTTTGTAGAAGTGCAGTGGTAATTATTTTTTTGTATTTTTTGTCTTCGGTTGAAAAAAATGGCCTGGAATCAACCAGTTCAAAAGAAAAATGTTCTCAATTAGAAAATACTTGTAAATCTCAGAATCTCCAGCATGGTAACCACTCAAAAAGCCAATGCACCAGTAATATTTAGCCATCCTCCTGCAAATTGGCCAACACCCTTGCATGTCTGTTCAGTGTTATAAACTTTATGTTTAGTGTTATAAACTTTAGATTATGTAGCGTATATTTTTTAATTAGATAATTGGGACAAAACTTTCCTTTGTATTGGGGCTCCTGGAGCATGGCTGGGGTCCACTGTCCCAAAACAGGTGTGTCCGGTTAGGGAATTTTCTTCTAAAGATGCAGCTGTACACGTTTGAAATGCTCTGCTGAATCTCACTGTCTGTCACCACACGCCAAAAGCCCGGAGGGTCGACCAGCGCCCCCCAGAGTTCCTAATGGATGAGGAGGAGGAGGAGGAGGAAGAGGACCTTGCTAAGCAGATGGCTGACCTGAAGGCCCAGGGCAAAGTGGTGCTGGATGGAGTGGAGTATAAGGTCGAGAGTGTGCATGGTCCCTCTGGCTCCTCCCCCCGACACTGTGCCACGCCCCCAAGTTCAGGGTAATGTTTGTCTGTCTCAGTGTTAAGCTCTGTATGAATGTTTTACATTTATATTACAGTTTTATATGTAAAATGATAGTGTACTGGGTAATGCTAGGCAGACATGCTTCACTGGCATGCTTCACTGATTCGCTCAGTGCGCAAATAGCTTCACACCTCCAGTACTATAACTATGAGATGTAAAAGAGTCCGATCAAAAATGGTATGTAGTGTGCATGTTAGAATGCATTACCATTACAGCACACAGGTTTAATAGATATGGACGGTACGTGTAAAGAATGCATGTGAACATTCAGCACTGTGAAGGTATGTATGACTGTGGTTATGGCGATTGAGGACAGGTGCCACGGCTGTTTGTGTACGTGTGTGGGTTTGCGCGCCCCCTTATGCATGTCATGTGTAATCATCTTCTGACAGGAGGCCGGACTCCCTGGAGGACGCCTTCAGGCACGAGCAGAGACCCAGCTCCATCGCTGGGTGCGTTCCATGGGGTCTCCTCTCCTCGCATCCACTACACCGTCCAGGAGCACGAGTCCCGACTTGTAGTGAAGGTGCTTCAGCCCGTTAGCTGATGCCGTTCTCCTTGCCTCTCCTTCCCCCAGCTTGGTTCCGGCATACCCCGAGGGCTCCAGTGCCCCCATCCGCACGGCCAAGGCGGAGCGGCGCCAGCAAGAGAGGCTGCGCATGCAGAGCCCCGAGCTGCCTCCGGGGGGCGAGCGTGAGCTGTCCCCAGCCGAGAAGCGGGCATTAGAGGCGGAGAAGAGGGCCATGTGGAGAGCAGCACGGTAGGCGAGGGCCCTGGGGGGGGGTTAGTGATAACTGATCAGATGTCACCTGCTTTCTCTAAACCCGGTTCTCAAGGGATCCCTAGACGGTCCAGGTTTTAGCTCCCTCTCAGCGTGACCCGAACCAATCAATGAAGAGCATTGAATAGCTGATACAGGTGTGCTGGGAGCTGTGAAGGAGCAAAAATCTGGACTGTCTGAGGGTCCCCAAAGGCTGGGTTAAAAAATGCTGATCTGCGCAGTATGTTCAGCAGTCACCTTGCTCATCTTCAGGTAGGAAGAGTACTAGTCAGACCCGCTCAGGTTTTTAGGAAATGAGCTCTCAGCAGTTCTTTTACAATCCAGGGTTCTCCAGGAGTTTCTTCCCAGATTTGGAAAGCAGATCAGACTCCGCTCCTGCAGATGCTGGGTCTTCTGTCTCCCCCTGGTGGCGGGCTGTGACCTCCCTCTTGCTGAACCTCCTCGTTTCGGTGTTTCTGTTGCTCCCTCTCTTTGTCTGCGTGTAACCTCCTATCCTCTCTATTCTGAACTCTTCCCCCCCCTCCCGTGGCCCCGCTTCCCTTGTTCCTTGCGGGGGCCAGGCCCTATGGGTTAGAGGAGGACGTTAGGCAGTATGAACAGGACCTGGCCAAACGGCTCTACCAATCCCGAGTGAGGGCGTCTCAGGCCTGCACCCCGCCCCCTCAGCCTGCCGGTGCCAGGTTAGGCCTGCCCCCCCGTCCCGCCTGCCATGCCGCACTCTGGGGGTGTGCTTGGGCACGGGGGGGCTGTGAATGGCATTGCAGTGCTTTCAGCTTTACACTGTGAATGCTGGCCTGTGTCCTTCTGCATGCCTCTGCTACCCTTCTGCTCCCTCACCTCCTTTCCATCTGATCCCCTCCTCATCACTCCTTCTCCTCCCTTTTTCCCTCCTTCCTTAACACCCCATCCTGCTCTCCCTGTGTCACTGTTTTTTTTTTTTCCCTTCCAAAGAGCATGTGGCTTTTTGCAGCTCTGTGGATGGCTAACACGCCCCCTGGTGGGAAGGTTAAATCACCAGGTGCTCAGATGCCAGTGTGGACCTCATGCCTCCGTGACCTTTATAGGAAGCCCTGTGGGTCTCTACAGGAAGTTCCTCCACGGTGTGTCTGTGTCATCAAGCATCAAGGCCCCGGAAACCAGGGCGTAGACACGTAGAGTGATTTTCGTAGGAATGAGAAGCTTCCGGAAAAGAGCATAAGCAGTCATCAGTTGTATTGTACCTCTTAAGTTTTCACTCCTGTAATTTATGTCTTTATATTCTCTAAGCTGATTTTGTGCCTCATTTTTCCATTTCTCTTGATTTACACTCTTCCCACAACATTTTTAATCTGAAAGTTGCTGGTTCAGATGCCATAGAGGGCAGGGTGATTTTTACCATTGGGCCCCTGAGCAAAGCCCGTAACTCCGATGACTTACCCCGATTTCTCAAAAAATGTGTGCTATTTTGGATAAAAACATTTGTTAAATAAGTCTGTTCTCTGATAAATAAAAAAGAGAAAGTGTTGAGGTTTGGAACATCCTGGACTGATCTGAGCTGAAAGGATCCTCTTGGGGGAGAAAAGCAGTAAAATTGTTAATTGTCTAATTTCAGCTGATATATGTAACATTTTCAGTGTCTGGGGGCATTGTGTGGCTCAGCAGGTTAGGATATGGTACCAGCGCTCAGAAGGTTACCGGTTCAAATCCCAGGATTGACAGAGTGATTTCGCTTTTGGGCCCTTAACCCCTAATAGCTCCAGGAACTGTGCCCCTGCTTTTTCAAACAAAATGTATGTGGCTTTGGATATAAGCTTATTCTAATGCAATGATAACTGATCAGATGTCACCTGATCTGAAAAGTGAAACAGGCATCGGTCTCGTCGGTGGGGGAGATGTGATAGTTGCAGCTGTTAACGCCTGGTAGCCCTGAAAAGCTTAGCTAGTGGCTTTTGAATGTGACCCTGCAGAGCCGCATGTTGTGATGCGGCAGAGCGGCTGGAGTCTCTTGCTGTGAGGAGCAGACCGGTGTAGCTCAGCCCCGTCACTGCCCTGGTTCCCCAGCCTTCGTCTGCTGCTTTGTGGTTCCCTCCTGTTCTTGCTGCCCTTTTTGCTCTTTGACAGTCTCCTCCCCCCCCCCCAGCATGAAGTCCCTGGAGCAGGATGCCCTGAAGGCCCAGATGGTGATAGCCAAATCCCGTGAGTCCAAGAAGCGCGGCACCCTGGAGCGGCTGACGGAGTCGCCGTCCCCCGCCCCTACGCCATCGCCCACTCCATTGGAAGGTCAGTGCGTCGGCCCTACCAAGCGACCTCACGGTGTGTTAAAGCTGGCCCCGCCCCCCCGGCTCAGCTGTGTGTCTGTGTGGTTCCCTCCCAACAGATCCCGCCTCCCGCTGTGTGACGTCGCCAGGCAGGCTGGTAAGGACAGCAACACGGTGGTCCCGCAGTGACCCACTGTGACCATTAGGGGGCGATGCGTAGCTACGCATAGGCCTGTTTGCTCATTCTCATGATATTAAATTTAATTTAAAGTGCTTGGCTATGTGCAGGTACAGAAGTACAATGGAATTCTTGCATGGGTTCTGTAATCAAGGTTTAAAGACAGAAAGATGCATTCGTATTTTTATTATAAAAATAAACTTCGATAAATAGATAAAAGATAAACAAGGTGCTTGAGTGATGGATGAATAAGCAGCCTTCAATGTTAAAGATGGGTGGCTGGCTGGGGGAGTGATGTAAGACTCCAGTTTCACGGCCATTGTGGTGGGAGTGGGGTACTTGAATTTATTCAAACAAGCTTCTTTTAGTCTCTGAAGTACTTCGGGTCCCTCTGGTAGTAAAGGGCTGCCTAATATGGGATGGTCTGCTAATACAGCTTTTTTAATCTGTCGTGAAATTTCTCTCTTAAATGGAATGCATGTTTGGGCCTATAGGCTCAGAATCAACTGGAATAGATGTCTGCTCCTAAATCATCCTTCTCCTCAAATAAGATGTCTTTAAATGTCTCTTTAATGCTAAACATGATTTCATTGGTTCAGTTTCGGGCTTGTAGGCTCAGGATGAACTGGAATTGATTGCTTCTGCCTAATTTTCCTTGTCCATGAAATACCTTTGAACAACATATTTACTCTGTAGATAGTCAATTGGAGACCATTGTTGCCTATCTTGAATGCCCCCTCCTCCCAGCCTGGAGTTCCAGAAGGTGGCACTCTCTATGCAGGGCTGCCACGGTCTCCCCCCACCCCCCTCTCCTCCTCTCACCGCCATCTGCTGTCCTTTTAGTCTCTGCCGCAAAAGAAGTTTGACTACCTGCAGTTTGCAGCAATCCCCTCCTCCAAACCTGTATACGACATCCAGGTATCACCAGCTGCATGCTCAGATCCCAGACCCCCCCCCGCCCCCCCCCCCCCTCCCCCCCCCCCCCCCCCCCCCCCCCCCCCCCCCCCCCCCCCCCCCCCCCCCCCCTGCACCCTAGGC
>JAODKE010000001.1:25474046-25500042 GCA_026779605.1 Mormyrus hasselquistii | reverse complement strand
TGGGAGAGTCTCGCTACGTGTCTAAGGTGTGTCCGGCAGATGTCAGTCACAAAGAGCCCGCGCTGCAGACACCCAGAACGTTCCACGGTGCCGCCATCAGCGATGGGCTGTGCCTGGTGTGATGAGGTGTCTCTCTCCATACGTGAACCGTAATACACCAGACTGACCCGCGATTATTTATAAGGCCTCTTCAAGTCTGAGTAACCAGACCAGACTCACTGCCCGTTGTCGCCTTCCAGCCCAGTCCTGAGAGCAGGCATCTCTTCTTGGGTCTGGATCGATCTCTTTGCGGCAGCTCTGTCTGTGTTTGGGGCTCGTCGTCGAGCCGGCCGCTCCTCTGCGTGCTTGTCTGCCTGCCATGGATGAATACACTGTGTCTAACCAGCTGTGTGTCGAGTGACTTCCTGATATTCTTTAAAGTGCATCTTTCAGCATGTGGGACAGAGATGTCCTGCAGTGTCCTTGACTACTTCAAATAATTAGAAACTGAGAACAATAGGGTGTAAGGGTCCCATTTTTCAATGTTTTTGCTGTACATGAATTTACATGGATGCATAATGCAGTATTTATCTATATTCAGCTGATGAATTTTATTGACATTAGGTTAAATGTAAGTATTTGTATTGTTTATCTGCTGCAGTTAAATGATTGATACCTGATTATATAGTTGTCTTTTTTTTCAGGATGTTCAGCAGGACATGCTGCTTCATCATGTCAGTATGGTCAGGGATGAATCTGTTAATAGATTCTGATGGGAGGCTTGTTTCCATAGACCAGGGCTATTCAAATCACGGTCCTCAAGGGCCGAGCACTGCTGTTTTTCCAGCTTGCCTTTACCAGATGTGCCAGTTATTAAGATAACTACCTGGGAGACTTGAAAACATGGACTGGATTTGGAATCAAGGGCCAGATTTGAAATGGGGGGCCTTAGATGAACTGATGAGTTCGTGATGGACAGACAGTCCTGGTAGTGCTTTGAGTGTCAGCCATTCCATCTCACCCCAACCCCCCCGCCCTGCTGCTATCTCATGCTCCCCTCTTGCCTTCCAGTCCCCGGACACTGCTGATGGCGGTCACGTGGACGGTTCCAGTAGCCCAGGTGAGGGAGATGCGTCGACACTCAGCACATGGCTCAGAGAGCCTGGGGATGTAACTGCAACCAAGCTGCGGCTGGATGGGCTTATGAAGCTCCTCCGTTCAGTTTGGAAGCCAGCCAATGCTCTGTGACCTTTAACATGGTCCCTCCTTTGACCTTTGACCTTTGATTATGCTTACTCCAGGTGACTTCCTGGGATAAACAGCTGCCACATTTTGGTAGGATACCCATGTGTGAGATAAATAAATAACAGAAACAGTGATTCTGCTTTATTGTGTGCTTGGTGTGAGATTCATTAATCACTGTTCAGTGGTTTACACCTAATCTTAGGCCTGATCTTGGGTTTTACTAAGCTGAGGGTGTATCAGTGCTCCGCGGTGCTTGTTTTCAGTGTTGTGCTCCAATCAGCTTAGACTTAGGAGTCCTGTGCTAATACTTTCTGTATGTGAATCGCTGTGCTATGCGGTCTGTGTGGATGCACGCTCTCTGGATGTAAGTCACTGAGGGATGTGGTCTGTGTGGATGTGCTCCCTCTGGATGTGAATTCTGCTGTCATCCCTCAGAGGTGGACCATGTACCCCCATCCACCTTTTTCTGGTCTGCAGCATTGCTGGTGTCTGCTAGATACCATGCTGTAATCGCCTGTGTGGAAATTGCTTTGCGAGATCGGGTTAGCAGGGGCGGTATGTGGTGCAGCAGGTTATGAAACTGTTCCTGTAATCAGAAGGTCACGGGTTCAGTTCTTTAGGTCGGTAGAGAGATGTCTCCGTTGGGATCCTGAGCCAGGCCCTTTACCCTAATTGCTCCAGGGTCTTTCAGATGTTGCTTTGTCTCATAAAAAAATGTCGCTTTGGATAAAAGTGCCAGCTATATATAGTAAGCATAAATTGTTACTATCAGTTGTCAGGCAGACAGCAGCACTGGCAGGATGGTGAAGAAGAGTGATAGGCTATTACCGTGTCCCACGGCCTGCCAGGCTCAGCTCTGCACGGGCGAGGCTGCTGCTCTGCCTTTTGTTTTTGCTCTGTCCTTTCCGCTAACAGCATCACAAGGGGTGAATCTCAATACCAAGAACTCAAAGACTGTACTTATGGTACAGACCAGTCCTGCTAACTTCCCTTCCAAGAACGAACTTGGGACGCAGTGAATCATGGCATTGGTCTTGTTCGGCAAGGATGCAGCCATTGTCCATCCATACATCCTTTTTCTGAAACCACTTGCCCAATTCATTATTGATATTTGGGGCAGTGCGAGACCAACATCCGGGGATTTTTACCATCCTCCTGTACTCGTGTTCTTAGTTTTGGAACTGGAATGGAGAATGGGTATACGTGAACACAAGTAGTCAAGTACTCATATTGAGATTCACCCAAGTATTCTGGGAAAATGTATGGGCATTAAGAACAGCTATCCAGCCTTCATTGATGATTCAGGACAATGAATTCCACTGGGTCTTCTTTGGATTAAGATCCATTTAGAACATTTTCCTCCAGTTAGCACTGATGTAAATTCGCTAACGTTCTCTTCATTTCCCATCTGTGGTCGCTCCCTATGCAGCAGCAGACCCGGCTGTAGAAGTGCCCGCTCTGCTGCCTGTGTCTTCAGCTCTGGAGGAGATGGCACTCTACAGCAACAAGCGCAAGCTGAGGCAGGGCCGCCGCAGCCTGGAGACCGCCGTCCCCACGTAGCTGACGCCCCAGAGGACCATCGCCAAGACACTCACTCTTTCTCACACGCGCACACACACACATACACGCGCACACACATGCACCAGCAACACAACCCTCATCGTGAGCCATCTTCTGGAGTCACATCAGCTTCCTCATCAATGTCACTTGAGGACATGAGACATTTCCATGAGAGAGTGGTGACACTACAAGCGGGATATCTGAAGATCACACATGTGGGGGGTGGGATGTACAAACGGCACCCCGCCACATAGAAAGGGCAGTATGAGTGGGGGATCAGAAGCCTTTTTTTCTCCTCTTACACTTATTCAGTTTGCAACTTAGAAGCTGAACTTAACTGGTGACTAATCCTGTTCGATTCCTGCCACTCTGGTTGCTGTTAAAAAAAAAAATGAAGTAAAAACGAGATGAATTGTAGCGGTTTCACTAACTAATTTGTAATTTGGGAGGTGTTTTATTTGAATGGCTTGTAAAATTCAAGGGTGCCACAGAGCTTTGGGAAGAGTGTAAATAGGACTTAAAATTTCTGCTACGCAAGCAGCCAACCGAACACATATTTCAGCATTTGTTCTGCAATGTTTGTATATTGCTCTACCCCTACTGGTTGTGTAGGGAAAACTTTTTAAAACTGATTTTAGAGTAACTTATTTTATCAGTGTATCCCCAATACGTCTCCATACATCTCTGTACTAATCCGAGTGTGTAAAACGTGTTTGTTAAATCACCGTGTTCAAGAGAATTCATCTAAAGCAAGCATATGTGCATTTCTTTGTATTGTGTGTTTTATATTCATGTCATTGGAAACAGTCAGAGGTCAGTCACATAAACACATAAGACGAGTTAACAGAACCTTTGGTCTTGAAGATTAAAATTTCCTTCACCAAAAACGTTGCACACTTGTCTGGTGGTGTAAGCAGCACGATCAGTTACACTCTCAATGTTACATTCAACAAATAAGGCATAAAATATCAAGGCATTTTATATTACGAGATTTAAGGCATGAAGATGTGCTTTGTCATTACCCGAAGCCTTTCCTGAAGGTAGTAGCATGTGACGTTTGTCAATCGAAAATCAGCAGCCGCAATACACACTGTTCAATTAAACAAGAGTACACTTAGCTGACCGGGATTATGGACACAGGACTGTGCACCCAAAGGGTACCAATGCCAAAAATTTACAGATTTGCGATTTTCTGCCGCCTATGCAGGAAAGGTGAACATGTAGGCGTCATTACCTGTGGTACCATTCTCTCTACTCTTCAAAGGCCCGTGGATGATCTATGTATGAGCTATAAACTGCTTATTTTGGGTCAGTGAAGGTAGCAGGTGGTAATTGTTGTTTTTTTTTTTGGTTTTTTTTTTTTTTTTTTTAAATCTGACACCACTGAAATCTGTGAATAATGTACATACGACAAAAATTAAAGAAGCAATGTCGAGGTCAAAGCTGAGCCGATCTATGCATAGACCCCCAGCTGTTGTGCTTACTGGGTGCTGTGTGCATGTAAATTGGCGGATAGTGAAGGTTTTTCATAAAATATATTTGTAAGTCCTCCCAATGTCTTTTGTATTCTCAATGCACTCTTTCTTCCTCTTTTGATCTACTGTTAACAAATCTGAATTGTGTAATAGCTTCTGTTATTAAAATACTAATTATAGTTTTTTTTAATTGACTGAAATTCAGTTTGAATAATTTGTGAATGGATGATTTTTTTTCTCTCTTCCTGTTAGATAATGTCCTTTCTGGGATTTACCAAACTGTGGGTTTTAGACAGATGTAGAGCCATTTTTTTCTCCTTTTTGTGGGAACATATTTTTCCAAAAGGGTGGGAGGGAACGGAATGAAGTCATGGGGTTATAGCAACACGCCTGTAACTAGATAAAGGTCATGGGGGTTATAGCTCAAAGACTGTAACTAGTGAATTTGTAAAACCAAAGAATTCTATTTTGTGGTTCAGGAACAATAAAGTTTACTTTGCGTTTAACTGATTTACAATTTTGTGTTTGCAGTTGAAGACACTCGATAAAAACCTTGGACAAAGACTGTGGGAGTTATTTGGGTCACAAATTCATTGTGTTTCTAACATCACCCATCTGCAATAAAAGAATTTGCAACACTTAGTAATTGAACTGCTGTTTTCCAAAGTGTCTTGAGTCAGAGTCAAATTACTTATGAGACAGACACTTGTTGATTCTTTTTCAGACATATAGTTTAAAAAATCTTGCACCAATGTTTATTGCAGTGCAGCTATCAGATCAGTGGATCGAAAACATTTTGGTCTAAATACCACTTGTGATTAAACCAAAGCAGGCAAGTACCATTTGGGGAGGGATCACAGAAACCTGAATTGCAGAAAGAAATGACCAATATTTTCTCAGGTACCACCTGGGAGTGCACTACTTACCAAAATTTGAGAGCCACTGAATTAGATGAAAGATGCCTTAGCCGACAATAATCAGGTTTACACATTGCTACCTTGGAACACAAACTTAATTCATTTCCAGAAGGCTGGTCGAATTGTGATTTGGTTGAGTTCCAAGTTGATTTTCCCCATAAGAAATAATGGAAATATATTTAATCCATTCCAAACCCCCAAATGATGGCCTATTTAACTACCTAAGTAACAAAAAAAAGCATTAATCAACATAAAACCTAACACAGGTGTCCCCTGTTTAACGTCCATTCGCATTAGCAGACCTGGCCTAAAAAATTACAATGATAATTAAAATCTATGATGTGATACCAGGCATAGCAGCCACTGTTTTATAACCCCCCATCCCTCCTCCTCTCCACCTGCCACTGCCAGTATGCCATCAGCTCACCTCAATACAGGTAATGTGCCTAAAAATTGTCCTTTACTTCAGATTTATTGCTATTGTATGTTTTTTCATGCATGTACAGGTATCCATTGTTCAACGTCTGCATTACTTTGTGTAAAACAGGACGTTAAACAATTTGGACGTTGATCGAATTAACATACACATCCATAACAATAAGTAAAACATGGTTAACTTGAGTTCATTACAGCACTGTAACGCGGTCTTTTTTGGCTCTCTACAGCCTGCCTGCTCTGCCTATCACCCGCCCGCGCCTTTTATTCTTTGGAAGGGGAGACGCATCTCAATCCGTACAAGTTTTAGCAGGTGTGTTTTGCCGTGTTACAAGTTTTTGGTTGAGTTGCAGTTATAGATGTTTCTCAACCGACAAATTGGTGAACGCATCCCGACCCATACGAGTTTTAGCGACTTCAGCCAGGGTACAAGTTGGTTAAGAGGCATTTGAGTTCCAAGGTTATACTGAATTTAGACAGCAGTTTTAACTTCATAGTACGCTATGAACAAAGTTAATCAGATTCCAGAAGTTCAAGGTCCAATGAAGGACACATGAAACAGGACATATACAACTGTGTGTGATTTCTTTGTTTTCTCCCTTTTCTTTGACAACCATGTGGCCAGAGAAACTGCATATGCTACGATTTGGATTCAAAAGTAGATAGGCATATTTTAAGTATATGCATTTTTTGTCATTTAGTTAACAATGGGTACAAGAAAAGCCTTCTGCAGTTGTCTTAATAAATATATTTCCACTTGCCACTGTATCAGTGCTGTATATACGTGTAGGCATTGTGGTTTAGTGTTCTGTAACTTTAAAATATTTGGGCAGTTGCATTTGAGAAAACGACACACTTTACGTTTTCCTCAGTTTGGAATAGTGATTATTCGTTACTTTTGAGTAATCGTTACTACTGAGTACTCGGCAGTCCAGTATTCATTACTTAACACTTGTTACCCAATACTTGTTACTACTTGGGTTGGCTATGCATACAATAATGAATGCTGCTACCTATACTGTACCATAGTTCATAAGCCTACAGCGCTTAACAGCATCATGTTAGTGTGGGTAATTTGACGCATGATGCTATTGCTGGTTGTAAGAACTGCAATCACGATTGCTTTCTCAAAATTGAGAGCCTATATAAAAAATATGGCCTACTGAAAAAGGATTATAAGAAAGAAAATTCTGAATGTTGTCATTTCCATTATGAATATTTATGCAATAGGTCTATTCTAACAGTTGCGTAACTATATAGGCTTATCTTGCAGTCAGTCAACTCTGAAGTCAATGTGCTGTTAAGCACGAACAAAGATCATCGTTCTTGTTAAGGAACATGATCATTTGCACTTTTTCATTTCATGCCCACTCTTTGAAAATAGTTGTGCTTATAATTGTGTCTATCATTTTAGAAAATTGATTACTTTCATCAACAATTTTGTTATATTAAAGTATATGTACCTGGATGAGTTTAAATATAGAGAAAGTTTTGTGAGGTTGAACAACTGTATATCAATTCTATCTGTTCTGTGAACCTCGGCCCATAGGCTATGTTGCTAGACAAGTAGCCAGCCAAGTTATGTGTGTGTGTGTGTGGTAAGTATTTTTGTATTTCCAGAACAGTGCCGTGATTGCAATGTTTATCTTTTCACAGGTACATATTTACACTGTAATTGATATTGCTATACTTGCTCAATTTGGAACTGCCCGCGCAAGCGAACAGTGCTGTGATTGCAGTGTTCATCTTTTCACAGAATGAACCAGCTTGATTACCTTGTCTTGAGTTGTGGTGCATTCAATTAACACAACGCAAGATCATGCCAGTTACACATGGAATCAGATTTACGTGTTTGTCCACGTTGTACTACGAAGATTGTGAAATCCTTCCACACGGTGTCTTGCCTGGCACCCCTTTTCGCTCATAGACTGGCTGCCTCGTTCTCCTCTGGCTCCCAAATTCCTCATCTGTAGCACTGTTGGAATTGTGGTCCCGCTGTAGGTTCGCTGTGTGGATGGGAGGGGACAGTCTGTTGAGTGCCTGGGTGAGACCGGAAGTGCGCAGGTTGGGGGTGACCTACCCTCTGCAGCACCCTGCTGTGCGCTGTGTAGTAGGGAAGGGCTCCAGGTTCATCTGCCAGCAGCTCACGACGGAGGTGCTCAAAGGGCTCCTGCTTGTCATTCTCCTTTGAGATCACAGTCATGATAGACAAAGCACCATGTGCCTTTATTGGGCTGTATCATTAATAGACATTGAAGGACGCTCGGCACTCAGACTAACCAGACTTAACGCCTTTTCTACTGGGATCAGTCCTGGTCGAAGTGATCCTCCTGCCCTTAGCACAGCCTGGACCTCTTCAGTAAACAGGAAGGACTCGTTGTACCAGCTTTCAAACTCTATACAAAATCACAAAGAGATGTCAGTCTTCTCGGTCTATACCCTACCAGTGTGTCTAGATACACATTTCATATTACATTAGTTAAACTTGACTGATCCCAGGGGGAAATTCTTGTACATACAGCAGCAGGGTACATAGAGCACAGACAAACATACATATAGTGCAAAACAGACAAGGTGCAAATATATTACACACACAGCACGTTTCCATTACACCAGGTTCTGTATTATTGGTACTTCAAGAAAAGTACCAAAAGTATGGTATTTGATGGTATGGTTGTCAACTGGCATAAAACCAGATACTGGCGCTGAATGGCATAACAAAGTGAGGTGGGCTAATTGAGTAGTGTTAGTTGTTAGGCTGCATTGTGTTAGTTGAACTTATTTCAGTCTGAAATGATGCATTTACTTGCACTTTTTCTCAGCCCAAGGTTTCACTGTTGTTTTTGATCATATTCATTTTTAAATTTTAATCTGCTGTTCCTTTCATTGCCTTTGTGGTTTTATTCTCTTTCATTACTCATATGTATGGTCTTTCGATGTTCGGTGTCTTTTTAAACTCTTACTCTATTATTTATTCTATATCTCTATTATTTATTGTACGTTTTTTCATATTGACTGGAAAGCAGTTCCTGTTGTTTTAAAATGTGCTGTATGAATACATGCGCTTGAATTTGACTTGATTGTTCTCCTTGTCCTATGTGAATGGATAAATATAATTAAGCCCAAGAAAGGCACTGCAATCTGACTACGTCTAAGCTTATGTTCTGTGGAAACGCTTTTTAAAATTTCAGTTGCAAATAAAAGCCGAAAACAGAACTGAGTTTGCAGTACCCCGTGTGAATTTAAAGTTGACAGAGCCCATTGACACACAAATGTGTTAAAGCAGTATTAAAGTTGAACCAGATGTGATAACTCTAAGCAGTTTCCACAGTGGTATATTTTAACAATATTTGACATATTTGTCTGCAATATGTGTCACATATATCTAAATATTAAAAATCAGCCACCTTACATAAATTTTTGGTGCATCTGTGGGCGAAGCACCTTTAGGACATTTTCTATTCTACTCAGTCACAAATGGACTGTTCCATATTTGTCCAGATGTGTACGTCACATTTGCGCATAGGACACATGACAGAAACGTGCGTGAATGTAAAGCCTGCATCACCCAGCATAACCAAAACGTGAAGCCCAAATGACAGTACAATGCAGCCGCTATGTCAGGATGGGGTAGGTCTGTGACGCCATCCAGTAGTATGGAAGCTTTAATGGTCCCTTCGTCTTAATACGTCGAAAATGAACACGTAAACACATTTATTTTCCACCTCCTAAGACGTAATGAATATATTAACACGTTTATTTTTGACTTCTTAAGAGGCAAAAATTTGACGTATTACTGTGGTTTTGACCTCGATGGTGTTCCTTAGTGATTAAAATTTTTCATACATTCATACTATCCAGACATTATAGCACGGGGTGTTACGTTTCACTAAATATTTTTACTTGGAAATAAAACTTAGAAAGCATAGCAATTTTAATGATTCTTCTTTTTCAAAATTATCTAGTGTATGTTTTAAAAACAAGTTTTAAGTTTACCGGTGCGTTACAGTACATGCGTTCTCCGAACCAATAATAATAATTTTCTTCACTATTTAAAATATTCCTAGACGGGTATGCGAGAAATTATTTATAACTCATTTTTGCTTTACAAATATCCCAGGATTTTTTTTTTTTTAGACTTTTTTTTAGATTATGTCACGTCCAGCTCCATACGATCCTCCTGTGTGCCACGCCCACCTCGTTACCTCGTCTTTATGCCTGATTGTTCACACCTGTTGCTCGTTAAACTCAGCTTGTCTTGTGTATTTAGTCCGCGTCTCGGTTAGTTTCCCCCACATTTGTCATTGTCGTCAATGCTTGTGTAAGTACCCGTCCTGTCTGTTATCGCTAATATACCCCGTTGCTCCGTTAACCTGGCTGATCTCGCCTCCCTTGCCTGCTCGCCGCTCGCACGTTTATGACAGATTACTTATTGCTAGTAATTTTATTTTGTTTTGTATGGTTGTTTTAGGTAAAGCACTTTGGTTACAGCACTTCTGTGGTTGTTTTAAATGTGCTGTATAAATACATTGACATTGCCATTATTACAAAAAAAATCATCGTGATTTCTGAATAGCGTGCAGCCCTAGTATATTATAGCAAACAGTTTATTTCATGTCATGCCATCCAGATCTTCTAGTAATTACGACCACTTTATAATTAAAGCTTGGGTCTCTGTCCACGCATCCGTTTTTATTATGTTTTACTTGGTTTGTCGTTTTCGGATTTTTCTTACTTTTTTGGAGATGGTGGTTGTATTGTGTTTCAGAAGCAGCCTATTTGCATAACCAAAGGACAATGAACATGTTTGCAAGTCCCACCCGAAACTTCCGATGTACCCAAGCTGGTTTGGTACTTTGGGTACTGGAAATTTTGGTGCTGGCATTCGACCGGAAATCAATGGAAAACGGAAAAATATCAAACGTACTGTTCCAAGAGTATGATACCTGATGCAGTAGAAAGGTATGAAAGCTTAGTGCAATCAAATCAAATGGGAAAAGCATGCAATACAGTAATAGATTCCTGAAGAAAAAGATTATGAAATATTCCTGTAATAAATATCAAGAAAATACAAAACAATCAATTAATAAATGGTATATGCGCAGTTTTAGGTAGTTGCCACCCAGCCAGGATTTTCCGGGATCATCTCGGATTTTGGTCGTCTGTCCTGGGAAAAAACGAATTTTATTTCGGGATGTAGAATGTCCCGGAATCTGAACCTTGATTATATGTGCATTAGTAACACATTTATATTCAGTCAGAGCCATAGCCAATTAATATAAAGAGCCCCTTTCTCCAATAAAATTAGCTCAAAAAACGCATATTGTATATTTAGCCAATCAAACAATCTAATTGCAAGGCACTTGCTGAATAGTCGGTGATGACTGCAGCATCCTCACATTGCCGTCACGATTTACGGTTAGTAAAAAAAAAATAATAATAGAGAGAGAAAAACTTAAGTTACATTGAAAATGAGTGAAGAAACAGAGGAGGGCCTACTACAAAAAATGAAATGCATTTCAATTGTAATTGTATGTCGTGTTTGTAGTGCAGGGATTCCACCAAAACAGCCAGGATCTGCAGCAGGATCTTTTGCCTGCACTGAAGTGTATGGCATTTTGACAAAGGTGTAAGTTTGTTTAATACATATTGCTTTATTTAAGCTTTATAAATACTTCTGGTGTCCACTGCTTACGTTAACCATACATACTTTTACTAAGGGGCAGAGCTGATTTATTTTATTCATTTCAGTGATGTAGAGGTGATCAGTTAAATTTGGATGCTGTAAACTGTATTAGAAAAAAGTATAACTTTAGATTTTTGTAGTTTTGCATAGCTTGTGTACTCCCAGCATCCTAGTTTTTTATACTTGCGTATACCCTTAAAATGATGTTTTAAGTTACTATGTGTAATATTTTTGGTTAATGACTGAGTATCCAGGAATTTTACAGGACTGAGGTGGCAACCCTAATTTTCAAAAAAGAAGATAGCACTGGATTTTTACAGGTGAGGGTGGGGAATGCCCCCTCAAGCTGAAGAATGAAGCTCACCCGAGAGCAGACGGATCCTGCACTGGTCCACCAGGTGCTGGCAGTAGTGGACTTCAGCCCTGGTGCTGCCCAGTTCTTCGTGTTGCTGTCGGTACTGCACCTTCAGCTCCCGCAGCCTCAGTACCAGGGTCAGCTCCTCCTCTTCCATTACTGGCTGACCCTCCAGAGTCACAAATTTTCCTGCGTGGAGAGTTAGGGGGGGTCACGGCCCCTGCTACAGATGTGCAGGAGAAGGCTTATTAATATTCATGAAGGAGGTGCTACACACCGGCCAATTAGGGAGCGCGCGTCAGCCAGTCAGGAACCACTTCCTGTATGAACATTAATTATCCTTCCCCTAGCGTCCTACTCGCCACCCAATGAGGGGAAAGGGAATGTCTACTACAAAAAGTCAGCACACTTTGGTTGTTGGCAGAAGGGCGTCCACAGAAGGAGAAACTTCCTGTCCACAAAAGGAAATTGGGCAGCAAAAAGGATTGTAGGGTAGACAGACCGTGTCTCTGTTGCTGGAGCTGCAGGGTGCTACTGGCGAGGTCAATCTCCCGTTTTGTCTCGTTGATGGCATCTGTCAACTCCCTGAGTCGTTGCTGGCGATCCCGGAACACCGCCTTGTTCTCCTTCAGGATGCGAGTGATCTCACTGCCATGCTCCGCTTTGAAGTCCTCGAAGGCCTCTGCCTTTGGGGGAGGGGCACTGGGGGAAGGGGAGCTGCGTCAGCGAGTGAGGACCGAGCAATCATGGTCACTTCTGGATACCAGTATTCAAGGCTATAATGCAGTTTCTATAATTATATTGGGTATCATGCCACACACACAGAGCAGAAGGGGATAGAGCTTAAATAGTGGCTTTTGTGGGCTATTTACAGCCATCAGTAACAAAGCTCCTCTCACTGTTATAGTGTTAATAGGTACTGGCAGGTAAAAACATTGACTGGAGAAAAGTATAAAAATTGGCCCAAAGTGCTTCAAATTCAATATACTTCTCTGTCGAGAAATATTTTTTTTCACATAAAGGATATTTTTTGCTTGTTTTGTTAACATATGCCTTGTCATTATGTCTTTAAAAACATACTGAAATTATGCATTGAAATGTTATAAATCCAAAATGAATGGTAGAAGCCCACCTTGGAATTAAAAGCGAGGTGCCCACTCATCAGATCAGGGGGTACCCTATTAGGCATAATTCAAAACCATCCATCTATACCCGCTTCTCCTCTGCAGGGTCTCCCCTGGAATCCCGGAAGCTACACGCACAACATAGGGAATGACCCAGGGTGTACAAACACACAACATTCACACACCTATGGGTAATCTGGAATTTCCATAATGAAAGATATTGACTTGAAAATGTTTGTCTTTATTTGGTTAAAAACTAAAACATTCTGACATTAAATGTGACCTGGGCCAATTTTCAATTTTACCTGTCAGTACCTAGTGTTAGCCTAAAACACAGACAGTGGGGAGCTCACAAGTATCCATGTTCTTTAATGATGAGGCCTATTGATGAGCACAACCTGGCAACCCTAAAGCACTGTTAAAGGTTCAGCCATTTGCTCCACATAGCTAGCAGGACCAGGTTGTCCTGAATAGAACAGGAAGTGACTTTTTGGTCGCTGGTTCCCTGTACTCTGTTCTGAGGTTCCCCTGGGATCCCTGGTTCTGTTTGTCTGAGATGAGATCCCTCTGGGACTCCAGGAGGGGATTGCTTCTGTCCAGCACTGCGGTGTCAGCCTCTTTGCTGTAGGTGGGGCTAACCGCTCCTTCCTTCCTCCCTACACTGAGGAGGACAGTGTTAAGGCTTTCAGCATAACAGAATAAAGCGGAGTCCTCTTTTCAGGAACCTAAACAACATTTTATTAACCCAATTGTCCCTTGACCCCCTCCTTCCCATTCTGATGCAAAGAAGGCACTTTCTGTGGACCGGCCCTGTGTCACATTATTATGCTAGATACTTGGCACACAGCAATCACGTCCTTTCATTTTTCTCTAGATTAGTGCTTCTCCATCTTTTCAGAACTTTTTCTTCATCAGTTACACACCAGGGCTTAAGAAAGAGCAAAGTAGCTAGATTGTATGGCTTGATTTAAATTAAAAACAGCTACACTAATGTGAAATAGCTGTGGTTAAGTATGTACACGCCTGGAATAACAGTAGTGGTTTTGATGCTTATTTGAACCCCAAATATCACACATTTGATTGTTCTTGGTAGATCACAGGCTCATTAAAACACCCCAGTAAGTGCTGTCCGCTCTTCTCACAGGAAGTTGTGCACCCCTACTCTTACCTCACATCCTTTGCTTTTTTAGGTTTGGTCTTGTGCCTCTCTGCCCCCCCGAAACCCCCTGTTTCCACCTCTCCTACAGGGCCCTTCTCTCCGCGACGCTGTAACATGAAATGACACATGCCAGTTTGCTCAGAAAAGGTGTCTGTCTCTAATTCGTGGTCTGTCCATCAACAAGCCAGGCTACTAGAGGAAAAATAAAACCTACTGGTGGGTTCGGCTTACTTGTACATACTCTGTGTTGCTGGTTGGTTATCGCTGGATGCTAATGCCTTATATTTTGTATGTTAATACTTTATATTATCCATATATATGTTATCTTTGTAGTTTATCTTAATTTACTTTAATGTGACTAGTTACACCAAAAATTCCTTGTACCTGGGCTGTACTGTACACTGTAAATAAATTTGATTCTGATAAATGGCATTTAGCAAAATTGTCCCCAAATACACACTAAAGAACAGTCCCAGAAACAACAAAGGTTACATTTTCAAGGTTCCCATGAATTTTTAAAATTTTCTTGCTTATTATTTAAAGTTTATGCAATTGAAATCATTAATGAATAGTTCTTAAATGGTGGTGAGACAGAGGTTCAGTTGCTGGTATAGAAACAAATGCAGGATGACGCCATGCTTCCATGGTCACACTAACCTGGGATCTGGGACTGCTTTCAGCAGCTGGGGCCTGAGGTTTCTCTACCAGGCTATGCTTCTCAGTCAGCTGTGATCTCAACCTCTGCTCCTGCTGCCTGAAAAAGAAGCCACCATCTATTGACTATGAGCATTGTCGTAATATATATGCTTGGATGATTGTGTATTAATAAAGACCTTGTACCTAGTGCAAAGCATGAACTTCAAATGCCAGCTGAGTAATAACTTACTGCAGAGCGAGTCTGAACTGTGTGAAGACCTCTTGGATCTGTCTAATGTTTATGATCTGAAATGGAAAACGGGATCAGGATTTGGACACATCATATGAATCCAGCAGCTGGGTGACCTCAGCTGTGACTGAAGGCAACAAGAAACTGGCAGCCATCTTACGTCAATCTCGTTGCTGGTCCCATCCAGATATCGCTGGACTTGACGCTGAATTCCTGCCACTTGCCTGTCCGTCAGTGTGTCATAAGACACCCCCATCCGATTGGCCTGCAGAAATGGGGGGGGGTGGTCACGTGCATTTACAAATACACACTCCTCGACTTATGCAAATAGACCGTTCTTCAACCTATTCTTTCCCACCATGCAAAGCCTAGCCTAGTATTCACCAACCCAGTTCTTGGGGACAGTCTACATTTTTGCTCCCTCCCAGCTCCCTGTAGGGAGCAAAAATGTGGGCTGTCTGACTGGCAGGGAACAAATACATGGCCTGTCAGGAGTTCTCCAAGGACTGGGTTGGAAAATACTGAACTAGCCCACCCTAATCTAGCCTGGGTATTTGTTGTAAACTCAGGTATAAAAAAATACACAATTAATAAAATTCTCTAGTAAATGTTAGACATATTAAATATTGCCACAGACATATTAATGACACTTTTCCACCGGCACATGGGATACCCAAGCCCCACCGCGAGGCACGACTAGTTACAGCATTGCTCCAGCTCGCTTTGGGTTTCCCCTGCAGAGGCAGTGCTTTACCTGGCCTGTAAAGGCATTGTCTGGTTTGGGGAGTGACAGCGATGTAAAACCGAAGAAGTGTTCATTTATTGTTCACACGGTGCACATCATGATTTACAATTGCAATAATAATTTTTTTTTTTTTTTTTACGGTATGCTAATTTCCGCTACCAGGTCTGTGAGAATCGCTGTGTTATGTATGCATCAAACACTAGCAGAATTAGCATTCACTCGCATAAATTTGCATTATGAATCTATTCTGTTCGGCTATTCTATAGTACTTTTTTAAGTAGGAGGTTGGAAATTTTCAAGTTCCGAGGTATCAGAAATGTATCAATACATTGTGATGTGCGATACTACTAATATTGAATAATATGTAGAACATGTGCTTTTTCTTTCACGTAATCCATGCACAGAACACAGGTATCGCCATGCATTTAGACCAATCAGATGGTGTTAACGCAAGCAGCACAGTATGGTCATGCTTTTGGGCCTTCTAGTAAACAGGTCCATGTCAGAGTAGGTACCGCTCGGGTACGGCTTTGCTTTGGCTCGCATATTTTACAATGAATAACTGCCAGGTCACAAAATGGCTCAGTTCTTGGTGGTAGTGGAAAAGTGCCATAATTAGAATAGGTGCGTTCACAGCACAAAATGTGAGAACTAGCAAGAGACTGTTGCCTGTATTATCAGGCTATGCCAGCTTGCACTTGACATACTTCAGATGCTTTGTTTAAGTGATATTAATAAATAATGTGTATGGTGGGAATTTCTTGTGTAATTCTGGATTTACATAAGTCAAATGTGCTTAAGAAGAGATTTGTCTGTATTGCCATACTCCCTGTCTTAAAAAAAACCTTCATTAACCTTCATTATGTTCATTAAGATGAACATAATTAGACTGTGGGACTGTGAGATATGTTCCTGATGTTCTAGAAATGATATGTTCTAATTCATTGTTTTAGATCAGTATTTCTCCGCCCGGTCCTCAGGGGACCCCCAGTCAGTCCATGTTTTTGCTTCCTCTCAGCTCCCAGCACATCTGAACTAAACAACCAAGAACAAATCATCAACCTAGAACACAGAATACCTGTCACAGTTGTGCTGGGAGCTGGGAGGGAGCAACACTGTGAACTGTGTGAGGGTCCTTCGGGACTAGGTTGAGAAACACTGCTTTTGGAGAAGCTGGATGTGGGCATGTGGTGTCAATATGACCTCTACATCCACATGTGGACACTAACCAGGGAGTCATGGATGAAAAGCTCCTGCTTCAGCAGCTCAACCTCCTTCTGCAGCTTCTTCACCTGGATCTGCACACATGCATTCATTTTTCCATTCATTTTTTTCAGATATCACTTAAAAATCCCTTGAATCACCACCCACCCTACACACCATAACCAATCTCAGTGCATTGGTGCTGTTCTCACCACAGGATCAACATGTTCGTTGATGGCCGGCTCCGTCTGCACACGTTTCATCCTACCAGCGAAACGCAGCGTGGACAGCTGGGGAACAGAGCAGGCCAGTAAGAACTCAAGACCATGCAAAAGTATCTAGATATATAAACACGATGGTTGTGGTCCCAGAGGGGACTGGCACAGAGATACTCTTTCTGGCTGTACATTGCCGCTCTCACCGTCTCTTCTATCTGAGCAGCCTCCCCGTAGATGTTTGCCACCAGCACCGTGTTGCAGTTTCCCCCTGTGGTGAGGAGGAGGACAGTCACAATCATATTCCAATAGAACAGTCTAAACCAGTGTTTCTCAACCCAGTCCATGGGGACTCCCAGACAGTCCATGTTTTGTTTCCTTCAAGATCCCAACACAGCTGAACTAAACGATCAAGAACATTGAATACCTGGAACCGGTGTGTATGCTGGGATCTTGTAAGAAGGGAAAATGTTGATGGCCTCAGGGTCCCCGAGGACTGGGTTGGGAAACTTTGGTATACACACTATAAAACTGTATATAACTACGTTCCAATATGACCCACTTCTCTTGCGTCACTTTTGCTGACCTGTTAGGATAGCTGCATAGGTGATTTGAGGATGTTTTAAGGTGGGGGCATAAAATTGATAATATTTAATACAGAGGGGTCAACCTTATCATTAGCCAAAGATATTTTCAGAATTGGTGAGAGATAGGGTATGAGGCACTCCAGGGGCCAGTCAGACCCCGTGGGTCCACCCTGGAGAGCTGGAATAGTGAATGATATCCAGCTGCTGCACAAGGCAAACCAATAGCCCGAGTGGTCCTCACATTCCTGCCCAAGCCATAAAGTATAAACACCTCTGACTGTCCCATAAAAGGTGGCGAATCTTGTGTTGCAGCTACTGCCCCCTCGCACTGCCCACGGCCCTGCTCACCCAGACAGTCCTTGAGGGCATGTGTTAGCTTGCTCTGCCGGAAAGGCACATGTTCGCGGCGCCGGTCTGCTAGTGCCAGAATGGCTTGCTCCAGGAAGGACAGAGACTTGTTGATATAAGTAGCCTCTTTGAGCAACTGGCCCTCTGACTGGCCGAGGGAAGAGGAGAGAGAGGTGGACATAATGAGACCATTATGACAGTACAGCTCTTAAAAATCACTGTCTACAAAACCTTAAAACTCATATCGAAATTAATAATAGGGAGGTCACTGGTTGAAATCCTAGAGTTGGTAGAGTGTTGTCACCACTGGGCCCCTGAGCAAGACCTCTAACTCCCAAGTGCTCCAGGGACTGGCTGACCCTGCTTTCTCGATTGAATGTTTCTTTGGATAAAAGTGTCTGCCAAATAAACAAATTGTAATAAGGATATTTTATAACTAAAAAAATTCACAGAAAAGGGCATATTTCATGTTTCTCCAGAGCAAGACAGCAGCATTCAGAGAGGGGAAAGGGAGGCCATTACTCACGCCAGTTTTGCCTAATCTCTCTGAACCAGCCAAGTCCACCAGGCTCAGCTTGGAGGTGAGATACTTGGCTTCTGATAGTGTCCGTGAACGAGACTGAAACACAGAGTCCATTAAGCTAAATTACAGTGCACATTTCAACTTATGACAAACAGCTTCCATCAGATGTGTCAGATGTACAAGTATTGCTGCATAGAAGAGTAATATTCAACATGCAAGCACAGTATAAACTGCAAGCAGGGAGATACTCAGTGACTCTTTAACCACTTGTGGCAGTGCTGTTTGAGGTCTTTCTCAGCTCCTTATACCTCAATGTGGATCGAAAGGATGCAGTGAGATCTAGACGAGTTCCTATTCAGGGTGTGAGCTCCTATGATCCGGTTCATATCCCCCTGAAGATACCAGAACATCTTTTACTTTTACTTAATATTAATGTTAAGCAGAAGCCTTGTCTAGCAGTACTGTACTTGGGACAAAATAAACAACTAATTCAATCAACACTGAATGCCTTCCAAAAATAACCAAGAGTAATTAAAGGTGGAGCAACAACGTTTAAACAAAAATGCATCAAATTAGCAACTGTAGCATATGCAACAGGGGTCAAAAAAGCAAAGATAAATATTACTCGCCAGTGAAATCCTGAAAGCAACTGCATAGACAATTAGTAATTTCACATTTTGACAGCATTTTTAATAATTAATCAATTGTAATCACTGTATTTTAGACATACAATAAGAAGGCATTTTATGCATTTGGAAATTCTCAATTTAAGCTTAACAGTGTTTGAGAGTTTAATAAATTTACCATGGCATATTCATTACGTATACTATTTTATTACAAAAAAGTTTACTCATGAAATAACACCAGACAATTCAGACAGCAACTGACCAATGAAAACGGTCTTTCCTACCTCAAAGAGTAAGTTCAGGGCCTCCTCCTCGCTGTGAACCTGGTGGAGAGACAGTCCTCGCACAAACACGCTGCCCCCCACCTCTTCCACAATGGACATGCCTCCAAGCACTGCGCTCTCCTCAAGTGGGACAGAGGAGAGCAGGTCCACCAGTGTCTCATTGTAGATCTCCAGGAAGGACAGGTACACAGAGATGGCGTGGTTTGTGCGCTTCTCCACCTCCCTGAACACCTGCATTCTCCACAGAAGCACAGTAAAAGAGTCACGTAATAGGACATCTGTGTCCACTCCGTTCAAGAGTCCTTCTTAATGGTAGCCAGCAGTGTGTGTTTCACAACCCAATCCTCAAGAACCCCCATAAAGTCTACCCCTTCAATACCCCCCCCCCCCCCCCCAGTGAAAACAAGTGACTACATGGAAAATAAATTAACTGTCTATATACTACAACAGCATAATAGAGTTCCTGAAATTCAATTAGCGATTTTGGTTTTGGTGTACCACTGAAAGATTTTCAGTGGCCCCACCTGGCCACCCCTATAAAAAATTTCTGAGGGTGCCATTGCTCTGAGATATACATGGTTCTACAAACTGCATTCCAAGGGCCTGGTGGATCAGTCCTCTACCAAACTAAGTGCAATTTGGAAAACCACCGTGAGAAATAAAACAAAGAACCATGTTACCCCACTCAGATTGGGGAGACTGGGGCCTTGCCCTGGAGCCAGGCCTGGGGCGGGAGCTCAAGAGCAAGCACCTGGTGGCCGGGCCTCCACCCATGGGGCTCGACTGGGCATAGCCCGAAGAAGTAACATGGGTCCACCACCTCCAAGGAGAGCCTTGTAATGGAGATTGGGTGGCAGTCAAAGGAAGGAACCTCGGCGGACCAATAGTTGGCTACCAAAATTAGCTCTAGGCACATGTAATGTAACCTCTCTTGCAGGAAAGGAGCCTGAGCTGGTGCAGGAGGTAGAGAGATGCCGACTAGATATAGTAGGGCTCACCTCAATGCATAGCTTAGACTCTGAAACCAAACTCCATTATTCTGCTAGGGGACTTCAAAGCTCACATAGATAATGACAGTGAAACCTGGCAGGGTGTGACTGGGAGGAATGACCTGCCTGATCGTAATCTGAGCAGTGATCTGTTATTGGACTTCTGTGCTAATCACAGTTTGTCTATACTGAACACCATGTTCGAGCATAACGGTGTTCATAAGTGCACCTGGCACCAGAGCACCCAAGGCCACAGTTCGATGATCGATTTTGTAATTGTACCGTCAGATCTGTGTGTATATGTTTTGGACACTCGGGTGAAGAAATGAGCTTAGCTGTCAACTGATCATCACCTGGTGGTGAGTTGGATCCAATGCTGGGGGAAGATGCCAGATAGACCTGGTAGACTAAAATGCATAGTGAGGGTGTGCTGGGAGAGTCTGGAGGAAGCCCCTGTCTGGGCTGCTTGCACCTCCAGCATAACTTCTCTTTTATCCCAAGGGAGTCAGAAGACATGGAGTCTGAATGGGCCATGCTCCGAAATTCCATTGCTGAGCTGTGGCAGTAAGGTTGTTGGTGCCAGTCGTGGTGGCAATCCCTGAATCCAGTGGTGGATGCCAGTGGTAAAGTGAGCTGTCAGGCTGAAGAAGGAGTTATTCAGGGCTTAGTTAGCTTGTGGGACTCCGTAAGCAATGGACAGGTATCAGCAGGCCAAGCAGAAATGGCTCTGATAGTTGCTAAATCAAAAACTTGAATTTGGGAAGAGATTGGTTAAGCTATGGAGAAAGACATTCGGTTAGTCTCGAAAAGGTTCTGGCAAACAGTCAGGCAACTCAGGAAGAGGAACTAGGTCTTCGCTAATGCTGAGCTGTTGCCCTCAACTGAGGATATAGTAAGGCAATGGAGGGAATACGTCAAGGATCTCCTAAATCCCACTGATACGCCTTCCTTAGAGGAAGTAGGGCTGGAAGACTCAGAGGAGAACTTGCCCATGTCTGCGGGAGGTCACTGAAGTGGTAGGGCTTTGGGGGTAGATGAGATTCATCCTGAGTTGCTTGAAAGCTCTTGATGTTGCTGGGCTGCCTTGGCTGACACACCTCTACAACATTGCATGGATGCTGGGGACAGTGCCTTTGGATTGGCAGAATGGGGTGGTGGTCCCAATCTTTAAGGAGGAGGACTGGAGGATGTGTTCCAAATATAGGGGGATCACACTCCTGAGCCTCCCTGGGAAGGTCTATGCCAGGGTACTAGAGAGGAGGGTCCGTTCGTTGGTTGAACCTCGGATCCAGGAGGAACAATAAGGATTCAGTCTTGGTTGCGGAACACTGGACCATCTCTTCACCCTCAGAAGGATATTGGAGGGTTCGTGGGAGATGGAAAATTGATGGATGGATAGATGGATGCATGCATGCATGCATGCATTTTTAATAAATAGAAGGAAAAAATTAGTCTCCAGGCATTTGCTGTACCCCTGTTATTAAGATCAGAATCAGCTTTATTCACAAAGCACTACACAGGTATATGGAATGTCTATGGTCTGTTTAATGTTGCATTCAAGGAACATATAGTATGTACGTAGGAACAAATACAACAGAAAACATTGAGTGGACACAAGGACAGCTACAGGAGTGGGATGATGGGAGATGTACGCAGTCCATGATAGATTGGGGTGGTTGGCAATGAGATGTTCATAAATAACACTAATAACTTGAAAAAAAACAAAGCATGTGCTGCAATAAATCTCAAGCAAGATTAGTTTAAATATACAACCAACTACAGGTGTGATTTTCAGGGTTTTTTGTATGATAATTTGAGAGGGCAGATGAGGTTTTAGAGGATGTGGAGACTAGGTAGCCTTGTTGAGGAGCAAATAAAGATACCGTACCTCCTGTAAGGCCCTGGGAATGATCCCTCTTTCCTTGTAGTTCTTGGTGGCTCCAGTCATGGTGTAGGTCTTGCCTGCTCCCGTTTGGCCAAAACACATGACCGTGCCTGTTGTTGAGAGACAATTAGAGCAGCTCACCTTGGGGATTAAATCTTTGCTCAATTCACTGCAGTTGGAGATTTCACAGTGGTATATAAAATGAAAATTAAATTAAATGTTTCATGTGTCATTTGCACAAGTACAGGTACACTGGAATGCTTCTTTTCTCATATACCAGCATGGTCTCCTTTGAGACACACACACACACACAGATCAGCTTTAACATTAAAACCACTTGGGTTGCAACTAATGATTATTTTGGTAGTCGACTAATCTGACAAACAGACTACATTTTTTATCGATTATTTCATGCCATACTATTTTGGTGTCCGCGACCTGTGGTTGCACATTCTGTTCTGGGCTCCAGTGCAAGTCCTACCTCTCATCTTCTCATGTCTGTCCCCCTGTGAATGTCCCCCTGATGTGTCTGCATTAAGACGTTTCAAATTTATAATAATCAAATTAAGATAACCAGTGAAAAATATGTATTTGAAAAAAATCAGATGTTTTTATATTAGTGTGACTATCACAATGAAAAAGAAATACATTAAACAATATAAACTATAGTGCACAGTAATTGGTGACACTGGTGTGTCTTAAAATCCAAAAGTTTAAATAATGCTTCAATTCAAATAAAATAAAACAACGTATAAAAGATTCCGTTCATATATCGGTCTTTGACAGTTGACGTCACACTTGCTATAGCCACAGTGTATTGTGGGTGCATATAACTAAAGTGGCAGCATTTGTGTGCAGCATTGTCTTTGATAAGATGGGATACTCATGCTGCGTGAAAGGCTGTCATACTAAATCATGTGGTAGAAATGGCAGAAAGGTGGACCACAACATGAGATTTTTTCGGTTTCTCACTTGGAAAAGAGGATATGGACAGCAGGTAGAGGAGGTAACGAAGAGGTGTCAGGTGGCCTGGGTCACAGCGGTGAGACGGAAAGAGATCACTTTCAATACGATATCTCCCTTACTGCTTGTTTAATGCATTTTAATAAAGGCAACTGAGATGTTTTTTGGTTTGAGTAATATTACTGAATATAATTTTTTTGTCTTCTAAAGTTGCTATTTTCACATTGGTTAACCTACGCTAGCAAGTTAGCCTCACTGCAGAGGGTAGCAGAAATGGGTTAATCTATTTGTGTTAAACTAGTGTTACAGAGCGAATGCTTTTTAAAAGACAAAATAAACAATAAAACTGTAATGACACGTTTATCAGTATATGTATGTGTATATTCGCGTGCATAGATTATAAGTCACTATGCTGGGTAAGACTGTCACTGTGTCCTGTGCCCTGACAAACCACTCCCCAACTATAGTTTAAGTTTAGGAACATTTTTTTTTGTAGTCAACGTCGTTGATTACGTCAACTAATTGTTGCAGCCCTAAAAACCATTTGCCTAATATTGTGTAGGTTTCCCTCGGGCCACCAAAACAGCTCTGAGCCATGAAGACATGAACTTCACAAGACCTCTGAAGGTGTCATGTGGTATCTGACAGCAAGAAGTTAGCATATTTTGAACTCTTTTTTTTCATGTTCCTCAAACCATTCCTGAACAATTTTTGCAGTGTGGCAGGATGCATTATCTCATTGAGGGTACTGCTGCCATGAAGGGGTATTGTCAGAGTTCGCGAGCGGCGAGCAGACAATGGAGGAGAGAGCAGCCAGTTTACCAGAGAACACAGGGGTTTATTAGCGGACAGGAAGGCAAAACAGAACGAGCACTTACGGTAGGTAAGAACAGGGACTGACGACAATGACAGATCTGGGGCAGACTGATCGAGACAAGCAGCATTAACAAGAAACAGGTGATTACAATCAGGGATAAACACTAGGTAATGAGGTGAGCGTGGCACACAGGAGGATCGTACGGAGCGGGGCGTGACAGGTATACTTGGTCTGCAACAACATTTAGGTAGGTTCCACATGTCAAAGTAACATCCATTGTAATGCGAGGACCCAAGGGTTCCCAGCAGAACATTATCCAGATCAGCACACTCCCACTGGCTTGCCTTCTTCACATAGTGGATCCTGATGCCATCTCTTCTCCAGGTAAACAACACACGCACACTTGGCCAACCACATGATGTAACAGAAAACATGACTCATCAGACCAGGCCATCTTCTTCCTTTCCTCCATAGTCCAATTATGATGATACTCATAAGTCTAGTGTAGGTGCTTTTGCGGTAAACAGGGATCAATATGGGCCACTTTGATGGGTCTGTGGCTATACAACCCCAAACGCTGCAAGCTGTGATGAATTGTCTGTTCTGATCCCTTTCTATCATAGATAGCATTAACTTTTTTAGTAATTTGTGCTACAGTAGCTCACCTTGGGAATTAACTTAATGGGCTAATCTTTGCTTAAGACTAACATCAGTGAGCCTTAGGTGCCCATGACCCCATCACTTGTTCACACATTAGCCTTCTTTGGACCATTTTTGGTAGGTCCTGACCACTGTATACTGGGAACAACCCACAAGACCTGTCATTTTGAAGAGCCTGTGACCATAATATCTAACCACCTCAATTTTTGCTCATATCCTTACACTTGCCCATTTTCCCTGCTCCTGACACATCAGCTTCAAGAACTGACTGTTCACTTGCCTAACTGTCATGCTCAGCACCCATCTGTCCGAGTCTTTCATATTCTCCTTCCCGTTTGGCCAGCAGATGTCACTGGCCAGCCTGTCCTCCCTGCTGTCAGTCTTTATTATGTTTCCTCTTCTCCTCAGATAGCTGCATGTCCCAATGAACTGAGCATGCAGCTACCTGTAAACCCCTCAGTTGCATGTTCAAATCCCACCTCCTCTGTCTTTGTATTTTGTAGATTTTGTTCCCTAGTGTTTTATTTGTATCAGTTTTTCTAGTTCCTGTCTTTTTGAGTTTCATGATTTAGTTTATTAGATTCACCTGTTGCCTGTTTTACCAGCCATTATTGATTATTCTCACCTGTCCCATGTTATTCTTGTTATTTTTCTGTATTTAAGTTCCTGCCTTAGTTCAGTTCCCCAAGTGGGTCATTGTATATCATGTATAGAATGTTAGAAAGTACCCTGTCTGGGTAAATGTTCTTTGTTCCCTGCCTGCTCCTTGTTCTCTTCTTCCCTTGTTCCCAGACCTTGTTCTTTTGACTTTTTGTAGTTAGTCTTTGTTTTTCCCTATTTGATTTTTGACCCCTCATGGTCTGTTTTTGTTTTGTATTGTTCCAAGTGTTTTCCATTTCTGTTAATAAATCCCTGTTTTCCTGTGAGCCGCAAGTGGATCATTCACCTTTCTTTTCCCCACCTGTACAATGCCCCACCTTCCCGATAGATATTCCCGAGTACCTGACACCTAAGATATAATGGCACCCCTGAAAGGTGCCATTATAACAAGAAGGTCAATGTTATTCACTTCACCTGTCAGTGGTTTTAATGTTATGGTTGATCAGGGTATATATTATACAGTCAGGTCCATAAATATTGGGACATCGACACAATGCTAACATTTTTGGCTCTATACACAACCACAGTGGATATCAAATGAAACGAACAAGATGTGCTTTAACTGCAGACTGTCAGCTTTTATTTGAGGGTACTTACATCCAAATCAGGTGAACGGTGTAGGAATTACAACAGTTTGCATATGTGCCCCCCACTTGTTAAGGGACCAAAA
>JAODKE010000001.1:25400562-25435893 GCA_026779605.1 Mormyrus hasselquistii | reverse complement strand
GACTCTACAAGGACCTTATCCGGCACTGAGAGCAGTGTTATTCCCCTGTAGTTGCTGCAATCCAGACGATCAGCCTTCCCTTTCCAGATAGGGACTACAAGTCCTGTTTTCCAGACGGTTGGGATGATGCCTGACTCCCAAATGGATGCAAAGATTGCCCGCAATGCTAGGAGGACAGTCTTATTACCAGCCTTGAGAAGCTCATCCTGGATACCACAGATCTTTGCGGCCTTCCCTACCTTCATCTGATTCACTACCGATGCAACCGCAGTGAGATTTTGTGGTTCGCAGATGATTGGAGGATCAGCTTCAGGAACTGTTGACCCAGAGATGTCAAATGTCCTAGCTGAAGGATGAGCTTTAAACACCTGCTCAACCCACCCTGTCTGCAAGTGTCCAAGGAACAGATTCAGATGTATGAGATGCTTCAATTCCTCTGCAAGCAGGACGTGTGTTACTAGACCACAGATGGTGTGTCACCTGCTCACAAATTCGTCTAACAAACACCTCCTTATCTGGCCTCAGAGCCCTCACAGCCATCCTTCTCAGTTCCCGATAGAGATTGGAGTTACCACCAAGTCGCGTGCTCCTGTCGATAATATCCAATATGTCTGCATGATGACACACCTCCTTCTGGAAACACCGGCAACACTAACATAACCTTCAGGGACTTATCATGAAAAGCCTCCAATATCACATAGAGTTAGTGGTCACACCCAAGTCTGCAAGTTCCTCACACAAACTGCATGCAAACTCATCAGAAACAGTTTGATCTTGGAGTCTGGCTAAGTCAAGCCTCATTCTCCTAGTAGGTGTAGCAACAACAAGTCTGTGGTCAGAATTCACAAACTTGGCACTTCTCTAGACCCTGCAGTTCTGCAGGAACCTCCAGCATCTGCCCACGAGGATTTGATCTATCTCCTTCATTGCACCACCAGTATTAGAGTACCAAGTCCAATGATCCGGCTCAGGATGCTGGAACCAGGATCATAGCAAAGTCAAGAAACATGGAGCCACACTTACCCCAGTCTCCAGACCAATGATGACTGATACAACCTCATAGCCAGCCCTGTCAGTGCCAGTGGTCGCAATGAAGTAATCATCGATGACCAGAGGAGTATCACCTCATGGGCACCCATCCACCACCAAGCGAAGTTGCGAGTAAAATGTCTCCTTCAATGAGACATCACTCACTATGGTTACAGCTTACAATGAGACAACAGACAAGACATCAAAAGAGCGCCTTAGCCTGAGTCTCATAATACACTTGTTGAAAGGAGTGACTTCTGACGCCATTGTGAGGAGCTGATCCCCCACAGCAACAGCTACTCCCTGAGTATGGCAGACATCAGACTGACCAGACCAAAAGTAGGTATACCCACTTACAGAGATCTGGCCACTCTCTAGTCTGCATACCTCAGTGAGTGCTGTCACTGAAATGTGGAGTTTACAAAGCTCCCCCAACAGCAGAGGAAGATGGTCTTCTTATCAGAGAGACAAGATGTTCCACATGCCTACAGAGATGGGCTGCCTCATGCTGGGGCCCTAGTGCCATCATGCAGCGGGTGATGCCTCAGCACCACACCAGCCCCGATCCCCAACAGCCCTGACCTTATTAGCTCTCCGATGGATTCGACTCTTCCGGGGACTAGTGATCTACAGTATCTCCTTCAGTTAAAGGCAAACATAAAATTCCACACCCTGTTAACTGAAATGTTTACTAGTCGCTCAGTTTCCCAAAGACTATTAATTTGGCCACCTGGATTAAGTATATTTTTCGCTCTCATGAATGTTATGTACAAATTCAAAACAACACATAAGATGGATTTAAATGCGCCAGAATTTAAATGGTGTATAATATATCAGCTTCCATGTAAAAAGAACCCACAAAAACTTGAAATAATACAGAGATAAGAAATCCGTCCATCATAGGGGATTCACAAATGTAACAAAATGCAAAAAATATGACAATTATAACACACACACTAACACGCAGAAAGTCAAGGTGCAAGTAATTTATTTATTTATTTTTAAAAAACTCAAGAAACAACCCTGCCAGAATAGGTTTCCAGTGACAACTCAGAAGATTCTGGCATGGTCCGCTGAACATGATGGCCCTTTCACACCAATTTAGTGCCAATGTTGGTCCACGATGATATAAGAGGTGACCCTGATTGATCCCATTGGCTTAGTAAGTGAATCATGTTCTGCTCATAGAGATTTGATTTCCGGCTGGGGGTACACACCATCACACACTCAAAGGATGTCTAGACTGCATGTCCGTATATGCTATGAAGATCTGACTCAGAGGAAGCCCCATAATTTCCTGCATATATAAAATAGAACATTCAGCCAACAGGTTCAGTCTGTTACACGGCTGATGGAAATAGGAGACCGATTGCTTGGGAGGCGAAAGAAGACGGAGGAGAAGAAATGAAAGTCTCAGCAAGCATGGGGATGCTTGTTAGCATACTTTTACTCCTGGGCAGGTGTGCAAAGAGCAAAGGATGATGGGAGATGAAACAGACAGAATGGGACAGGAAGAGGGTGTCAGAAAGGGGGTCGAAGGGGAGAAAAAAGATGAAGAAGATTCAAACTATAAGAGTAATTAAGGAAGGAGGACAAAAACACAGAACACGTACACAGATGATGTAAGAGGTGTTTAGTTAAGTTTCCAACTGGATTTAGCTTCCAACTGGATGATAATATGAAGCCAAACCTGACTCATAATGCTGGACGCAGCGATTGCATGTGTTCAGTCTCTGTACTTATGTGTGACTTTAAAGTGCGGGATTGTAAATGATATTCTTACATTATGTATATGGCAGGCTCAGAGCTCATATATATGTAGTTTATTCTTCTAATCAAATAATATTACATAATACTACAATAATCTAATTAACTAATATGAATTTAATTAATGTTATATAACAATATGTCTAGACGACAGTCAAGGGTTGTTTTGCTATATTTTTTTATTGCATGTATGGGCCAGCATAGATAAGAAAGATCAATTCTGCATTTAATGTTATGTTATTGTTACATAGTCTGTCACCTTGTAATTTATCTTTTTTATAGTTTGATTATCTCAGTATTTGCTTACTTATACTTTAGCTTGTGTATAATTTATTGTTTCGTATACGATTTAAATCTCTTATATACAGGATTATCGACTTCATATTGGTATTGCGTCCACTTTGGTCGTCACCAAGGTAATTTTGTTGCATATAATACAATGACAATGAAACCTCTGAATTATAAATTAAGGTGATGATGCAACCTTTTGAGCAATGTTGCTGGGCAGTTGCCAACTGGATGAGATAAAGGGCAACTCATCTGGATCTAGATTATAGTGAAAAGTTGGCCACTGCCGATCAAAGTTTTTCAAAAAGAAATTGAAATATCAATGGGAAAGTGCACAAGCAACATTTGTCAGCAACTTTGCCTGGCAACATTGCTGAAGAATTTGCTCTGTGTATCGTCAACCATATAAACAGTGAATAGATTGATGAGTACTGGAGGATGGAATGTGGAAATTTTTATAGGCACATCAGGTTATAAACAATAAGCAAGTTGAACAAGAATGTGAATAGCTGCTTTGCTCTAGAATAAACCCCCAATGCCAGACCATTAGCATTAGACCACTGCTCCGGGCCTCTGTCTCTTGCTCACAAAACAAAAACATACTTTTTATGATTAACATTTGTTTACAGGTGAGTAGAGGGGCTTGTCGTGCAACCTCACTAAACTCCAAACTGCTGAAATATCCACAAAATTCCACAGGATCCCAGTAAGGGCAGACCAGAGCAGAGCTGGTGTCCCACTGGTCCTCAGTACAGCTCAAGCAAACTGAACTCAGTGCTGGGCCACTCATTAAACGACACGGGCAAGCCTTAGGCAAACCAGCTTCACTTTAGCTCGGACTATAAGCACCAGAACAAAGGGTGCTCCTTGGTGTGCTCGTGCCCTCGTGCCCTCGTGCACTCGTGCAGTGCCGACACAGATCAGCCACACAATGTGGAAGGAGAGGGGAAAGATGTTATTATCATTGCATATTATTTATCGCTGATGGTGAAGCTCGCCTAGGGAGCCGTGTGAACTCTGATCGGCACTGATGTGCAGCTGGTAATCCTGACAGTGCAGGGGACTCCCAAGTGTATGTTTGTACATGTGGCCAAGTGATAGTGTAAGTGCACAGATTTTTCGTGATGACGTCCTACAAGATGGTTAATTCAAAACGAAATACTGAGGATAAAGCTGAATGCCTGCCTAATGAAATGATACATTCTATTTTGATGTTTTATTTAGAGGTGTGTAGACACAGCAAGGTGGGCTGTTAAATGATTTTTGTGTATGGATCGACTAATGAGCTTTGATGATTATATGCTATGTGCCGACCTAAAATGTGCCTAGCAAAACTCATCACGACACAATCTGTGCCATGGAATTTATTTGTTTGTAATGAGTTACTGCATGTCGGCTCTTCATTATTATGATCTTATCGTTTGGGAAATTATGGGTTACCTTCAGGCATGAATAAATCATTTATTGTCTGCATTAGATGATATGATGATGCGATCTGATATGTATTGTCCTCAATTCAATTAGATTCAGTTTATTCGTTTATAACCAGCCACTGTATAAATCCAGATTGAGAGGCCTGAAGGGCTTGACTGGTGTAACTTAAAGTTAGTGGTTTTACAGGGGAATTTATAAGGGCAATGACTGCAGCTGAATGCTGACTGGCCCCTTGAGTGCCCCCTCTCCTGTCACTCATTCATTCAAAACACATCATTGGCTAATGATAATGTTAGCCCCAAGGCTTGGGCGGTATGTCGGTATTACGGTAAACACGGATATTTAGATATCCAGAATGTAAAATTTTTAATGCAGTGAAGAATACAGACACTTTCTATTAAACTGATATACCCATGCTGTATTAGAGGGAAAAGAAAGTGATTAGATGTCATTGTTGACACATCATAGCACACAGCGCACAACAACAAAACAAAATCTGTCCCCTGCATTTAACCTAGGTGTCACATCATGACATGACAGGGAGCAGCTAATTCAGCAGAATCTTGCGGGTCAGGGATACAGACCAGCAATCATTCAATTACAAGCGCACATCCCTAGCCGTTAGGCCACCACTGCCGCAGTGGTAGATGGGTGAAGTATTGCAGTGTACAGTGTGTGAATAAAGTTACCTGAAACACAGGAGTGGTAACTGTTATATTTTTACTGATGTAAAATACAAATCTCTAATGAAATGAATTTACTACAACAGGGAATGTAGCCAACAGAAGAATTATTTGGAAGCAGAAAAGAAATTTTCTTGAGGTGACCATTTTCAAACAGGACTAATATTTAATACATTTTACAGTGATCTTTCCAAGTTCTTACGTGTTTACATCCACCCTACTGTTAGTAGACTGGATAACTACGTTTCCCATACACCCTGGGGGTGGTCATGTGATGTGTTCTGCAACATGAAGAAGTGGTGTCAGTAGATGAAGGCTGGTGTTTGTAATTGTTCTAAAAGGAGACTCGTTTCCGTCAGCTTCCACACTGATGAGCCTGTTTAGGCTATCTCTGATTGTGGAGTGCACAGTGGCCGACATATTTTCTTTTATAATTCCATCTAGACCATCTCTAGAAGATATGATGGCATGTAAAAATATATACAGCTCAAACCTATTGGCCCCTCTGTATGAATTATGGCCCCCACTATAAAAAAATCCTTTGCAATGCCAGCACAGATTTAAAGCCATTCCTTCATCGTCTAACCACTTATTTTGGTCAGGGTTGTGAGTTTCTATGTTTCTCAGATAAAGGCTAAATTAGTTTCAGGACAGTCAAATTACTTTCTGAGTGGCGTGTCCTCTACCAAAAATGTGCATCTGTTAATGATTTATAGGAGTTGAGATTTTGCTACAAAGTGCCCTTGAATATAACAGAAAACCACAGGAATCCATTGAAGTCCTCTAAACAAACACTGTCATGTAGCTGACTGTCCTTTAAACTCAATGTCAGCTTTCTCAGAACCACCACAGTCTGCTAAATGTTCACTTTGGGTTATTAAAGCAGGGCCCTGAGCTGAAGTACTGCACACAGGAACCACAAAATCAGAGATTAATTTAGGGCATATAACAAAAAAATGCACCAGTACACCTTACACACAATGCCAGGGAGGGTGTGTGGTTCAGTCCCAGGTCCTGTCATCCAGTGGGCACTGCTTCAAAACCCATCCCCAGTAGAATAGTCTGTTAGGCCCTAAACCCTCTGCTTCAAGGGTGACAGGTAAATGGCTGGCCCTGTGCTACAACCCCAAGCTTTGCTCTTAACTATATGCATGTGTGTGTATGTGTGTGTGTGTGTGTGTGTGTATATATCTCAAAGGAGAGCATGATGGGATATATGAAAATAAGCACTACAATGTACCTGTACTTGTGCAAAAGGCAAATAAACCATCATTTCAGTCACTGGGAAACATAGGTGTGAGCTTTCATCCCACATAACAACCACTTGATGCTTGGGAGTGGGACTAAGCTGGACCAGGAAATCTGCTGAGGAACTCACTTCTGAACTGGAAGCACCTTCAGGAGCAGTAACACTTTCAGTCCATACAGCAGAAAAAAGTACGAAAGTGTTTTAAGCCATTACAGATGTAACAAATTAATACCTCAAAGCAAACAAAACCTTAATGGTTGTGACTCAAATTTTCATATCGCTCTGGCTAGTGAGAAACATAATCTCCCAAAGAATCAGACGTTTGGCAATCTTGAGGCAATCGCTTAACTTGTATTCTTGGTAAAATGAAAATAAATAAAAAACAAAATATGGAGCCAGAACATTCCAGATGAATGCCATCTACAGTATATGGTCATCATGAGTAGACATTGACATGGCAGTACTTAATTACAACAATAATAAATAGCAAAAACACAATTATTAACATCCATTTTACTGCCTCAAGCCTGCCAAATGATTGTTGTTTCAATCTGTCCCTCCCAACCAATATAATGTCATTGATTCCAAACAATTATCATTTGTCCTCTGGCTTTTAGATATGTGCTCAGCTGGGGAAGCTAGTTCTGTGTTTATACACAGCTGAACTGTAAGATGCCATTGATGGTTTGCAGGAAAACAAAGAGGTTTGCGAGCATGATGCCCACCTTTTTGTTATAGAATTGCTATTTCTCTGGTTCATTTAATGATGCTTTTTTTGTGAAATGATTTTGGGGGTTGGAAAACTCTTTGTGTGTACAGATTTGCCCACCTTTGCAGTGAAATGACAGCCCATCCAGGGTGTTCTCTGCCTTGTGCCCTGTGCTTCCTAGGATAGCCTACAGGCACCCTTCCACAACCCAGTACTGGATAAACAGTTTGATCAGTGTTTCTCAACTCAGTCCTCAGTGATTCCCAGACAGTGCACATCTTTGCTCCTTCCCAGCTCCCAACACACCTGTACCAGTGATCTTGTTTATTTTAGTTCGTTGATTGTTTGGTTCAGGTATACTGGAAGCTGGGAGGGAGCGAAAATGTATACTATCTGGGGGTCCCAGCGCTCTGAGTTGAGAAACACTGTATTATAAAATGGACAGATTATTAAAAATTGATCCTTTGATTCTTTTTTCAATTTCACTAACACTGGGCAGACACAGAGTGGAATACAAGCTTCTAATCATACAAAACATGGGAGAAAAATGAAAAAAATCCTGATTATCAGGCTACAGATCAAAGGATATCCTTTCATGCCATCCTCCATCCCTGCATGCAGAGCGTACGATAAGGAGAATATTCCGCTTTATTTAAAACAACAAAACAACAGCAAAATAACCTTAAATTGTCTAGAAAAGCAGGAAACTGGCTGTTCTCAGTGGTATTACAGCACGGCCTCATGGGAATCGAGCTTGTGGCCTTCCACTTACAAATGCCTGCTTTTAACCGCCATCCCATCCTTTCTTTCCATAAAAGGAGGCAGGCATCTATGGAGAGTGCAAATAGCTCTCAAAGGAAGCGGGCCCTTTCGAAATTCTAAAAAGAAAGATCCTTCTTTGTTAACACAAACACTAAATACGCATCACAGAGAGACAGAGAGAGAGAGAGTCAATTAGAAGATCAGCAGCCATCTGCCGGCCACGTTATTTATGCCAATCATAGCTATTTGTATATAACAGGACTAAAAATATATTCACAAAATATTGTATAATATCATTTCCACCAAAATTGTCTCTCAGTGTTTATACATTCCATACATGTCATTATTGTGGGGACAGTGAGTGGCTCTGTGGGTTAGGAGGTGCGCCTGTGATCGGCAGTTCAAATCTAATGACTAGCAGAGTGATGTCAGCATCGGGCCCCTGAGCAAGACCCTGAACCCCCAAGCACTCCAGGGCCTGACTAACCCTGCTTTCTCAATTGTATGTCGTTTTGGAGAAATACACAGCTTAGCATAAATTCACGTTTATGATCAGTGTTGCACAGAATTGAGCAGACTGCAGTTGCCTTAAAAAAAAAAAAACAAAAACAAATGAAGGAGATACCATATTGTGTATCTTCTTTCCAGAATAAAGCCCAAGAGAGTAGCAAGTCTTGTGATTGTCTTCCTTTCTGGAATCTACTCACACGACACCATGAACCCAAGGACAGAAACTCAGTGAGATCCAGCTGAAATCTCACAAAGACAAGGACATCTGCACCACCTTTTTCCCCATCTTAATGAGCTCTCATCTCCCAACAGTCACGGGTAATGTTCTCCAAAAGATTCAGCCAGAATGGAGGGTGTTCACTCTGAGAAACACATTCATGTAACACTTTTATCGAAGAGACTTATAGTAGGAGGAAAGGCTTGAATGTATGCATGCTCCCTGGGATTCGAACCTGTATGCATGCTCCCTGGGATTCGAACCTGTATGCATGCTCCCTGGGATTCGAACCAATTCGAACTTGCTGTTAGCACAACATTCTACCTGATGAGGGGAATAAGCCCCTCTATGCAACCATGCCCGATTGTTTTGAGTATAAAGCTCAAGCCTTTGTGTATTTATGCTACGTTTGTTAAATTTAATGAGCAAAATGGAGAATTTGAATGCAACTCGAAACTTCGGCCGGTCTCACACCAGGGAGCGCTAATAAATTCACCCCTTACCGCCTCAATCCCTGTGGTCTGTTCAAGGTCAAGAAAAACCAGGAGTTTTACAACCTCATTGAAATTTAAGTTAATAATCCCCCTCCTCTTTATTTTGGACACTTCATAATGCTTAAAATATAATTACCTACGATTATTCAAAAAGACACACATTTTATTCTTGAATAGGTTCATTGTGAATTTCACATTAAGGGAAGCATTGCTGTTTCATCTAACCCCCCTTCCCCCCCCCAAAAATAAAAAATTAACATGGAGACATACCCGTGTCCACAGCCTAATAGCAGGGATTTCATTTCTAAAATTAAGACATGGGGTTGAGCATATTAGTGGTGTCTCTGTGATCTAGAATTCGAAATATCATAACCATAATGTCCACTTTTCATCTGCGGGTCTCCTATGTGTCAGGAGACAGGGGGGTGTTCACAGGTGTGCAGGCCCGTTCCCAGAAATTGCTGGAAGCTGTTGGCCATTTCCTTAAAAGAACTAAGCCGGGTCCAGGGATGCACATGTGCTTATGGTAACAATGGCTTCGACAAACACAAACATTCCAGTGTCCCGGGGAGCCGTCGTGCACAACGCGTGTTGAAAGCATCAAGAGCACGCAAAATACTTGGCTGTGAGTCATGTTATTCCCTCGCTCCATCCCGGGTGTGGCTGGGCGTCTGCTAGCTAAGAATGTGTCTTCTGGGGGAGATCTGGACAGATTGGAGTCTTCCTGTCAAGGGGGTGGAACTGATGTGCAGTAAGAGATAAGGGACTTTTGGTTACCAACAGGGGTAATGACTTCCTGCTTTGGGGGAAATGTGATTGCACTCACATTACAGAAACTTCAAACACGTGTGCTGGTGCTTGTAGACCTGGTGGCCTCTGGAAGAAACTAATCGCGGTATGGATGTAGACAAAACTGGAAGGTATTAGCAGGAAGTGTCTGCTTGTTCTGTTTTATGATTTATTCTGTGGTGTACTGAAGAGGTACTGGAGCGTGGGGAAATTATCACACAAATATGGGTGAGGAGTGTTTAAAGTAAACATTCAAAGGGGGGTAAGGCCACCAAAGGCTTTGAAGACCGCAAATTAGCTGGTCATTATTTCTGCTGAGCTCTTAAGTTCATGACCAGTTGGCTGAATGTACTGTCAAGTTCAACTTTGACTAAACTTCCTAAGAATGCAGCGGTTTATATTCCCTCCCCTAGCAAAGGAGAATTAGTCAGCTGTTTGAAATTATCAGTAACATAGGAATTGCTGTTAGTTCTTTAAATATCAGTGTAATTTTTTTACAAGCAGTTATCTTACACAGGACTTATGGCAGGGGACGCCCTGGATGGAATGATAGTCCATCACAGGACACAAGGCGGGGGACGCCCTGAATGGGATGCCAGTCCATCACAGGACACAAGGCAAGGGACGCCCCGGATGGGATGCCAGTCCATCACAGGATACAAGGCGGGGGACGCCCGAATGGGATGCCAGTCCATCACAGGACACAAGGCAAGGGACGCCCCGAATGGGATGCCAGTCCATCACAGGACACAAGGCAAGGGACGCCCCGAATGGGATGCCAGTCCATCACAGGACACAAGGAATAGAAGACAGGAGACGCCCTGGTAGAGATGCCAGTCCATCACTGAGCACAAGGAATAGAAGACAGGGGATGCCCTATTAGGGATGTCAGTCCATCACAGGACGCAAGGCAGGGGATGCCCTGGTAGGGATGCCAGTCCATCACAGGGCACAAGGAATAGAAGACAGGGGGTGCCCTGGTAGGGATGTCAGTCCATCACTGGGCACAAGGCAGGGGACGCACTGAATGGGATGCCAGTCCATCACAGGACACAAGGCGGGGGACGCCCTTTTCAAGCTATACATGCAAAACATACAGAGCCAGTGATTATAATCAAGCTTTGGTGAGGCCCACTGAGCCACCATACTGGCCCAGCAGAATTAAAACAACAGAAACAAAACCATGGCACTTGGAAAAAAAATCTGTTACAGGTATTCCTCATGTAAGAAACAATTGGTAGAACAACACTTAAGAATGATACAAAGTTCTCAGCTCCTCAGCTGAATTACAGCTGTGTGCAGTCTTCCATGCCAACATCTAATCAAGGTTAATTAATTAAGAGAGAGATGAAAAACCCCTCCGGCCCATAAAAGTATAGAACTGTCCATCATTCTACAGAGAATCTGTCCCAGGTGTCACATGATATTGCATGAAGGTCATTTAAATTCTTCTCTGAAGAAAGATCTAGAGAAAAAAGCACCAAATCCATGCCAAAACATCCACTATGTCGGTTTTCCTGGCAGCCACGATGATGCCTTGACCAGTCTCTGTGCTTTAATTAAGTGGGAAAGCGTTTGGTGTTATGGCATTGCAGACAGAATGCAGGCCGGAGAGTAGGCCCAGAAAATCTGCACTGCCAGCTTCCCTGCAGGAGGTGTGTTTTTAACTGGCCTGCCTTTCAGCTGCATGGCACAGTGGCCAGTGTAAACAGCAGGGCGAGCCAATGCTACGGCAAAATGTCTCCATTGTGTGATTAACACCGCAGTGGAAATTCCAGAAATGGTAAAAAGGGATCGAAGCAGTCTGAAACAAAGTTGCTGAAATCAGCACCAACTCAAAGGTAAATACAACAGCCAAAATACAAACATGTGATTTTTAGGCTGGCATCCATCCAGTGGGCCCCACGCATCCTGGTATTGGCTACAAACTCACTGCAACACTGCGCTTATGAGAAGTGAATAGAAGGACAGATGGACTTTGTCTTTTTGACAAAATGTTTATCATAATGAGATGATGTGAAGCACTGGGTCAAGAAAAATGTTTTGTTTTTTTTTTGTAAAACAAATTCCTCACAGATGACATGTGTTTTTCTTGGCAATTTGATTTATACCTTTAAATGAATCTGTGGCAATACAAAACACAACTGAATGGGTGTTCAAGGGGGCTTTAATGCATGACTTTGCCCAGGCTGAAACCCAAAGGTCTCTGCTAAAGAGGGACCTCAAAAAGATGCCCCCAGTTGATATCTATTACTATTGTCACGCCCCCCCCCCTCCAATTAACAGCTTTTACCGCCCCATTGCCACCCTCACTACACTAAGAAAACAGTATTGGGCATCTGACCATGTTAATGTGCCACTACTGTTGTTACAAAATTCACATTGTTTTGAGGGATTATCTTCCCATAATGCAGTTCTTGTTTTATCCAGGGAAAGTCTTTCAGGCTAAGAATACCTCCATTTCATAGAACAATTATTGGGTCTCAGGCAGAGGTGGGTAATTCAGGTCCAGAGAGTAAAAGTCCAGACAAAGATTTTGTTTTAACCAACCAGTAGAGTATAAAAAGTCACAGTCACAGAGTACCAACTAAATGGAAAAACTGCTAACTGGAGTTTTTTTTTTCCGAATGACACCCAAGTGTTTTCTGCCTTCATCAAATACCAGTTGAATGATTTGACTTCTAAAACCAACTTGAAAAGTGACATCAACATCGATGTTTGTTTATCCGACATCAACATTTTTCATCATGGGTAACAGAGAACATAACAGCAGAACGCTGTTTATTCAAGTTAGCTTATATTTTGTTTTTGCTGATTTTCCTTACTCATCTTTTTTGCTCATTTTTGACTATTTCACCTTTACCTTATTTACTTCCTTTGATGCCATAATTAGGCGCCTGAAGCATTCATGGAATAAATTTCCCCCAAAATAATTCCTGATTATAATACTTCTGAGAGATGAGATGACAGACAAGTAAAGCTTTCATGCCTCAGCTAAACGTAACAGCTATGATCTGTGACGATGGCACATTGCACACAGGAAACTAAAAATGAATGTATAACAAAATATGGGTATGGTAGTTTTTGTGGAATTATGATGAGATATTAGCGGATTAAATGTCTTTGAAAGAATTTAAAACCTTGAACAATGGTTTGACTTGTTTTTTTGCATAACCATCAATGTTTTTATTCTTTTTAGTTGGGGCTACGATCCAAAAAAAAGCACCAATAAATCTCATATAAAAGCATCATGCCTGACTGATTAGATGATTAAAGACCTTCCCCTTTAAGACAAGTGACCTTTACGACGTGAGGATGCAGCATCCCTGCAGTCAATGTGACCAGCTGCCAAGTGGGCAAGTTTAGCCCAGCAGAACAGTGAACGGAGGGTGTGGCATCACTATTTTATTAACACTGCAGGTACGCTGCTCCGTTCTGGAGCTGGTCACAATCCAGGAAAATGGGGAAACATTACCGCACGTTATTACATCTTCTGAAGATGGAATGTTTTATATTGTACTTGAAAAAACTAGGGGCATGAGAGGAGTCATAATTCATACAGAGGGGTCATTGTTATCATTAGCCAATGATATGCTTTGAATGGGTGATTGAGCTGGAGCTGGAGTTAGTGACCCTGTGGCCCCATCCTTGTACAGTATATTCCCCAGGAAAAAAAAAACAATATTCCCTAAAGAACCAATCTGATACAGTTACTGTATATAAATGAGTATGATGTACCATAGATATTAACGTGAAGTTATGCAACACAGTTCAGAAAAATGTGTGTCCATGGTCTCAGAGGTGAAGACCGCTCTCCATTGTCTACAGACTGTTTGTTCTGTGACCGAGAGCCTCTTGGAAATTGTGTATTAGCCAGAGTGACCAGCAGAGGCTGCCAGGGAGATGGGATGGCCCAGAAAGAAGGGCCACGGTGAGAGATTGAGGAGAAATCTGGATGAGTATGTGGGCCGACAGGACCCACCCCATGGTGATGGAAGCCGCACATCAAGATGAGAAAAGAGCTATATGTACGGAAAGGTGTGCACACACATGAGTGCAGTGTGGCAGGGCACAAAAAAATTTGAATAAAACAAAGGTGGAAATCATTACAGTGAGCTTTAGATGACAGTACAGCAAGCAGACATTGTTCTGCTGATGACTTTGGAATGTATGGGATGACTCATTTACATTGTTTAGCAGCCCTTTTTTATCCAAAGAGCAGAGGGTGAAATGAAAATGAAACAATAGGAAGAGACTTGCAGGAAGTCAGAGCAGAATATTATTCCGAGGAACTTCTACCTGATTGGGTTAAAAGGTGTCCAACTTCCTGCTTTTGTACAATGAGCTTCCCATGCATCAACAATAAAGACCACAATGGATAGTAAAAGTAATTAGCTTGGATGTTTACCGTGAGCCTGTGCACCATTCAGATAGCACTCATAAGAGGACAATCGGTGCAGCAGATGAGGGGGTTTGGAAATATGGGCTTCAAGTTGAACCCATCGTTCCGAAATCGCCTGGCATTTTATCAGAACTTTCAGACTATGAAGGTTGTATCCCCATGTGCAGTGTTTTAGCCCCATTCTTTGAGCATTAATCCTAAAGTAAGCAAGCAACTTGCCTGTATTGTATTCTATAACATAAGATGATATGATGGTATGATATTATAAAGAGTTCTAGTAAAAAATTCCTTCAAGTCACTGCGAAAATTAAATTGTTCCCTAAACAGAAGCCAGAGGAAACAAGCAGAACCGATAAGCTGTGAACGCTGCTTATGGCTCCTGCTGAAATCTGTAAACAATGTAGGCCAGGGCTCAAATGCTCGTTCCACAGCTGCATGACTCAGTCTGGCACACTGAGACTCCAACTGCGTTTATTTGAGTGTGTGTGTATGTATGTGTGTTTCCACTCTGCATTAAACACAATCGCAGAAGAAAGTTTCTGAAGGGCTTAATGTGAAGTACTGACACCAAGGCTGCAATCATGCAGTGTCCCCTTAAGAACATTCTGGAATGTGCAGCCATTGTGTGGGGAGCTGAAACTGGGCTGCTGGGCCTCTGGCAGGATTTGAATAAAATCTTCCAGCTTACTGTGCCTCACAGTAACATTTAACCTTCACAGTCAGTCTCTAACCCAATCAGATTTAGGAGAATTGTATTCTGGGAGCTCATCATTTTGAATTTTCACTGTCCATGAATAAATCCATAGGTGCCTTGTTTTCTCCGTGTTCCACACCCAAGATCCCTTTAGACCTGCAAAAACAAATCCTTATGTTTTACAGCAGTGTCTCTGTGCCTGATGGAGTTCGGTTTGAAACCGGGTTCATCAGTGGACCATAATCTGTAGGATTACACGATGTGTCATGCTGAGACTGAGGGGGCTGTAGAATGAGATTATCAGGACCATTGTTCCACTGGGTAAGAGTTGTATTTTTACTGGCCTCTCTGAAATCACTCAGTTAAGCCTCAAGTTCTGCCAGGTAGAAGGATGGAGTTGTAGAAGGGAGTGTAACAGGAGAAGCAAATCCAAGATAGACCTTTGGAATATGTCTGTTCTTTGGATTATGCTGAAGGTTACCCAGGAATAGTCCCACTGTTTCTCAGTCTCACGCCATTCTTCAGGAAAACAGCTAAACCTCCACCACAAAGCTGAATGGTAACACCAGGCAGTGGTGAGACTTTGACTATGACTCATGCTAGAAAGCAGGGTCCGGACACACTCTCACCTCATGGCCTTAGATTTTTTTCCATAGTTTTAGATTTTTTTTTTTTACATTTAATTAGCATACACTTTTTTCCCAGAGTGGCGCACAATTGAGAAGCCAGTCTCTCTGGATCAATTGAGGATAAGAACCTTGTTCAAGGGCCCAATGGTGAAATCACTCTGGCAATCACAGGATTTAACATTAGCGACCTTCCAGTCAAGGGTACAGCATCCTTACTATATGGACACCAGTGGGAACTTGCTGATACTCAGCATGTAGCCACACACCAAAGTTACATGTTCATCATCATGTGTTAGATCATTGCTGTGCTATTCAGAGGAGAGAATGGTACACACTTGGGGTTGGTCAAGGTATGTAACCTTTACAGCTTCAATGAAAAAGCACATGAATGGGCACCATTTAAACTTCTGCCTGAGCTAACACCACTGTCAGGTCATGGTCAGTGTTTCAGGCGATAGTCCACTTAGTCTGGTTTAAGCACAGATGCTGTTCGATCTCAACAAATGAAATTAGGCCTGTAAAAACACTTGGAGGACAAGGATGACTTACTCAGCAACGGGCAATGCAGGATCTGTAGACTTCTCTTCATGGTATACTGTGGTCTGACTCTTCCTCCACTGTGTTCATGGTTCTCTGTAGGACACAAGGCAAGTACCAGTCAGGAGTAGCACCAGCCAGAGAAGACCTTCAACTAGGAGAACAGAAGACCATGTGCAAGACCTGCCCGAAGCTCTGGATATCAGTTGAGTGCCTCCCTTTAAGTTTTCACGGCAAGTTATTTGAAACATGTCTAACAACTTAGGAATTTTTAAAAGGATTTCTCAGTTTTATCATCGTGGGTCAGTCTGGAGATTTCGGTTTAATAACTTGATAGAAGACATCACAGCAATCTGATAAGCTTTAATCTGCATCAAATAATGCCATTGGCCAATTTAAGCCGAACTCTCCAATCAAAGGAGCACAACTTTCCTACTTGACAAACATGTCATGTCACAAGGATCCTTTATATCAACATAAACCTCAGCCTTAAGATATGTACCTGAAAATATAGTTGAAATAATGAAACGTGTGTCTGTGTGCGTGTGTGTGTGTATATACACCCACACACACACACACACACACAAACATTATATATTTTAACTGCATAAAAATGAAGAATCAGTTAGGGGGGTCTTTCCAAACAAATTAAAAGAAATATCTGGGGGTTCAAAGGCTGCTCTGGCTCCATTTTGGCATTGCACTGTCAGTGAATTTGATAATGCACGTCTGATCAGCAGAGCTTATTACCTATCTGGAGAGGATTCCGGCCTTTACAATTCAGCCATATACAGTAGGTGAGCAACTCCCCCCCCCCCAAGCTGAAGCCATGAGGTTAATTACAGTGGCTAAGGGAGACAAATGACTGGTGGAGGGACACCGAAAAACAGCGGAACAGCTGGCGGGCGAAGATTAATTCAGCAAAATATACAAACGAGAAGCCTGTCAAATGATAATGTCACTTCTGCATCACGCTCTTATGAGAAAACTGCATGGGATTTCACAGGAACAAAAAGCCAACAGATATCCCCTACCGACTGTTGCGCTCAGTGCTGGTCACAGCCCAGGTGGAGCCCCAGGAGAACATCTCCATGCCACCACAGAGGTGCACATAAATAGCTGTCTCAGACAAAGGGAAATCGGCTAACACACTGAGCCACAGAGGCCTAACACACTGAGCCACAGAGGCCTAACACACTGAGCCACAGAGGCCTAACACACTGAGCCACAGAGGCCTAACACACTGAGCCACAGACCACCCGAGGCAGCTGCCAGTGTTGCCTAACAGGTTGACTGGCACTGTGTGCTCTCTTAGTCATATAGCTGAAACAGTGTATTTAAGAAAATGGCTGACAAACCCTGTCACTACTGGGGCCCTAAACTTGGATTGCAAGTGGTAGGAGGATCTGTCTTGATTGCTTTAAATGCTGACTTAACGGAGTGAGAATTTCCTGTTTGATTTGCTTGGCCTAATAATGAGTCATAAATTGGCATGGAGCTTGGCAAGATCGGAGCAATAGGTACATTAACTTGAACCATGTGAGTAATGGAATCCATATACCTCAGTACTATCCTCAGCTGACATGAAAGGAAATAACTTCATCACTTATATATCAGAGATATATGAAGATTATAGGAGCAGCTTTCTGTCAGTTCATTTGGTTTCCCCCCACAGTCCAAAAGCAGGTGATTAGGTGCACTATCTCTAAACTTCCTACTGTGTGTGTGTGGGCCCTGTGATGGATGGCATCCTGTCCAGGGGGTACCCCATCCTTCTGCCCTGTGTGCCTGGGATAGGTTCCAGGCCTCATGCAACCTATAGATAAGCAGCTAGAAGACAGATGGTTTAAAGATGAAGGCTAAGACATCCAAGACACTTAATAAACACTGAAATCTATTAAATGAAATGTCTGTCCTTAAATGTAGTTCCTCTGCTGATGCTGTAATGTAAAGGGACTTGTGATGTTTATCCACATAAATACCTGGATATTATACTTGAGCAGCTCAGGATAAGTACTTCATAAGTGGTATTTCAGCATGGCCTCTACTGGGGGTCAAATCTGAAACCCCCAGCTTATAACTCACCACACTACCTGAAGTACTATACTTGCCAAACGTTCTGTTATGAGGTCTGTTATGTTGCTAGATCGGGCAATAGGGCAAAGCAGGTGACATTCTGTCTTGTTAATAAATACTTTTGGCTTCTCAATTTAATTAAGTGATCAGTGGTCATTACTGACACACCACAGTGAAACGTGTCCTCTGCATTTAACCCATGTGTGACATTGTGACATGCAGGGGGGCAGCTAATTCAGCACCCGGGGAATAGTGCTTGGGGGCGGTACCTTGTTCAGGGTACCTCAGCGGTGCCTTGCTGGTCAGGGATTCAAACCAGCAAACTTTCAATTACAAGTGAGCGTCCCTAACCATTAAGCTACCACTGCCCAATAGAGAACAGAATAGGAAGTGCTCTACAGTATCTATTGGATCATAAATCCCTCTTCAACAGAAAACCCCCTTCAGAGAGATGGACCCAGTGGAGGTGCTCTCAGAACATTCACTGACTTTGCAGACATGCTCCCAGTGTGGAACCCACCTCTCTGCACAATAGTCATATGTCCCTGTACAAATTTCCCTTGGGTGAGACCCAAGCCTTTGCTGCTACCTGTATTCCTGAGCTGCTCTTCAATTGCTTCAATGAGCTTTAGCGAGAAGAACAACATGAGCTATTACCAGTTGAAAATGCATTAGTAAGGCAGTTCTTTGCCGTTAACATCACGCTATCTGAATCTAAACAGACACTCACTCAATTCACATTGAATGTTTAAGCCGCTTAGACTCAAACTGTATGATGCTGCTGCTTGTTGAACTTTAGCATATTATAAGGAATGTGACCCAACTATATTCTAAGTACAAAGCACTGCTAATCTGGGTTCTGAGAAATAGGGTGGCATGTCCTTCCATGATGCCAGATGTCACATATCCTTGACATAAAACACAAAGAGGATGTAGATGTTTCGGGGGAGAGGTGAAATCAAGGAATGAGCTCCTCTATTACCTGTCACTTTATGAAGCAATTTCACATTATGTGCATTATCGGAGAGCCTAGATGGTTCTTGGTATGGTTCTTGTGACTTCCTGAATTTGGCTCATTTAAATTGAAGAGCCAGATAGTGTTTTGTAACTTTCTCACTTTTTCTGGCAAAAATATCCCAATCTATCCTGCAGTCTTTCTGTTCTGCAAGTTTGCTTGGAGTCCAAAGAATCATGTTTCCCATAATGAATTCCATAAAATATCACCAGACTGACAAAGCTCTCAATGACAATGTTCCTGCTCCATTGTTGTCTGGCAGTATAAATTGTTATTGTCATTCACAAGAAATCAAAATGTAGTCACGACCCTCACAGACAGTCACTGTCAATCAAAACTGAGCAGGAAACACTTTCACTGTGTATCCCGAAGTCTGCCACATAGCTGACTGTGAAAGATGAGTACTGTCAATCAAAACTGTGATGGAAATGCCCCTCCTGTGTCGTGATATCTGCATCTAACAAAATACCTATGTGCTTGTACCCCTAGGGAAAAAACAGGTCTCTAATGAGCGAGACCCCAGTAGACACCATTAAATCTTAAAACTTTCACTATACGGACACCAGTGGGAACTTGCTGATACTCAGCAAATCATATCACACCGATGAAACTGCTTCATATCACCTAATGAAAGCTCACCGCTGCTCTCCGGAATGAATTATTAAATAGTCTGAGGTACGAACGTAACATCATTACCAGAAACAACTGCAGAGCCTTTTCATTATAACAGACTATCAACCATCATTGCTAGACTTTTTGACTCATCGCTTCAAACACAACAAAAACTCATTGGCTATTTGGCAGAAAAGGCTTGTATGCTCATCAAATACAAAGGCTTATTTTCATATCAGTTAATAACTGTGCAGAACACAAAAGTATGTGGTCTTTTACATCAGTCCCTAATAAATCTCCCTCTTTGACATTCTTGAACACGAGAAAGCCAAACACAGCAAGAAAAACACTAGTGGGTTAGGGAGTGCATGGATGTCCTGAGGGAGGACAAAGTCAGGTTACAAGCCCATTCAGCTGCATCCACTGTGCCTTATTACTAATCCAATAATAGTGGCCGTTTCTTTTGGCCATGGGCATGCATCCAGATGCTGAATGTCCCAAACACGATAAATATGAGATGCCAACAAGAATACAGTGTGTGAGTTTGCTGTTTTATCATTCAATATGCCTCCAGTGATGAAGGTGCAGTTCAGTCAAGCTTCAGTAATTGGTCTGTCTGAATGAATGCACTAAGTTTGTGAACAATTTGCTAATTTTAATCTCCAATGACAGACACCTTCTGGAGTATGTGGAAGCAATTAGCAACATTTATGGGTGTCACTGTCAACAATATATCTGTTCATACACGTATTTTATACGCGCACACACACACACCTTATACTGGTAGCTACCATGAGAAACTACTAAATAAATGAATGAACAAAAAAACAAATCAACAAACAAACAAATAGATAAAGCCCCCCCCATTAAGCAGAGAATTTTCTAGAATTGATCAGTAATGGCAATCACAGATGGGGAGTTTTGTTAGTGTTACATATCAGTTTAAAACGTTCCACTTTTCCTGCCGCAAGAATCATTTTCTATTTATCCTTGAGCATTTCATTGCTTTCAACAGTGACAGGACACTCAGGTCCCCAATGCTAAAGACAGTAAACAGTCTGCGCGTCTGGAAGATAGGCAGCTATGACCGTGTAATGAAATAAACCTTTCAGCCACACGCTCCATCCAAGGTACTGCCAAAATTGGTGATAGGACATGCAAAACAATAAACTTCCATTCGGGACTGTTCTTGGACTTGTACTAGATTAACATGAATAGTTGGCATATTCAACTCATAGACCCCAGTATCCATTTTAATGTCTTCCGAATACATTTATGGTAAAATTCACCTCAGTCTGGATTAAAATTACTGTTACAATGTCCAATATTCAAAAGTAATGCATTTGAGTGGCACTCCATTTCATTTGTTATCAGTACAGACGACGCTCTCAATTGACAAATGGAATCAGGTCTATAAATCATTGAGAGGTCTTAATACCATGTATGAGTACTAGCTACACATCAAGCTGTAAAATGCCCAACTTTAAAATGCCAACCACTCAGCATTTGCTTCTCAGCTAAGTGCAACTTCATCAGAGCAAACAAAGGAAAATGAGAAAAAAAACGTGTGATTTTGCCAGCCCGCAGAGACGGTAGGGAGTGAGAAGCACCAGCGATGATGACATCGTGATGTCTGATAACTCATTAGTCATTTGGGAGCTGGATTAAAAATAGTGCCTTACACAGCTAAAGGGTTAGGGCAGAACGTACGAAGAACAAATTTCCAAAACTCTCTCAGTCTATCTTTTGTTGTTGATGAGTAAGTCAGGCTTCCTCATCATGCATTACACTACTGGGAACCAAAACTCGCTCGGTCCTCATATAATCCAACCAAAAATTTTCATTAAATTTCTAAATCTCACTAAGTCCCCAGAAATTTTCTTAAAAACGTATCCCATGGCCTGAGTGACTTTTGAAAATTTGCTCATCGTACAGAAAGATCAATCAATGGAAGGAGAGAGGGAATAAGAGATAAAAGGCTATTCAGATAGTTGTCAGATATCATATAGTCATATGAAGAGAATGATGATTTGGATACTAAAAGGAGCTCAGGCAGCGTATTTGCATTAAAAGAATGGTACCAGGAAAAGTCCATGAGGTATAGTAAACAGGCACCCAGGGCCTCGCCATTTACAAATCTCATGGCTGGACGTATTCTTCTGTAAAATGGGCCATTTAACATCCTCACAGCAATGAGAGCTCGGACCTTCAGTTTCGCTCACAAATCATTTTCTTTGCTTTTCTTCTGGTGAGAATGCTGGGATTCTTCTTCGGAATATAAATTTCCAGATATCCGATTAACACCACTTCAGTGAATGTGCTCCAGCCTAAATAAATGCTCTTTGCTTGATTATTTTCTTTCTGGCACAAAAACCCTTCTTATGCTACTTGTGTTCCTTCTATACTGAGAGAGAAACCCAAAGGCTGGATTCATTTGTGTAAAAAAAGAGGATGTGATTCATGGGAAATACTATCAGATGGATGGAAAGCATGGGACTATGGTGCATAGTGAGCCTTATGGTGTTTACGAACGGACTAATGAAACTCATGGAAATAGGGAAGGTTAGATAAACAGATTCATACATGACTGCCAGGATGGTGCCTAGAGATTCATCTTCAGTTAGATCAGAGAACTGAAAGCAAGGAGGACTTAATTGGTTAATCCCCTGCAGCCCATCAGGGAGAGGCTAGCGATGCCTATCACCTTCCTTTGCCCCACCCCCTTCACCCCCAGATTACTGCCAAGGACTCCCGGTGCTCCTCAGCTTTTCTGCTGCCTCACTGTTTGATGGATATCAGCAAAGAGGCTAACCTAGAAGCTCCTAGAAATGTGTTTCTAGAGCTGTTCTTTGTGTAGCACCAGTCTCACTCTGATCATCAGATACTCTGTCAAATTAAAAGGACCTTTAACATCTGATCCCTTCGGCCTTGGTACATGACCCAGAATTTAACTTGTTGCTACAAATGAGAAGACAGCATTACTGTAGCTAACCTCGTCTTGTCACAACTCCCGGAAGCACTTTAAGTTTCTTGTTAATCCCAATGGCAGCTTGTAAGACATCAGTGGACGTTTGGTGACATCACATTATAAGATTCAATCACACAAATGAAATCAAACAGCAAGTTCTGCAGTACAACACTTCCAATATTATACTTCCAGTACTTCCTAATACATACCACAGATATACTACATATTGTATATAGCTGTATCCATGACAAATATTTTATGGCTTATGTTGTCTATTATTTACCCCTTGAAGTACAGAAGATGCTAGATCTGCAGCAGCTAATAAAAGGATCCTGCTCAAAGCAACTGTGACATTTTGGCTCAGGTCTTTATAATGGCATGTTGCAGAATTGTCTAGGCAATTTATTACATCAGATGATGAGCTTGCCTGTTCATAGTTAACCTTTGTGTCATATTTGATTTATAAAGTTCTGCATTATGCAATGTTTAAAATATTTAGCATGCACTTGTAGGCAGATATATTAAGTCTAGTAAATAAATAATTAATAATAATTAGCAATTTAATGTTGCAGCAAACAGTTTTTGTATTTTAAAGACAATAATGTATTCAAGAATTCATGTTGACTTTTAAAACTCAAATATTTGCAATGTTTTCAAAAGAATAAATCTGTGGTACAACAAAGTCACAGCTGGTTAATTTCCATACTGGTACACAAACGGCTACATAATTTCTCATTCAGTGTCACGCTGTAGAGCTTTGCGCTAATTTAATATTGCAGTTTCATATACCAGTTGTTCAGTTTTCCTGAATCTGGTGATTAATTTTAATTTTGCACGTTGCCAGTGTTATGCGTGAGATGAGATGGTGTATGCTAATAGCATTAGCAGGCCAATAGCATTAGCAGGCCAATAGCATTAGTAGACTGATGCTATTAGCTGGTTGATAACATTACCAAGCTCTCTGCAACACAGCATCAGACTTCTGTTGTGATCCGTGTGTTTAGTGTCTTGCTCCTAATCCATCCCTTTCAGATGGGGGAGGAAGGCAACCAGTAAGTGTCAGAGTAAGCACTGCATGAACAGCATCCTTGCCACATAATGTTTTGTTTCATCCTGAACATGAGAAGATGAAGTAGACGGTGTACTTAAGACCACCTGCCTGTAATGAGAAGATTAATGGAGCTGCTTAAGGTGTACATTACAATTTGTTTAATTGATTTGTACATTGTACATTTTTAAATTCTATAATACTATATATACTACAGTGTGTGTATGTGTGTGTGTGTGTGTGCGCGTGCGTGTGTGTGTATATATGTAATAGTGATACTTCATTGACCCCCAAGATGGGAGATTCTCTTTTTGTCTATCCCATCTTGCTCTTCATGACACACACAGACACGTATACAAGTGAAAGCAGCTTGATGTTCACTCTTGTAATTAGGAGTCGTGGGCCTTGCTCAGTTGCCCAGTGGCAGCATCAGTTGGTCAGTCCATGGATTTGAACCTTTTGATCATGGGCACCGAGTTCTAACCTATACTACAAACAAACATATACTATGCTGTGCTATACTGCACTATACTATACTGCATTATACTATGTTACACTATATTGCACTGCACCATACTACCCCACTATATACTCAATATACTGTGATCTGCTTTACTACAATACACTAAACTATATTCAATTATACTATACTGCATTATACTCTACTACACCACACTATATTTTACTAGACTATGCTAAACAACACATTACCCCATCACACTACACTGTGCCATGTTGCACCACGCTATACAGTACTAAACTACACCACACCATGCTATACACACTATACTACAGTACGCTACACTATACTACACTATAATGCACAACTATATTATGTTGCATTATACTACACTGCACTATACTATGCTACAGTGCAATACTCCGTACCACACTATACTGTTCCACACTTTATTGCTCTATACCATGCTACACTATGCCACACGATACTAAACTACATCATACAATACCACACTACACCACTCTACACTATACTTCACTGTATCATACTACTCCATGCTACACCATACTGCACTATGCTACACCATACTACATTACACCGCACTACTATACTACACCACAATATACTGCATTATGCTATACTCCACTGTACCACACCACACTATACCACACTACCCTATACTAAAATCCACTGCACTATTTTATGCTAAACTATGCTACACTACCCAATACTACACTGTAGCACACTACAGTATATTTCACTATGCTAGGCCGAACCAAACTACACTACGCTAGGCTGCACAGTACTACACAACGCTAAGCTACACCACACCATGCTACAATGTACTACACAATATTACACTGTCCTACACTACACTACATTATACTACATGGCACTACACTATGCTATACTATACAACACTACATTATTCTATATACAGGCATAGTTCTAGCTATAGACTGAATAGGCAATTGCCTACGACCCTCGAATTACCTTCATTGCGGAGGTATCCCAAGTAAAGCTTTGCCAAGGACCCCTGTAAAAGCAAAGCCAACCTTGACTATGTATTCTGTACTATATACTACAATATGTGTGAAATGCGGGAAGAGAACCAAACTGTACTAGCAGCTAGACTGTGGCCATGCACTGAGGAAAGAGCCTTATTCTGAGAATGAAGCTGAGAGTCAGGCACTGGGAACCCCCACTGGGTGTCCCCTTTGGGAACCAAAGGCCTCGGAGATCCCAGCCACCAGCTGATGCATTTCCAGTGCCCATGTGCCCCTGTGCCCCTGAGTCACTGGCTGGATTATATCTGCTCAGACTGTTAGGTAGCAGGTGTTCAGCTTGCTGCCACCATCTGTGCTCCAAAAGCTGTGGGGCTGGGGCCTCTGGCCTGGCCATCAATCAACCAGACCACCTTCCATGCTGCACAGACACGAAATCAGATGTAGCAGGCTTAGAATCATTATGGATGCATTTATATCCCAGATAAAGAGACCTAAACTCGGTTCCCAAGGGCTTGATACGGGGGCGTAAACTCCGTAAGGAGATGTCGATGCCTGTGTTTCCTCACATATTAAATCTATGACAGATATTCACATACAAAGCTTTACCTTTTCGATGCATAAATGAGACATTTCCAAAATCCCATCCTTTAAATCATTAACAAAGGTTGCCAAAATTTTGGGAAAGTGTTTGAAGATGCATTCATTAATCTAGTAATTTTGTCCAACATTGCACTATTCTGCCTTTTAAACACTAGTAGGATTAGTAGTTTACTGCAAGTCAAGGTAATATAAAAAATCAGGAATGGCTGTTCACAGTATCCTATGAGCTGCTTGGTTGAGCCTCAAAAAATAATTAAATAAAGATTGAAACATAAGTCCTAGGTGAGAATTATTGGTGTGTAAGATGAAAAGCTTTTCCTCTCACAGAAAAAAAGTACATTTTAATATTATTTGTTTTTTAAACTTTGTTTAACGTTTTTAATGGGTTTTACGATGTGGAAGTTCCCAGTCCTGGTTTGACGTACATGCAAATTTTCATGTTGACCACTCAAGCAGTTTAGTTACTGCCTTCCTCAGAAATGAATAAATAATAACGAAAATTTGTACTCAATATTGAAACAGTAAGGTAAGATAATATGCAGTCCTCAGGGACCAGTGCTGACTGCCCTGAAACAGACTACTGTTACAGAACAGACTGATAAATACCTATTATGTCCAACCACGCACATTCCCTAGGTTTTATTCTTCAGGAGATTAACTCTGGCACCCCTTTAACACTAGCAAGTTGCGGTCGAGCTACATTACATAAATGATCTATATCACACTCCTTAGAGAAAGAAGAGGGGAGAAGACCATCATGAATTTTACATGACTCTATGTGCGATAGATAGAGCGTCTTGCTTGAGAGCGTGCCCAGTCAGGGACGCCGGCAGAGGAAATCCTCTGGAGACCTCCCCTCCCCCGCTCAGCAATGCTCATTCATCCACATCGCAGCAGGCAGTGGAGTACCCTTTGTGCATATGCACAGTAACATATTGGGAGGGGGGACAATGACAGTCTCTTACTATGTGACACCCAAGTCTGACGGAGCACTCAACATGCCATATAAACCAGAAATGACAGGAGTGCTGATCACTCCATATTACAGTGGTGAGTCCTATTGTACTAAGTATCAGGACTCTACCATTTTTCTCTTGGAGTCAGTAAAGCATATCCATCCATCTATCCATACTGTTCTTATATCTGATGAAGGAAAATCACGTGATGAACACAGAGATGAGCGGAGGAAGTTGCCCTTGGACTCTATATAAGTGGGTGACTTTGTAGCCAGGTAGGGGATCGTCCTCGACTGCACTCCGTACCGCTGCAAGACACACTGGCTGTACCTGGAGACTGCATTACAGGACAGATGGGCGTGCTGAGTGGCGGGCTGAGAATCCGACACGCCGCTTGATTGAGGGATGATCCGGCTGGCAGGCTGACTTGTGAATGGTGACGGACGTAAACAATTGGCTAATGTCATTTAAGGTGGTCTGATAAAGATCAATCGCTGCAATACCAATTTAGTACACGTAAACATAAATTTGGTGAAGGTGGCAAATATGGACTTATTAGCGAACTGCAAGAAAGACTGACACACTAAGCATGACTAGCTGGCTGTCTTAATGATGGACTGTGTCTAATATAAAATAACTAGCCAAAAGCAAAGTTGACTGACTGACACAGCTGTCTAACAGATAGTCAAGTCAAGTCAAGTCAAGTCAAGTGGCTTTTATTGTCATTTCAGTATACATGTGGTACAGTGTACAGTGAAACGAGACAACGTTTCTCCAGGACCAAGGTGCTACATACTAGACAACAGAAGTACAAGAGTGCACGTGTGTAACAGGAGACAACATAAAGTGCATGTGTGCTAATATTGTCAGATAGAAAGGGGTCTTGATTCTGGTCTGGCACAGGGATCCTCATAGTACCAACGGTGCCCGGAAAGCTGACTGTTCTCATACACTATGCCCTGGGACCAGAGCTGAAGCGGCCTTCAGTAACTGACTGACTGGGTGGGAGACAAGGTTAGACCTTTGTCCTAATGAAAAATCATTACTAGCACATAAGTCACTTCTATAAGCAAAGCTTTTGCAAGACTGACCTTCTCATTTGGCGTCTGTCACCAGTCTTCTATAACTCATCCTGGCATGACTTTTGCAGAGATTTGTGGTGCAGGACCTTTTGTCAGGTAGTGACACCAAGGGTGGCCTTTCCAGCTTCATGTCCTGCAAAGTCCTATGCCCATGCTCCTGTTGGTAAGGGCACAGGACGTCTGATCTCCGTCTTTCCTTATCTAAACACATCCTGCTGCTCACATCTGCTAAGTCCCCAGATGACTGGATGATCAGTTCCTGTCATTGATTATGGTACCACTTACAGATTTGACTCCATCATGGTTATGAGGAAAAGAAGCCTGACAACTAAGCAATTAACTCTGAAATATCAGAACACTTCTGAATAAGGGAGGGTTTGTGAAGATCACATTATCTTCACCCTTAAATAAAGAGTCAAAACATCCGTCTGTTTTCCTGACCTTGTGTGATAACCTCCTAATAGTTTCCCTGCAGTGGTTCATGATTTCTTGAATGGGTCACCATCAACAACCATATTAATTAGGTATGTCACTCATTACTCATGGAGCAGCACAGAAGAAGTAACTGTTGCTTAACCCTAGTCCTTGGGAACCCCCCCCCACAAAGTTTACATTTTTGGTCCCTCTCAATTCCTATCACATTTGTATTAAGTATTGTGTTTTGGATTATTTGTTTTATTCAAGATTAATTGGCTCAGATGTACAGGGAGCTGGGAGGGAGCAAAATTATTTGTTTGGGGGTCCCCAAGCACTGGGTTGAGAAACACTGCCACAAACCAATAAAACCACATCCCCAAGAGGTCGAATAAAAGAACAGACAGAATCCTGCTCAGACCGTAGAAGGATGGACAGTGGGACTTAGCCCAGTTCAGAATGAAAAGATGGAAATGCAGCCCCACCGGAAACCAACGATTATAGATCAATACAGCATCCTGTTTGGACGATCGCCGTCTCTCCAGGTCCCCCCACCCTCATCTGCACTATGGGTCTGATATTAATATTAATCTTCGATCACATGTTGCAGTGCCTGTCCCAGCAAACTCCCGCCAGAGCTACTGGATACATTAAAAATAAATGACAACGATAAAATATGAATAATCCTCTTTCATGGAGACTAAACGGTGACGGCTGCAGACAGGCACCCCGCTGCTTCGGCATTGCGTCGGGGGGCCCGTGCCGTGTCCGAGGGCTCTGACGCACATCTCCGCCTGGCTCTGCCACCCTCGTGCCCAAGCTAGCCTCCAAGCCAGAGGAGGACAGGTGCGTGGTAATCAGAAGGCAGTAGCACCACCGCAAGAGGGGGGGTGATGAAAGGAGGTAAAGATGACTGACTGGTAATATGGGGGAAGAGACCCAAGGCATCATGAAAATCCTCAAATTCTCTACTATTAACCATATCTTTGAATGATCATCACTACCTGACAACAAACATGGATCCATCCATCCATTTTCCGTACGCAATGGTCCTATACAGGGTTGCAGGCATCTGGAGCCTATTCCGGAAACTGCACAAGGCAGGGAATTACCCATGATGGTACGGCAACCCATTGCAGGGCACACACCACATTCACGCCTACGGACAATTCTGGAACTCCATTTCACTTTATGGTGTTTCTGGGGGGAAACCTGAGAACCTGGAGGAAACCCCACAATGTGAAGAACATACAAACTCACATGGATACTCACACCCTGGTGTATGGTAACAGTTCTAGCCACTGTCCCACAAACAGCTATGGATGACTCCCCACTGTTAGTACGGTTAGATAGAGGAACATTCCACCCCCCCCCCACTAAAAGTACCCTATCCTGAGCCGGTCCCCATAGCAGATAGCCTTGCTGTCAGTAACAGTATCAAACGCCATCCTGATGCTCACAGTTACCTATCGCATTGCAACCGTTATGATGAAGTGTATTGAGGAGGGGGGGGGTCAGGATGGCAATCACTGTTAAAGATTCATAAGATGCGCTGTTCCTTGCATGCTGGTGGGAGGCAGATCACACACCAAAAACAGCGTGTGATACAGAAACCAGGGGTTTTAGCTGCAGTGGATCTGTGCTTGGCCTGACTATGACTCATTCATGGTGCATCTCCCTTCTGAAAGGGCATCTCTGACAAGACCTTTCAAAAGGGAACTAAACTTTAACTAGGGAGCCACCTTTCATTTTCCTCTTCTGTAGGAGCTTCAAAACCACTTCAGTATCTCTTTCTTGCTGGAAGTTTTCTTCAGCAGATCAACATTCTTGAAGGGTCTGAACCGTGTAGCTGAACTTGTCCTGCCGCTTGTCACATCTACAGCTCAAAGGGAACAATGTAAAATGTCACGGCGCCTCTGTGAGGCATCGTATCCATTTGCGGCCTAATGACAAAACGAATGACGTTGTGGAGCTCAGCTCTGTCGACTTGTTAACATGATTTTCAGGCCACAGAAAGTGGTGTGTCTGCACCGTGTCTGTCCAAATTCAGACAGTCATTCTGGCTTCTTACCTACCTCAAGTTTAAATGCTGCAGGAATGTGTCTAGGTTAGAATGTGGACAGTGGAGGTGCTACAGACGTGGACAAATTTGTTGTTACCCTTACAGGTCATTGAAACAATGCTTCATAAAAGTGATTCAGTTAAAAGCAATTGTCTAATGAACACCTGCAAGCCTTTAGTATGTGATAGATTAAACCAATAAAATTGTGAAAAGAAATGATTTTTTGTTTATTTTACAAAGATATGCTAAAATAGAACGGACAGATTTGTTGATATCCCTAAAGACTATTTATCCTCACATTATAGTCATGTTTCAAACTAAGCGTTTAACCATAATTAGTATCACAGGTGCCTTCAAGCTTTTCATCAGCCATTCAGCATATTTAAAGGAAAGAACATGCTACTGTGTTGTTTGGTATCACTGTGTGCATCACACTGAACATGGACCAGAGAAAGCAAAGGAGAGAGCTGTCTGAGGACCTCAAAATAAAGATTATAGATAACCAAAGATAGGTAAAAATGCATGTTGACAAGCACCAAATTTTCTGGGAAAATGTCCTTTAGACTGATGAGACAAAACTGGAGCTTTTTGGCCAGTCACATCAGCTCTATGACTACAGAAGCTTTAAAAGCAAAGATCACCATACCTACTGTGAAACATGGAGGGGGCTCAGAATTTGTATTGGGGCTGCTTTGCTGCATCTGACACGGGAACCTTGAGTCTGTGCAAGATACAATGAAGTCTCAAGACTACCGAGGCATCCTGGAGCGAAATATACTGTCCAGTGTCAGAAAGCTCAGCCTCAGTCACAGGTCATGGGTCCTCCTGCAGGATAATGACCCAAAACATACAGCTAAAAGTGCTCAAGAATGGCTGAGAAAAAAACATTGGACTTTTCTTAAATGGCCCTCCATGAGAACTGATCTTAATCGTATTGAACATCTATGGAAAGATCTGAAAACTGCAGTGTGGAGACGCCACCCTTTGCTCAGGAAGAGTGGGCCAAAGTACTTATTGGCAAATGCAGACGTCTCATTGTGAAGTAGAGATTGCTTGTTGGCAGTCATTGCTGCAAAAGGTATTAAATATAAGGGTACCATCTCTTTTGTCCGTGCCATTTTCATTTGTACAATTATATAAAATATTCAACAGAATCAATAATCAGAAGCAAAATCTGATTTGTGTTAAATGAACAACAAGAGATCCATTAAACCTTTATGAGTTTCAAGTCGTTTCAGAGATTTTTTTTGTTTTTTGTGGAAGGGTACCAACAAATTTGTCCACATCTCTATATGTTTACTTTGTGATGGTCCCCCTCCCCCCCGCCCAGTGGTCTGGAAGTTCACTGTACACCTGCTGAGCCTGATCCAGCTCTGGATCAACCCCCTGGTTGGGGAGTTCGATCTAATGATGGATAGCAGGCCCCCCCACCCGGTTTGCCTTGCATCACACAGTGGAACAGGAGTGGGCAACAGCAAAGGGTATTTTTAGTGCTGGGTGGGGGGGCCTGTCTGGAACATTTTGTAGAAATGACGATAAATCCTTCTGTTTTAGGAGGGGGGGGGGGGTGAAGACAAGCCCGGGAGGGGCAGAGGCATGACACAGCAGAAGCACGACACCAGGGGTACCCATCAGAGGACATCAATTTCCCGGCTCAGTCGCCATGGGCAACAGTCTCTGAAAGCAACTCCTACCACCTATTACACAAACCACCGTTCAAAATGTCATCCGTTTCGCTTCTCAATTTGAATAAAAATGCGTTTTTTCTTTTAACTCCTGTTGTACTTGTCTCCATGTCTAAAACTTGCACAGAAAACTTGGGGCTTGGAAGCACAGACAACCCATGGGAATAATGCATACACTAACTGTCGAAGACACCTTTGCAATCCCAGTTCAATTTCAAATTATGCCAGAAAATTTTTTTTGTAGTGTAGTATTTTGCGAAATATCAGGCTGAGAGATTAATTGCATATGGAAAGGTTTTTATGCAGTGCCATTTGGTAACTTTGTCCATGCTGAAATTGAAGAGCAAATTTCCAACTCACTCAGTCCACAGGATACATTTTCCAGAAAATGAATAGGAAATGTATTTTTAGTCTTGTAGTTTTGGAACTTTTATGAAGGTTTTTCGGTGGATTAAATGAGGATCAAGTGAGTTTTGGTTACTGTGACACATTGTGAGAGGAAGACTGACTTTAGGTCTTTGGTGGGAGGAGGGGGCACAATGGGGGCCAATCAGCTTGCAGCCTGTGGACCCGCCCCTAAAGACATGTCCCTATGCTTGACCCCTTTAAAACATGGAACTTTACCATGCAGAGGCCCTGTTGAGCTTTAGGCAAGTGCTGTAACTATGACTTATCAGTGGTCACTGGAGTGAAAACAAAACACTACAAATAGCTGTAATCTACATAGGAATACACATCCAAAAAAGGCCAGATCTACCCTCTCTGTCCCAAATACACCTTTAACACAGTCTTACAGCTTAACAAATTGAAACATTCAATTGAATTAGCAAAGAGTTAAAAACAAAACTTTATAGGTCCTGAAACTCCACTGGTATGCAGGATAATGCTGCAAATGAAAGATAGCTGGTTCAAAGAGTTATTCTGTTGTACCCTTGAACATGATTCTGATATAGTGCTAAGCATTAATTATAAACGACAACATTTTACAAGAAGGGATACTGAAAAACACGGGTTTGTTGTTTTGGCCATATCGCTCTCAAGGGTCCACTTTCACCCTATTGCCATTAACAGAATGAGAACACAAAAGATGCACAGGCGTGTGATTTGCAGTCTGCAGGCGCATGAATGGGCAGAGCTTGGATCTCGGATTCTGCCTCACAGTACCAGTCAATGGTGCTCAGCATGGGCTCTCGATTCCCATTTGATGCTGCCGGTATAATCTTCAGATCTAAGTATCAACTAATCAGACCAATTGTGGGAACCTTCACAAAACTCCTCACCTAAACTCATTGTTTCTCAACCCACTTCCAGATAGTACACATATTTGTTTCCGGCCCAGCTCTCAACCCAGCTACACCATTTTATTTTAAACAATAGCGATCAAGAACAGCAAATACCTGGTATCAAGACAAATTCTAAAGTGAAAAACCTTGTTCCTCCAGATGGCAAACAGGACACAGGGATTTCAGGATGGAACGGGATGATTTTATTAGCACCCCAGAGCAGGCAGACTAACCAACAAAACAAACTTTCTGACTTAGAGCCAAACTCTAGACCCCCAAGATCTGGACCATCACTCTTGGGTCTCTCCTAACATTTTGGAAAAGGGGCTTATCCCCTGACCTCTACCGTCCCCAAAATCTTCATGCTATCCCCATATTTCAAGGTTACTTTTAGTTCCTGATTGTTCAGTACAGAGGAGAAACCCTGTGGTGTTCAAACCTAATCCCCAAGACACAAAATGCAATATTAAAATCTCAGAGACCCAGACTTAATTATTGAATGGTAATATTGAAGGAGTTTCTTTGCATGGCATGTTTTCTATGCTCTTCAGAGACTCCAGAAACACCACTGCCCACAGCAATGGAAACTCTTTGAACCGCAGGACCCAGGGCTGGACTCCGGCTGTGGTTTCTAAGGAGATAATGACACTTAGCTGAGTAATCCCACTCTGTGCTCATCCAATAGTAGAAGTGCCGGTGGTTAAGATTATTCAATAAAAAGAGTAGAGTGAATGTCAACAACGTTTACGGTTGAGTATTTGCTTGTTTACTGCCAAAAGCTATGTTGCTTTGTGACGCCCTATAGCCTCAAACTGCTGCCATTGTAAACTGGGCTGTAGCACTGAAACAGACTAATGCCAGGTCTGTTGGCATGTTTTGGGGTATGCGGATGATGACAGTCGCTCATGTCTTAACCTTGCATTAAAATGGGTCCAAACGTATCTTAGCCATGTCAAAACAAGGTCACGTCTCAAATCACATCTCAGCCAAATCTTTAAAGAGGTCCATATGTTTAGGATTTCCAAACATGTAAAAATGCATTATTAGGATGAAGTTTCTTACACTTAAAATGTATCAGCATACAACACACTCAAAGCTTTGCGGAACGGCATGTGATCTGTGATACACGTTTGTTCGTTTTGGACGGGAGGCCTATCAGGTTTGCGGGTATTTTTCTGCCAGCCTTCCCATCTGATTGATAATCAGATCCTTCTGGTCTAATCAGGTTCATAAATCATGTACGAGATCCACATTTCCTAAAAGAAAACTGTCAGACACCCACAGCCTTGATCCACCAGAAGGGGCTAAAGACAGTTCTGCTGATACTTTCATTTATACTGGAGAAGTTCATGTGTGCATTTATTAGCAGCTAAAGCATCTGACTGAGACCCCATTCATCTCCAGTGAAGTTTGTGAGGGATCATTCTGCAAACAGAAGCTCCTTCCTGGATTTAAAAGCCACCAAAAAACTCATTAAAGGTGACAATTTCAGCAATTTACACCCTAGCTTAAATTTTTCAGTCTGAAATATTTAACAGATATTATCCGACATGGAGCTTGATATAAACGTCATTTGAGTAGCCCAGGGTATGACAAATTTTCGAAATATTAAAATCACTGTCAGGCCAGCAGTAGAAAAGTATTCTCAAGCGTATGGGCCACCCCATACATGAATGGGTGGATTTAAATGTGCTGGCCTGAAAATGGATATTTTTCTGGAAATTATATTCTAATAGTAGGTACAGCTGATTGTTCTTTATTCCAGCGGGTGCTAACAGGGGGTTCAACTTATTGGATGGTTTCCTTGTCCGAGTAAATTGACAATATAGATATTCTATTCTATTCTATTCTATTCTATTCTATTCTATTC
>JAODKE010000001.1:25373128-25397913 GCA_026779605.1 Mormyrus hasselquistii | reverse complement strand
GTTTCTGTTCAGAACGATTAAAATTGATTTTGTTTTCGTTTTTGTTCCTGTTCAATGTCATTTGTTTTCGTTTTTCGTTTTCGTTCCTTGAACCGGTTCAGAGCCCTGATTTGTAGTACAAGTGCCTTTAGAAGAGGCAGCATTGTGCAGTTGTTTGGTGGTGGGTAAGAAAGCGCATCGCTAGCACTTGGTTTTGTGCTTGGGGGAGATTTGCTGATAGAGATTTGACTCTGAGCAGGATGTGCAGTTACAGGAATGGATGGATGGATATTATTTACCGAGTCACTGTAATAACTAATTAGCCATCAGACTGTAATAGCAAGGCGTCCTGTCCACACACACACAGCAAGTGCGGCATTCAGACCCACAAACCTGCAGGCGACTGTGCTACCATCTGAGTCGACATTCGCTGCTTTAGTCATCACTTCATTAAATATACGTAACCTTTAAAGAAAATCAGTGCTAAATAACTACAAGCGATTAATAAAATACGTGTTAACCAGAAGATAGGTTTATTTAACTTAAAATACCGCCACTTCCATGGGCTGCTGTTCTCATAAACACGCCAGGCCTGTGCACTTCCTAAACCTGCCGCCCATTATCCTGTCTCTGGGTGCATCTTAGTATAATAAAAGTCATGATAATTATGGCTGTGATAATGGTCTTCGGGGAGCTTCTGAGTGGGAATGCGTTCCTCGCCCCTGATGTGTGCAAACACGGAGAATACAGAGTCTGTCTCTGCATTCTTTCTGGTAAACCTCCCAAAGCGTGACTTCACGTCTGACTCTCTAGAACGTACTGTGCGGCAGCTGAGGTGTTTACCACCACTAAAACCATGCATTTGCGTGGGGGGGGGGGTCACAAACAATAAGCCTGCCCCTAGAATTTACAGCTGAAAGACTGATTGGCCAGTGTTAACTATTGGGACTGAACAAAAGTAACAAGGCCAAACAAAAGAAACCACTGAAATTTCCTTTGTAAAGCAACGCAGGAAAATTTTCTCGACTCAGACCAGGAAATTTATGCCCACACTAAATGCATGACATCACAAAATCAATATGCAAGCTGGTAATGTTTCATTTCTTACATTACTTTATTTAGGAAACACTTTTATCCAAAGTGATTCACAACTGACAGAGAAGGCATCACCCCCCCCCCCCCCCCCCCCCCCCCCCCCCCCCCCGCCCCCCCCCCCCCCCCCCCCCCCCCCCCCCCCAGGGCCCCCAGGATTCGAACTGGCCCTTTAAACTCAAACTGACGGAAGTGACTCATGACTTCTCATGAAGTTTCTTTAAAAGTTCCTTTAACTGCACTATCAATTTATCTTTTGAAATAAGAATAAAATGTCCACATTTCAAAGAAATTTAAGTGTTGCTTCTTGTAGACTATCTTATGTAGGTTTAATATAAATATATCAGTGGTTTAATTTGCAGTGGAAATGGTATTCTGAAGTCGTAGCCTAAATGACTGTCCCCATGATTTAATTCTATGGATGCTTTAATGAACGGAAGTTCATCTTGTTTTGCACAGTGTTTATGTTCTTAAACTCCAGCAAAATGCAGTTTGGAGGCTGTCACTGAAGGACTTCTCAATGACTTTTTTTATTTAAATCAGTGTGTTGAAAGCAAGACAAGGTTCTCCAATGAGCTCAGCTCCCTCTAACCCAGTTTTTCTCAACCCGGTCCTTGGGAAGCCTCAGAAAGTCCACATTTTTGCTCCCTACCACCTCCCAACTCTGAACTAAACAAACCCAGGGAGCAAAAACGTGGATTGTCCGGGGATCCCAGAGGACTGGATAGCGAAACACTACTGTACGCATATAATGCCCATGATTATATAGTTCTCTCTCATATATGATGATGTCTCAGTGGTCGTTAGGATATTGCTTATTATCCAGTGGATAGAACTGGACAACAGAAGGATCAACAGGGAGCCATAAGGTAAATGTTTAACCGAGATGAGAGAGAGGCTTGGGGGGGGGAGTCCCACTCACCTGCCCCCTACCTCATATGTCCCCAGCCAGGAATACAAGACCATGTGACACAGGAATGATGGAATGTAGGGTTCTATATGGGTACAGTGAGAGGGAAGGACGAAAAGATGTTACAGGTATTTCTGCAGTCAGTATGAGGAAAACACAGGAACTGTCAGGCCACAGAACGGACCAATGGCCAGGATGTATAGAGGGGCAGGGCACAGGGGAACTGGATGGTGTATAAAAGCTGATTCGCCAATGAAGTGCCCCCTCTCGTGTTAATCGCCAGTTCTAAACATGTCATTGGCTAATGGTAAGGTTTGCCCCTTTATATAAGAAAAATGGAGTATTTTATGCCCCCAATCTAAAAATCCTAGAATTTCTCCTGGGTGCGGGGTCAAGAATCAGGCCCCGGAAGGGGGGTATTTCCTGGGAACCAAGACAAAAAAAAAATATGTTCAGAAATATGTCACCGGAAAAATTAATAGATGTTCCTGCCAGCCCCCCCACCCCCATCTCGGTCAGATCTAAATGTCACTGAAGTGCAGTTACATTAATATGACACTTTATTTAATGGACTAGCGCAAATGCTAAATGGGAATAAATATTAACGTACCAGGCTGCACACTGACATCTTTTAATAGCCACCCGACACGAGGAGAATACAGATGAAACCACGACATTTTGGCCATTCCCTTTAAGCTTAGCTGTCAAAAATAAAATAGCCCTTTAAGTGTATACTATCGGGTAAGCTAAAGAAAAGAACCAATGACGGCAGGCAAAGGCCGGCGTCCACAGCCACGGGGAGTCAGGATCCTGCCAGACACTCTGACAAATCTGTAGCGCAAGCAGGAATGACTGTTTCTTGCTTCCACTTCATCCTTGACTCCCGGTTGCGATAGCGGCCAGGAAAGCAAAAAAGGTGCTATTATTAGAGTACGAGAAGTAATGGCCTCCATGTCCAGGAGATGAAACTGGAGGAAGGCCAGGGAATCTGGGAGGAGCTGCCACGTGTTTGAGAGAATTCTGAGGTACGAGCCAAGCAGGAGCTGGATTTGGCCAACGAGGAACCAGAAGTCTTAGAGCTAGTAAACACTGTGGTAATTGATCATCAGACTCTCCTAAGCAACACCAAGAAGAGTCTCACCCATCTACACACCCAGGGAGCTGACAGCAGGGGTGATCCACTTCTCGCAGACGAAATCCAACAGCTCCTTCGGGCCTGACAGCTAAGCAGAGTTTCCCACTAGCAGCCAGCCAAATCACCTTGAAGTGGAAGTCTTACTTGTTACTACTGCAGTACCGCAGGCAACCTGATGCCTTCCTACTTCAGATAACTTCACGGGGTTAGCATGTGGCTCAGCAAGTTAGGATGCTCTGCCTCTGATCAGAAGGTTGCTGGCTCAAAACCCAGAGCTGGAAGAAAGACCCTTGAGGAAGGTCCTCGATCCTCCACGGACTGCCTGACCCTGTTTATACGTTCCCTCAGATTAGAGTGCCTGCTAAAGAAATTGCTAAAAACTGCTAAATAAAGGCCATAAACTCCCACAACGCTTTACATAATTACAATGACTTTCTATACATTTCTGCAGATCTGCTTTATATAGAAATATAAATTAATTACTTTAATTACTACAGTCCCTGTTTAACCGGCAGCTTGGTCCCCTCTCAGGTAATTGCTTCACTCCAGTCACTTAGTCTCATTAAGTACAAGTGATGGCATCCCAGGAGCTGCAGAAGTGGACCCGTATGGTGCTGATTACACCTCGTATAACCATGGCTGTCACATGTTCTGAGAGAGTGTTCTGATTGGCTGAGGTGGAGCAAGGAGGAGTGCAGGGAGTGTCCATGGTTGGGTCCCTCTGTGCTGTTTCAGACGATTTCTGCATGTTCCTCAGTGCTCACAGCCCATCCTACCCACCCCCTCTCCAGTGGCAAATGGCACTGGTTTCCATGGTGATGGTGCTGGAATGGACGCTGCCCCAGTCAGACCCCTGCCCCCCAGAAGCAGCGGTAAACTGTCATTTGGCAATGTCTGGCTCTTTACTGGCGCTTTAGTCATTATCGCTCAGAAAATTAATTTGCAACCTTGACACGCCTCTCCATCTTATTTTATATTAATACCATCTCAAATTACTAGACAGCTCGCCCCCTCCCCCCCATCCCCCAAGGACCTGGAGGTCCGCACGGAGAAAGACACTGAATCAGAACCACAATACACTTTCTAATAGGCACAGACAAACTGCACAGCCTGACATGGAATGGCCCAAGTTAAGATGCAGGGGGATCCAGCAACAGCAAAAGAATGGCAATATTAAATCACAAACACAAGTAAATACAAAATTTATATTTCCCTGCTGTGTTTCAAGTAAACAGAAGAGCAAAGCAAATGTGGAATAACATGGTCCCAGTCTGTTGATCTCCTAATTACCCCCCCCCCACCCTTTTCATACCTCCCAAGCTCCCAAATTCATGAAACAACTTAAAAACACCTTTGATGGTGCTCTGTGCAAGTTCAACAATAGGTACCATAAAGGTTATAATCCCATAGAGCAGTTTTTCTCACATGGACAAATCTGCTGGTACCCAAAAACAGCCTCACGGTGACTGAATCTGAGCAGCCACCTACCTCGTGTCTCACGTACTCACATGGTAGTAGGGACACTAAACACGAGTGGCACACTATGTAACTTCTCCACTTACAGCATGGAAAGAAAAGGAATGTTGGTGCGTTCGTTTTTCTCTCAAAATTCGGAAATTCCGAGTTGAGTGACATCACATCCGACAATCTCCTGTTTGAGCTCCCACATCTTGGAACAAACATGGCTGCCTCCATGAATACGATGCTGTGTGTTGTTCCTTTATATTTTAGCAGATTTGGAATGAAATTATTTTTCAGAGAGACAAACAAACAAGAAACATGAACTAGTCAAACCACATTAAAAGCTTTATACTATATTTTTGTAGATCCATAGCGATATTCTTTTTTCAAGAGGCAAACAAACTACAATCAAACAAAAGACACTAACAAGTCTGGTAAAAATCTGATATTGTATGCTAGGATACTGTTTATGGTCATGATATGTTATTCTCTAAATCAAACATGTGCAATTACATTTATAACTATTAATACATTTAACAAAATAAACATTTTTAAAGATTTATAAACTAGAATTACTGTTGAGTGTGTAAACCGCCATGTTGAAATTACGTCATAGGGGCAACTCAGACAACAAAATTTTGTCCGACATCAACAGCATAAAAGAGGCGTGTTTCCGACGGCAAGTGACGTTTTTCGTGACGTTTTCTTCCGAGTTCAGAGTTGGAAGGAAATAATCGAACTGCCTTAGGGGAAAGGAGTGGCTCTGGATGCAGAGGGACTTCCTGAGCTGTCAGTGGCTCAGACGCCGAACAGCGATAACCATCTGTCGTTAAGTGTCTGGCCTTCGGCGAACAGGACGGCGATTTTTCATTTCCTGCCTTCATTGCTCCATTCGAACAGTTGTAGCATGTATGCCCCACCTTGGAGATGCCCAGCCTTCTGAGACTGGCCTGCAGGCTTGGAAGCAGACTTGGTCATCCATCATAATCTTCCATTTCTGTCAAATTGTTCAGCACGGGATCAGCCCCCACTATGGGCTGCGTAACCAATGACTGTGGCCAATCAAATTTAGGGCTCCTCCCCAGTGCAGGGCCAATCAGCTTCTGGCTTGTTCTGCAAATACCATGGAGGCAACTGACCCATTCATGAACTTCATCTATACACGTCTGAAGGGAACCGCTGGCGAAACCACAACCACTATACCTCTAGAGGGCGCCATCTGACATTCCATTTAAGGCAAAATGATTGCTCCTTGAGCCTCTCAGCTCCACAAAAACACAACTTTGACTAAAAAATTTAATTCCGACAATGAGTAATAATTATAGACTCAAACAGAAGTCATGTACAGGTCAGACACTGACCAGCCATTTAAAGTGATTTCCACAAAGCTAAAGCGAAATGTGTTAAGACTGCACATTATACAGGTTAAGACCTTACAGAGAAAACCAGACATAAAATCCTGCCCTTCAAGCTACAGCTGGAATTGAAAACAAAAGAGGAACTCAGTGCGACACATGCAAAGCAATGGCAGCTCTGCCAGAGGACGGCAAACCTGCATCTACCGGGTTTCTCTGTCCTTACTGTGAGGCAGACTATATTAAATCCAAGTCTCATGAACTGCTGAGGGTTTACAGCTGTTTATATGAATCAGTACCGTACTAAAACATCCATAAGATGATGGGTGGGGCCTCATTTTTGGGAGTTAGGCAATAAATAAATATATTCAGTCCATATGCAATTCTTATGGATCTTGCTTGATTATGGGTGTTTTTTTCTCTATCACAGTCGTGCCTCTGATTTGACTGCAGCTTAGCATTTGCATGACATAATAACCAATTAATCCTAATTACAGTACCCTCTGTTCCCGAACTCTGCATCTTGCTGCAGAAGCATTTTTGTCATACTGACTCAATCAAAAACTGAGCTTTCCAATCTGAGCATTTCTTGACTCATTATTAAATGCTTGAGGGATTTTTCCTTTTCCCAATTCAGACCTAATTCACTCAAATTTGTTTTTACATAAGATAAAAAAAAACACTCAGAAAAAAAAATGCAATTTGAATGTGGAATCGAGATTTCAAAGATTTAAATGCAGGGGGTATTCTAGGATATTTTTAAGGTGTGGTGTGTAAGCGTATCATAATTCATAAAGAGGGGTCAACCTTACCATTAGCCAATGATATTTTTTGAATCAGTGAGCGACAGGAAAGGGACACTCCAGGGGCCAGTCGGCTTTCAGCTAGGGCCAGTACCACTGTGGCCCCAGTATACTTAAATGCAATCAGAAAGCAGACACCGGAGACCGTCTGGAGGACACAAAAACGTGTTTTATCCCACAGCAGGTGAATAAACTGACCTGTTTAGTCCAGGCCAAAGAGGGGTTTAGGAAACTGAAGATTGTGAAAAGCTATAAACCAGACTAGCAGAAAATCGTCCTTTAGGTTGCCATGCAATTTATATAACTTTCTTATTGACAAGTAGACTTTTTCAAGAAAAACTATAGGGACGAGCAATGGCCCAATAGCCGAAAGAAAAGGAGAATGCCCTATGTGCTTCAGTATTGACTACTAAGGACTATTCCAGGGTGTTTTTTGGGGGAAAATATATTACGCTAACATGTAAATGAACCTGCAGGGACGACTCTTATCAACCTCGTGAACTAAAGGCTTGATACACTGTGACTTTGGCACATTTAGAGAGGTGTGTGCATTCCAGGGCTGTTGGAAATTGAGGGAAGGCGCCCACCCGATATCGGCAGACGGCCCCTTCCTTCAGAATTAATAAATAAACACATAATCAGCACCGTGGTCCTTATCTTTCATTATGAATCTGCCAATTCACTGCGCCGTCACAGTGCAAGGACGAGACCAAACAAAGACCCCAGTCACTGTAAGACAAAATCATTTTATCATATGCATCAGTTATTTTTTAGTGATGTTTGGTATTTAAAACTGCACCCTTAATGATGTTAGTCTTCCTCCGACAACAGAGATAAGAGACAGCTAAGAGAGGCTCAGACCAACCTTACGAAAGAATATCCTACGGAAGATATACAGCACTTAACTAAGAATGCTTCGGGAAACACGTTGGAGTGTTAAGACACAACTTACGAATTAGAACTTACGAATGACCGAGCATTAAGAAGGGAGACCGGGCCCTGATCAATTATCGCTTTTTTGCCAAAATATCTGATCTCTTAATTGCCCAAACAGAAAAATGAGCATCATTCCGACTTTAAGTGAGCAAACAGGCATGAAAAGCCGGCAGAATAGTTTTTGCAACTATAAAAAATATCTAAATTAATATGTGCAGACTTTCCTGCAGGCAAATTGCAGTTCTTGGGGAAAAAAGCCTACATATATATGTATATGTGTGTGTGTATAATCTCACCATCTGAGTGTCTCCAGTTATGAACACCTGGAAAAGCTTTAACCATGTTTCGTAGACATCATGATGAGTGTGATGAGCGTTACTTCTGCATGAGTCAGGAATTCCACTGAAAATGTTCTTTCTTGACTGTTTGAACATCCTAACATCCATCTACAGCCATCGAGCTGCAAGTGACTGTGGCTTTTCTCCATGGGTGATGCTATGATTTGTACTGCTGGCATCTATGCTTCCTTACAGAGATTTGGGCAGTTAAATCCACCATAATTTTCACTTGCCACAACAATTAGGCTAACACTTTGTGCCAAGACATGCTTATAAAGTAAAACATAAGGAAACGACCTTCAGTGACTTTAAGCAGCTAATAAACCTACTCCCTTTAAGAAGCATTTCCCTTTACTGGAAACAGTCCCCTGACTTTGGTTTTGAAGTGTTCCTTTAATGGTCACAGGTTGTAATCTTCAGTGGACAGCCTGTTCTCAAGGTACAGGTGACATTTCAGAATTTCTTAGACACTCTTCCAAAATAATGTACATGAGACAAACTTGTTTTGAATTTAAAGAGTCAAATCCACTGACCAAGATGCTTACACAGAATAATTTGCCTTTTCAGGACAAAACAGGGAACACTCTAGACTCTCTGTTTGCGGCATTCATTTAATGAGGGAATCACAAGTGGTCACCAAGAAACCTGCTTCCAAGGAGAAGCTTAGACGTTCCAAAAAATGGACCCCAAGGACTGAGCCTGCTCCTGCCACTTCCAGAAGCTGCGTTTTCTTGGCATTGAGCCATTCATTGAAACTGAGGCCAAGGTTAATAATTCCTGGCATTTTGATTAGACGCACAGAGAAAGAGGCGGAGCTTTCTGGTCAGATCTCTCTCCCACTTAAATTAACATAGCTACCCCTTCAGTGGACCTCAGAGCATGGTAGACTTCACGTTTCTGACATGCATTACAATAACACTTTGCATAAACCAAAACTGGAACATACCTGTCTTCATTCCAGTCTAAAATCAATTGGACTTGTCTGTCCTTTATATGAGCACGAATCCATCACCGAATGACTGAAATAGACTGAGCTTATGCACCCTACCTTAAAGAAAAAAAAATCCTAATAGTTGGGTGAAGTTGCTCTTTAATGGAGTATTGTATGGGAGAAAAGATGTTTTGACAGTCCATACATTTCATCAGATCTCAGACCATTTCAACAGAAGTTCCTCTTTTAAAATGTTAGCTTCTTGCTCTCACGTCCTACACAGCTAATGTGTGTTCAGGATTTCTGCCTTAAAACACATATTACATGCCTGATATTAGTGACTGATATTGGATGACTAATTATTTATTTAATTTCCTGCTCAGATCATTAATAAAATACACATATACTATAATTCATTTGATTTATGTACAGGGACATTGTTAGAAACCAAGATTTTCAACTAGACATTCTATAATTTCAGTCCCATGAATTCTCATGAAATTGCACCTTTGAACAGCGTACTGAAATTAAAAGTTCTTCAGTGAAGTAAACAATCATATTATATGTTCTTTTCCCTTTATGCCTTCCTTTACATTTTACAAGAACATCCCTGTTACTCAAAGATACTCATTAATTCGGAAGCTAAACGAATTTCAAAAGTCCCATGGGCACCCCGTAATAGGCCTATTAGTTCATACTTGCAAACGAAGAAATAGAATGCTTTGTGCTAGGATTAAGTTTTCTGTTGAAGGTTCCTGCACTTTTCTTTTCTTGAACAAATTGATCCAGTGATCCAAAAATAAAACACTAGACATGCGCCATTCGAATTCCTTAAGTTTATGTTAAACGCTAAATGCTATTCCTAAACACTTGCACCAGTATATCACCATAGTCGCTGAATCCAGAATGCAAGTTAATATAAAGTACAACTAAACAAAAAAGTCCTTGGTCCTACCTTGATATTAAGATGGAGAAAAAGATGTTACTGTCTCCAACATTATTCGAGCACAGGAATCCTGCAGTATTTGTTCGATTTGGGTCGAAAACGATTAGGTCAAACTGGAAAATGAAATAGGAGTGTATGTTAGCGCCGTGGGTGAGTGCTGAAAATGAGAACCTCGTACATCCTAACGCACCCGCCGGAAGAGAACATGCTATTGAAAATAAAAAAAATGCATAGAATGGACATAACCAATCATTTAAGCAGCGCAGAGTGGTAAATGCACGACACAAAATATGAACATTTTAGGATCTGGCGTATTAAAGGATACGAATCAAGCACTTTGTTTTAAACAGCAAAGAGTTTATGCGTTTTATTCCAACCTGGTAAAATCTATGCAAATTGTCACCTTTCCATTTAAAAAAGATGATTAACGGAGAATCACTAGAACCGCAGGATACCGGTGAGGAAACATGAAGCTAATGATGGGAATAATTTAAATCACGATTCACACAGGTGTCATAAATGCTCACGCGTATGCCGAGTGATTCAACTGCGGATAAAATCAAAATATGATATGAATAGCTGACAAACGCAGTGACCGGCAGTGTGATGCATGTTCTCGCGAATCTCCTGTGTCCTATCACCCAACGAAACGCATATCTGTGTATATGAATGACACTAATGCATTTACAAATTTTAACCAAACGATAAACTATATATAAGCGGTGGAAGGAAATCGCCCAGTTAAATAAACGTATGCCGGGTTTTAACAAATACGAAAAGCTCGCTTGTCATTGGTATATTCCACTAAGTAATAGAAAAGCCCCGATTTACCTTTCAGGCCGAAGCTATGACGGGTCCTTCGCAATCCGGAACGAAGTGAGCCGAAAGCCGCTATGTCACAACTCCGCTGTCACCCGGGGCCTTAAAGCACATGTCGCCAGCGAGCTGTCACATGAGCTCGGCGTCCAATCCACTACTGTGCCCAGCAGCACCAACTCTACCTTTCGGCAGCATGGGAAAGAAGTGGGTCCCCCACGCCATCCCACCCCACCCAGCACAACTCAAACCCAGCCCCCCGATCCGCAGAAGGTAACACTGGAGCTCCTGAGGATCCGGCTCCGGCAACCGGCAGTCAGAACTGGAGGCTCGCATGGTGCCACCCCGGCGCAAAGGGGGTCCTGGATCCTGCGAGCGGCGCACAGCCGCAGAATAATAATGAGGACATTTTGCTGCACCAGCAGCGACAGATTTATTTTAATAGGCTATTTATTTATTTATTTTAATCTATACTCAGGTTATAGGGCAGGTTTTCTTAAGTCCCGGCCGGTTTACATTAATTGTCAAAATTTAGGCAGCAAGAGACAGCCCTTCTGTAACTCCAGTACTGTATATAGCTAGCAAACATAATCAGAAAATGATTAACATTCAGGTTTAACGCCATATGAATTAAATCCAAGTGGATAAGTGAACAGGTTGTTGGCACCATCCGAAATAATACTGCAAATGAAAATGATGTTAAAACACGTTGCAGACCTTTGTAACATGTTCTAAACAAACCTGTTTCAAATGTAATGAACCTAAATCTTCTTCGTAAAGTCGCGGCGCAAATAATTTACCGTTACGTGACCGTCCTCATTAAATTAAAGGAACAAGCTAATTTACTGTAAAAATAATTGGTACTTTTTACTAAGTGTACGTTTCGATTAACATATCATTTTTTTCTGCAAATTTTGTACAAAAACCTCGGTTTATAATACAGATGTTACTATGGAAACAATTGAAACACTCATTCATAGGCTTTTCCCTGCCAAAATACAAGAAATCTAAGCCCTGTTATATGGAACTACACACAAAACAACGCAATTTCATAGGCCTAAATTCGAATAAAAAGTCCACGCCATTTCTGTTTTTAAAAGCCTTATACCAAACATTATTCTGAAATAAGGTCAGTATACCGCAAACTTTACAGTAAAGTAAATTTCATGAGTAATGTAGGACCATCTGCATTGCTTATCGCAGAAGGGTTTAGGACACCGCAATTATACTCTTCAGAAAAAGTTCATGAACTGTTGCAGTAAAACGGACAATGGGTAAATGGGTAAAACTGGTTAATCCGGTTGGCCACCCCACGAAAATAACTGCAAATGAAGAAGTGACAAAAAAACGTTTCAGCTCCTGAAAATATGCAGTGGACATGTAGAAAATGGTTAAGAGATCATTTTTGAAAGCTTGAAAGAATAATTTTTTTGTAACTTGATTATGTATAATCCAATGGCTGCTACTTGTAAGGGGGACATTTCAGTACGTCTGTGGAACCACAGCGACTCCCTGTTAAAGTTACCGGGAAGTTGCACTGTCATAAAAAGCTCAGGTATAGTTTTGTACCCCAAGGTACAAACAACAATAAAGTACCCCCAATAATACAAAAAAAAATCCTAATTTTTGTCCATTTCTGTACTTTAAAGGATAGGGTACATTTATCTACAGCTAAGGTACAATTGGCAGATTCTTGATGGTACATCCTCAGTGACGAGTAATTGTATCCTCAACGGTACAAATTGGTACTTTATTCTGACAGTGTGGGTGTCGCAAATGAACCTTTTTTGATGTTACCTATGTGCGCTTCAAGTGTGTACGTCCGCTTGGGGCTTATTTCACCCACCAGCAATGATATTAATGTATAATCACAAACAGAGATTTAGCCAGAAGTGGGAATGACTAGCATGGAGATGCTGTTTTCCCCCTGAAAGTACTGTAGATATAGGTCTACTGATATCAAATACTGCGACCCCAGGGCTGATTACTTTGCAGACAGTCATCACCGCAAAGGACTCGCTTGTGTGCATATGGCAAAATCAGAGCAGATGATGGAGACGGTGACCTCCAGGGCTCTTGATTACACAACCGATCAGCCCGTTTTAGTTCTGCAGGGGGCAATACACTGTCTGAAATTCCTGCCTACACTGAGCCCCGAGGAGGATCTTCGTTCAGGAACAACGCAGACAAATTCTCTCGCTCGATCGCAGCAGTGACTGGAGTTTCAAACCACTTTTTGATTTAGGCAACATATTTATTTTCCTATCAGTGCTGTACGACAACGTGACCTTAAGACATGCTGGGTTTCAGTTAGGAACTGCCAAAAAGCGACAACCTATAGGTCTAGCGTCAGGAGACGGGGCGAATGTCATCCTGTAGGGGGGATGATGATCATGATAAAAATCATCTTCTTTCACTTCGGGTTTAAGTGAGAGCGACATTGTGGGTTTTACATCAGACAGCTGCCAGCCCAGCACTGCCGTTGCCATGGGTAACAAGGCCAGCGTGAGATGAGACAGGGGTTGTAACGAAATTAAACTGACAACTGATAAGCAACGCAGATCTTGTAAACCAAGGACCAGTGCGGTGATTACTGCTTGCAGTTGCATAAAACAACACTAATGAAAGACACCCTAGAGTCTACAAGTCAATCCATGCTGTTTTTGTCTTCCTACGGTAATAGCAATGTCGTTATTCCACTCAAAATATTTTATTTCTATTGCCTCACACAGGCACATTAAGAGTACCTTAGTCATCAGTTGCGCTTATCTTTAGACTCTGGGAGAATCATTTGGAGAAAGTGTACATTCAGCACAAATTACGTTAATTTGACTCTATATCGTTATTATATGGAGTCCTTATCTTTGAAATGGTCACAGACTCAATAGGATCTAAACACATTAAAGCATGCTGTTCAATTGTCTAAACACATGAATCTTTAGTAGTAGATTCACCGCAGTCAAAAACTACTAGAGACTATCCAACAGACCTAACTCATAATACATGGGGGCATGGGTACCAATGAGTGTTTGGTTACTGGTTTGAGTCCCATCCTTGGAAGAATTGTCACAGGTTGATGGGGTAAGGCCCTAAATCCCACAAAATGCTCCAGGGGTGTTGGATAAATGGTTTATGTATGAAGCATTCCAATGTACTTGTATTTGTGCAAATGACAAGTGAAGCTTCATTTCACAGGCTAGTTAAGTGCTTACAGGAGACAGGTGACAAGCATGTGACTATGGAACGTTTGAGACGCACGTCTATTATATGTAACTAAGTCCTTCCGCCCTAAACAATCATCAATGCAATTTGACAAACCATATATTGAGGTACTTTCACTGAGCACAAATTCTCTCTCCTAATTTATAATCTCCCCAACTGCACACGTGTAGAGCAAATTAGAGGGCACCACAGCACTTTCGCATGAAATTTAATTCATTACGCTAGACTTACACTGAAGATTGATAAAGAATGAACGCTCTTCCTTACACTATTGGCTCAAGAACCATAATGACTCTCTTCCACTGTCATTAGGCCCATCACCAGGGCAGTGCTTTTTCTGGGGTTTCCCTGGATTTGTAGAACAATTTTCAGGTTGAATGTGTCACTTCACACCAGCATCACAGAGCTGGAACTGACTAGAAAAGCAGTATTAGTAGCAACAAGGGTGATGTGAGACATTGCTGTTGGCCAGACGATTCCTGAGCCACTGAATCTCCAATGTCTTAGAACAGGATTAAGTATGGACAATGACTCAAGACATCCTCCATTACGCAGTATAAAGACAGGTGAAAGTTGGGGAAGAAATTATCCACTGCATTATACTAACTACAAGCAAATCAGCAAAAAAATTAAGTTTCAAAACCCAGTCCTGGAGCATATTAATTATGTAACTAGATGCAAAATCGCTTACTCACAGATCAAGTCATTTTGTGTAATTAAGGATTACTAAGTACCAGTGGGGGGGTCAGTTCCAGGAGCCTTAAATTTATGACTATTTGTTTCAAATGATCTCCAAATTGCTGAAATATAAAACAGATTTTCCTTTGCATGTGCGATAATCCATCAAACTGCATTAAGGGGCTGATACTGGTAGCGCGCTGTAATGCGCCAAGGCCACCATTAATCATAACTAAGTACGGAAATTCATTGGAGTCTAATCAATATAATGGGCTTAAAGTATAAGACCAAGAGCTCACTGTGGAAGTCCCTTATGCATATTTAGCTTAAGCATAGCATGAGTTACACGTTGACTGAGGTTGCTGGACAGCCCACACTAACCATTACCCCTGCTGCGTATGCAAGCACAGCTGAGCCTTTCAATCGGTGTGGACATTCTTAGCAAACCTGGATAATACTTCCAGTTGCTCAAAGTAGCACACAAGAATGCCGCAAAAACCATTAAAGTGTAACCATGCAGATGTACATTTCCCTCTTGTGGATGGTGTGCAGAAATGCAGCTTTGAAGGGCATCAGGTTAGCTACTGCCGTGTGATACATTGTTACACCATTATACACCACACCTGTACCTTTTTATAGTTCAGCAATTAAAACCTAGCTTTAACTCCACTTAATACAATATTAATACCCAAATGTGGGTACAAATCGACTGAGAAGCCTCTGCTCTAAATTCTTGTATGGATTCAACGACAAAATTACATAGAAAGCATTCTAGAATTAATTTCACACAAGATATTGAATACTCTGAGCAAATCAACACAAGCAATCCCTCATCATGCAGCAATATTATTCAAAACAATGTTGCTTTCATTTTATTTTTCATACGACAAATTTTAAAATATATTATTTACATGTACTTTTTTATATCTTAAGCTAGGGAAAGTGCCACAGGTAAATGCTCCATGCTTAGGTGTTGTGTCAAGTTAGTCTGGATTTCTTCAGCACGGAGGAGTCTCCGGAGGCTTTGCGTTTACGTGACAGGATGGATGTGCTGCCCCCTACTGAACTCTGCAGGTACTGCACAGCTTGAGGCAGGTAGTACGCCTCCATCGGTGGTGAAGGCTCCTAAAGTCACAGTGACATAAGAGAAAGAGTACGGTAAAAAAAAGTTATTTTTACAATATGCAAATTAGTCTTAGACAGGTAGGCAACATGTTTCTAATCATATTTGCAGTTTTAATAATAATTTAAAACCAAATTCTGTTTTCTCTGCTGCACTGAACATGCAAACATCAAAACCAAGGTTTGTACCAAACTGTGAATGTTGCATACAAGACATTTTACACTCTAAAGGAAAAGACTGAAGAGCAGAGAGAACAATGCCTTTTCAAGTGAATGGTCAGTAAAAAGACGGCAGAAATATGTTAAAAAAAAGATACAGCCCCATAACCGGCATGTCCTGCACTGACCTGCATAAGGTAATCAGCGATGTACTCGGGCCTGAGGCACCTGGTCCCCTGTGCTGTGGCTTCTACCACATCCACGCGTAAATCACCTGGCTTGAGCCTGCTGAAGTCCGCAAAGAGGTGCGTGGTGTCCTTATACAGAGCTGGTGAGGGGCTCGGCAGGACCTTAACACAGGCGACAGGGCCTTTAGTCTGAGGAAGAAGAGGCGAGCAGCACATCCAGCGGGACACTACCATCTGATATTCACCTTCGCACCGCCTGACTGCAAGAGACGCCGGAAGCCAGCTTCCCTGGCCTGGTCAATGTTCAGCATTACGGTCCAGCCGCTGAACGCTCCCTGTGGGGGTGGGTCAACTGCTTTGCATTTGAAATGTCAGGCAGACTCAGACATTTCTATTATCTTATTTTATTTCAATATGTATTTTAATTCAAGTTATTTTCTTTATGTTTTTATTTATACTTCACTTTGTATTATGCATTTCCTTTTGGACACATTCCAGGAAGCAGGAGGAAAAAAGCATTGTGCCACAGATGTACAAAATAAGTTTACGTATGCAGCACAACTGGAAACTCAAGGTACATCAAATTCATCATACACACATTATTCCCCAAAATATCCCTGCACACACTGATATGTACTATCCCTGTATAAATTCTTAATAGACGATACCACAGTTGCACCGCATGTTATTTTTTATAAAAGTGTTATGCCAAACAGGGTGTAAACCAGCCCTGTGCCACTTGCTGTCTGGGATAGGCTCCACATCCCCCCCCCACCGCCCTGACTGGGATAAGTAGTTAGAAGATGCATAGACAGTCATGTCATGAGATGCACAACACAAGCCTGAACATCGATCAGAGTTTAGACAGCCGTCACACAGCACAGATCACCCGCAGACTTCTATGCTGTACCTGCTGGTCCTGACGACCTTGAAGGGTCTTCCTCCACCTCATGGCAGCCAAAGCCAGCCGACGCTGCTGCGAGTTGATAGTGGGCAGGGCATCCAGAATGGAGCTGCTGCCCCACTCGTACTGCTCCTCCTGGGACATGTTATATGGGCAGCGTTAGTAGGGGAGTTGGGGCTCTGGCATCAGACAGCGTCACAGCAACAGAAACTCCGACGGCACCACGGTGATGCCCCACCTCGATGAAGTGGCCGACGGCACGGCATGCCTCCAGGTACGAGCGGTGCAGGATCCACTTGCCAGCTGCCATGGCAGCCAGGTATTTCTCGTTGCGCAACGGCTGGCCCACGATGATGTGGGAGCAGCTGGGGTCGAAACACTGCTTGTCTAAGACGACGCCCCCTGCAGGCAGCCACAATGAGTCAGAATATCCCAGGGCCACTGCATCACTAGAGACAGACCGGGGAGGTGTGGACTCACCTAACTCCTCTATCAAGTGACTGTAGTCGATGCGCTCTTGAGGGTTCAGGGATGACAGCTGGAAGCGTGGGGGCTCCACCTCTCTCTCACTTTCGTCCTCGACCTGCGAAACATGGTGTCAGCTAACAGGAATGGCTGGGATTTGATGGGAGTCGCAGTGCTGGAAGGGAGTGAGTGTGAGGCTACCTGAGTCTCCTCTTTAGCCGGGGGCAGGACAGAGGGTTTAGTGATGGGAAAGGCGATGCTGGGGGCCTTGGGGGTGAGGACCTGGGGCTCCATGTCTTCCCTGGGGGGTGTCAGAGGTCTCTTTCCCATGTGCTCGTTGATGACATCGCAGGCCACTAGGGGGAAGCAGAATGATTTTAATTTGCCTGTTTCTTGTCAATTTCAACTATGACACCACTTACGTATCTGAAATGTTATGATGTCACCCTTGCAATATTATTAGAATCAAATTAAAAATCACAGCCTAGAGGAAATACAAAAATATGTTTACATTTCATACAGCTCCATATTTGGCCAGTTAAGGTTTCACTGGATCTACTGATGGCTGAACAGTAGCATCCTAAAGCTGCAGATTTTACTTTTCACAGTCGGTTGCACATAATTGGCTACTGTGCGATAATGGGCTGGGTCTGTAGTATAACTGAGATATTCATATTGTAGTTTCTTTGGATGAATACTCTGTTTTAAATATCTGAATGTCTCTGACAGGAGCTTCTGAGCCCTCCTCCACAACAAAAAAATTAAAGCTTCTGTTGGCTAACATACCCATTTCCACCAACTCAGAGTCAGTAATTGACTCCTTTTCGTGGCGTGAAAACTCCGCATGGCCATTGAGAGCCCCCTCGTGGTGAGGAAGAGGCTCTGAGTGCTGGGAGGGGCTGCCGGGCCACTGCAGGTTGTCAGCCAGTTTAGCTCGCTCCTCTCGTGCCGTAGGGTCGTCCCAGACGATCTGTTCACTTTGAGAAGGTTCTGTGTTGATGTCCATAGGTACCTGCCGGGAATGCCTGTTTGAATAGGTCAGAGGAAGGTTATTTGTTTAGGGCTCATGAGGACCTCAGGGACTGTATTAAATGTGACTTAAGTTATGACCCATGTTTCTTAAAAATACAGCCTCACATATCTTACTGGAGGAGAGCCAGCCTGCATCATACAGTTATTTCTTTAATTCAAAATGATGAAGATCATATTGATGTTCATCAATGCTCAGTCTGATTGTGTGTGGATACTACCCAGACCTCAGGGCCTCAAAGGTGCGGCTCCTGCTGGCTCTTCCAGCTGAACCCAGACTGTCAGGGGTGTTGGGGTGAGAATCTAGGCCACTAGATCCGACCCTCATCAACCGAGAAGAGCGCCTCCCGATGGTCATCTTAGTGGCTGACATGATCTCCTGCAGCTGCCTCTGCAGGTTCTCCCTCATCTCCAGAGCCTCTTCCAAGTCTGAAACAGAAGTAGCAGGGGTTCATTCATCACAGGACATACACACACTCAACTCGACGATCTTTTTATGCAAACACCAAAGAAAACCTCTTGGTCCACAAAGCAGCCTGAATCTGTGTCAAACAGACAAATAGAACACACATTTTAGCAAACAAAACTGATTAAACTTGTAACACACCCATGTAAAATCTAACTTTCCCACTGCCCCAGAGACACCTGGTAGCTTCTCTGCTTCCAGGATGGTATCACCATCTTAGAGTGATGCTCCTAGAACACCCAAACCGCAAAGACGTCTTGGTTGTTTTTACTACACATAAAATTGAGTGGGCACAAGTAATTTTTTTTTATTCACTTTATGCCATTTAGCAGTGGTTCATGGGAGAAAGGTTACATCATATAGGATTGGGAGCGACTCACGGGTTGACTACCTATTGCTATACAAAACCACAATGGGAAATTAGCAATAGAAATATGGCTTTCAGCCTGAGTGGGAATGGGGTTTGGTTAACTTGTTAGCTACTAACACCTATAAGCTAACTTTAGCCATGTTTCTGTAATTTAGTTCTCTCAATGTCAGACTGACTTAGTCCCGTAAGAGACGGGGCTAGAGCATGTTGGATCCGCTCTCAGAGACATGGCCGACAGGCCTGTGTGCACAAAAAGCCGAGAACGCATTGACATTAAACGCGCATTTTGCTCAAAAATCTTCCATCGCGTTTAATCCCTAGATCAATTTGCTCAGTACAATGCCTGTTCCGTCTTAAACGGGCGGCCTACTTTAGTGATAACTACTAAGACAATAATTTGGCAAACCGTGAAAGCCTAATATATGCAGTACCAAAAATTTCAACAATATCCAGCCCTAGATTAGGCTGGCAGAAAATGGTCCAGATAACAATGTGGGAAAAGAGTAACCCCCTGCACAACCCAGACCCCCATAAAAAGGCACACCTCTCTTCTGCACGTGTTCCTGGTTGTCCTGCTCTGGCTCCCCACGATCATCACACTGGATTTCAAGGGCATTATCCTCTGTGCTGGAGTGGGACTGCAGGATGGTATCAGCAAAAGTTTAAGACTTAATTGTCATTAATTGATTACTAGGCTTCTGTAAACTGAACGGGCAGGCTGCAGACTACATGTGACATGTTATGTGACAGTAAGCTGATTCTCCAGCTAACAAGGACCACTTCTATTCACAAATCTTACTCGCGCCTGTTTGTACATCTAAATATTGCCTTGTCACACCCAGAAATCCACTTACCACACATTTGGAAATATTAAGAGAAAAACATCTTTTTTTCCATAACAGTAATAAAATGATACAGGAATAGCTGCAGTTGCACAGCCAGGGTGGGAGGGTATGCTACCTTGTCTGCCAGTGCCTCTGTAAGGTCTTGTGGCTGGAGGTGTGGGGCTGGCGGTGACCTCAGGCTGCTCTCTGGCATCTGGCTCAGGTTCAGACTCATCTTGGGGTTGTAGGTGAAGGGGTACAGGGACTCTGGGACATGCTTCTGTTCATTTGCACACTGCAGAAGAGAAGCACAAGGTAACAGCCAGCTATATCTTTCAGCAATTACTACATAAAACAATCAAAAGGGACATAGCGAAAAGAAAAATCCCTAAACACCAGCACCTCCCAGGCGCCTGAACGGATACGCACCGCATGGAGCCAGTGCTCGGATACCACGTGCACACCCCTGTCCTTCAGCGCACGGTATTCCCGGCTGCTGTCACTGGTACGGCCCTGGTAGATGTAGTGCGTCACTGTGTCGTCACAGGACCACCTAGGAAGTAGACGAACCATTACGGAATCTAAACTCATTGTTACTTGGGCTTGTTCAATAAGCTTTAAAAACTACCAAAAAGGGAAGAGAGAAACAAAAACTAAACTAAAATTACAACCTGTAACAAATATGTATTACGTTAGGGTGAATAGGTGAACTCCAAATGGTGCATTATATGTTAATAAATGGCGGTGGAGGCAAAGAACCTCGGAGAGCATTTCAAAACACATAATGCACGGCTGGCTTGGAGTGCATTAATGCTTATACCATGGTTACCACGCATTTAATGTCAGCACATAATGACATCGTTTTCAGATTTACAAGATGAAAAGATCTATTAATACAACTACTGTCGTCCACCAATGATCAAACATTTTTCATTAATTTCAAATAGTGTTCTACATCTTAAAGTAATGAGTTTGTTGGAATTAAAGATAACGGCACATCGATTTACAGTCAGACCTTGGACATTCACAAGGGTTAGGTTCCAGAACCCATCATGAATGAGAAGGATTCGCGGATGTTTGGTAGAGTCACTAAAAATGGTAATAGGTGCTTATTTCTATAGTTTAAAAGCGTTTTGGGAGTATGAATGGGGTCATTTTTAAGCTTTAATTTCATTTAAAAGTTAGCTTAATACATTACCTTAAAAAAAAAAAAAAAACAACAAAAAAAAAACAAATGTTTGATGTATAAAGTATCGCCTAACGGATATTTGTCACATTTACAGTACGGTGTACTGATGTTACCTCTACTAAATCATAGAACACAGCATTGGCTGCCATTTTCTTTTGAATTCACAATAAGGTAAAATGAGTAAACGAATGGGACTGTAAACGTATGGACAGAAGTCATATCCGTAACCAATTCAATTCAATAAAATACGTAAAAGAAACATGTACTGTATGTACAGGGTACAGGTATTCAATCAATTAAAAATTACGTAAAGATGTACAGAAATAATAAGTTGTAAATATACTGTGTGTGAACTAACCACGAAAGAGAACAAAAATACATGTACACATTAAAAATATTTAAGAAACACTAGAATGAAATCTGTGGATCTGTGAATACGCGAAACACGAAGCGCGAATGCCCAAAGGCATACTGTACTACGGTAATTTTTGTGGCTTGCACTTCATGTAGGGTTATAAAAAAATTAAATCAATACCCTTCTGATGAATCAGATTCAAGTATTCAATAGTGCTGTGGCAAAAAACATGACTCAATGTTAGACTGAAGCAAAAAACCCAACATGCCAAACAAAATTCCTCATCTCCTAAAAGAGAGATGAGGCCGTTGGGGTGGGCTGGGGGTGTGTCGAACCTGAAGTCAGCGCCCAGCGAGGCAGCGATGGCGTTCAGCTCACTCTGCTTCTTGCTCAACTTCTTGGTTACGCAGATGACCACACCCACCAGAGGGCCAGGGTCCTTGTCCTGAACCTACAAGAGGACACGGAACTCCTGAAACATTGTGATGAAAGAAAGACTACCCAGAAATGGTTACCAAACCTATATGCAAGACAACTTCTGGAAAAACTAGCTGACATGAAACGCAAATTGGGTTTCTCTATAAATTAAAGACATAATGAGTGAGTATATGTGCGTATTTAAGACAGACCGATGCCACAACTATAAATACAAATGTACAAATGTTGAGATGGCCCACCTTGACTGTGTCCTTGCTCAGCTGAGGGCTGGCAGTCAGGGCAGCTAAAGCCGACACACTGTTGCGAGTGCTGTTTGCCAGTGCCACCTGCAGGTTCCTTCCGATGACCTCCGATAGCGGGGTGATGGTGGACCGGCCCTGCTGGGATCCTCCCCCAGGGGTCTCCAGGGCAGCCAAGGCATCCTGGGCATGGAGCAGGGTGTAAGAGATGCAGACTGAGAATTGGCGTGTACACAGCTAAATTATTCGACTCACAATGAGCAACCTCTTTCAACTTGTGCTGCCACAACTTGATTAGACAGGACTATGCAATAAGGCTATAAGCAATAAATTAACAATTTGCCAATTTCATTCTGCTATCTCTTCTGCCTTCTAGATCAACATTTCTCAGCCCAGTCCTTGGGAACCCCTCAGACATTCCACATTTTTGCTCCCTCTCAGCTCCCAGCACACCTGTTCCAGGTATTTGGTGTTCTTGATTCATTGGTTTGTTCCCGTTTCCTTGCTTCAGTTCATGCTGATTGAGACCAGACAGATGGGAAAGTCAGAGAGTCCTTTTACCCACAGTGTGGTCTGGATCTTGGTGCTGAGTGCAGGTCCTCCTGAAACCTGTGCTTGGCAGGGCTGGGGGCCCTTGGGGGGCCTACGGTGTGGGGCAAACCCAGAAAAATGTGGACTGTAGGGGGGTCTCCCAAGGACTTGGCTAAGAAAAGCTGGTCTAGACCATCAACTGGACCCAGACACCTGGCTCACAAACAAGGTCTTTGCTATTCTAAATTATTTTTAAGGCATGATCTGTTTCAGAGATGGACAAGCTGAAGCAGCACCTCACACATTGCACAAATGCTGCCCTCACCTTGACATTAAAAGAGGGTCTGAAAAGGTGGTCCCTACGCAGGAAATGCGATGGTGTGTCCAGCTGCAGGGGCGACTCTTTGGGGAATTCTCGCAGGGCCTTCTGCCCCGGGGTGCTGACGCCCTTCTCCTCCTGCTGTCTTTTCTGTTCCAGCGCAGTGCGGAAAGCCTTACTCTGGAAGCGACCCAAGTCCAGGGGGGTGACTGCGGCCCCCATCTGTGGCCCCATGATGGGGATCTCGGGTGAGATTACAGCAGGCATGGCTGGCTTCTGGGAGCCACCCACAAAGCTCTCCTCTTCCCTTTCTGAGGCAACACAGGAAAGAAGGCATAATCACCAAGATCCATTTTCCACATCCACAGCCTATGTAGCTAAATCGACTGCTCCAAGACTACAAGAGAAGCTCTGCTTCCTCTAAAATGTCACGAAAACTTTGGTCGAATACGTACTGTTGTACTTACATTGCTATTACAAAAAGCATGTTCAAACGGGTTCAACCTCATGGCTAGTTTGTTCAGAATTATTAATTTTTCGCAAGTCGCCTAATGGTTCTTTTGTTCATACATTACACAGGGTACCTGCGGTCATGGAAAACCCGGAAAAGTTTTGGAATTTTGAAATAATTGTTCCAGGCCCTGGATAAGTTTTGGAATTCTTGGATAGAGAGGAAAAGTTTTGGTTAAGTTTTGGAAACTAGCCTTGTTCATTTTTGTTTCCTGCTTCGTTCTGCAACGGAAATGTACGAGAGGAAGTCAATAGTTAACTACCTTGGTAAACATCCGCTCCTGTGCAGATTTTGCGTATTTGAGATTTGCTGCTTTTTTGCTTGCTATTCCAGTTTATTGTTCTATTTATTATGTGCACGTATTTGAATTTTATGGATCACAGTTTCCTGTTTTTCACACCGTTTGCCTCTACCAATCATAAGATATGTATAATTATTTTAATTTTGGGAACAATTTTCTTAATAATTGAACGCCGGGCGAAAGTTGACCTCCATGTGTTTATTTGGTAAGCAGACTATTAAAGTACCAAAAATTGTATTACTACTATCTGAAACTGATGATCATAAAATCAAAGCAAGGTTTTAAAAAAAACTTTCTTATGGTACTGGAAAAGTTTTGGAAAAGTCATGGAAATTTATTGTGCCAGAATTGGGGGAACCCCAATCACATTTCTGTGCATTTTCCAAAGCACCCCTTACAGTACAGCTTCACTAAACCTCAATGGCACTTCTGTTTTCCTTGCAGCAAAGCTAGAAGGTTATTGGACAAAATGTTTCAAAATGTCATTTCCAGGGAAGCTCAGCGTGCGTGGGCCAGAACACTGGGCTGCTGCATGATGATTAAAGCAACTGTCAAAGTGGCTGCACCTCTTTTTGATTAACAGCATTTTAAAAATCATACTCTGGGCATCAGAACATTTCAGGTTCAGTTCCATGTGGATTTTCTGCAAGTGAAGGCTTTTCTATTTCTAGAGATTTTCATTTGTATATGCCCTACTGTAGTGATGCTCCGATTGATCGGCCACCGATCATGATCGGCCGATATTGGCTAAAAATAGCTTGATCGGCGAACCC
>JAODKE010000001.1:25361127-25373028 GCA_026779605.1 Mormyrus hasselquistii | reverse complement strand
GCAGTGATCGGCAATCGGCAGATCATGATCTTGGTGATCGGTGATCGGCCCCAAAAATGCTGATCGGAGCATCTCTACCCTACTGTAAATAAAGACACGGTGTTCTTAAGTTTCCTGTATGAGAAATCAAACAGCCCTTATAGTAAGATCTATGTCCACACTACCTGCTGCTGTCCACTGAACACGAACAACACCTGATACTGAACATCAAAACTAGTCTACTACAGCAGGCTAAACAATGCATTAAATTACCATTTCTTCCAGTAAAGAGGTGTCACAGAAACCAGACATACTAAACACAAGCTAATTCATATACAGCATCTTCTTAGACAGGAACATAGAGTCACAAAAACAGTTATAGCCCTAAATGACACAGAACCCCAGGCAGATTAAGTGACGACAGGTAAAATGAGTGTTTGACTGTTCCCCCCTGCCGCTGACCTGGAGAGGGTGGCCGGTCCACAAGGAACTTGCTCTCATCTGCGCGACGTCCCGTCTTCGCGGACGCCAGCACCCATCCCATGGTGACGGCTGGAAGGCCCCACTTCTGGGCTGCCTGGTACTTGGTGCCCTCTGGGGTGCTCAGCACCAGGTGGGTACTAGCCAGCATGCCTTTCTTTTGGTTTGCCGCCCGCACAAAATAGTCCTGGACGCTGTGGACAGAGCATCAGAGAACACGGTCAGCAGTTATGTAGTTGGAAGGTGTTAGTGATATGTTTAGCCAACACCTTATTCTCCAATCATAAGAAATTCTGAAAGAATCAAATTATCAAAACTATACAGCGCAAATTTTCATAAATGTATGACTAAAAATGTATAGAGCAGCGTGGTTTGAGCACTTGCCTGGCTCCCAGGTGTCTAGCCAGTTCTATAAGGGACTCACGCTCCGCCCCTGTGAACTGGCTGACGGAGAGCACACAGCCTCTGAGCGGGGTGCGATTTTCCACCACAGCCAGTGGCATGAACATCGGATGGGAGCCCAAGTCCAGAAGGCACTGCTGCTCAACACACATGGCCTGCACACAACAGACACACTAAGGGCACTGAAAAACATTGCTGTGGCAGATGATGCAGCTATACAGCTCACTGTGATTTACACAATGTAAGATTATTAAGGCTGTCACTATCAATATCAATAACCGAGTGATCTACCGATTAATCTGAAAATTCGTCAAGTAATGATTTATAAGGGAAAGGAGATGGAAGAAAAGGAAAAAAAGAAAAAAAGGGGGAAAAAAAGGGGGGGGGGGGAAGGGAATTGTGTAGTATATTGAAGTACAAATATGTAAAGCATTTTGATTGCGTGTTTTTCATTTCTCTCTTACACTTATTTAATGAGGTGGTGAGCCATAATAGGATTTTTTTTTTGGTTGTGTGTGCTTGGTTTGTAGTTGCTTGTAAGATGTTTGTAAAATGAATAAATACATTATTCAAAAAAAAAAAAAAACAAGTCTGTGACAATGTGACAGCGTTATGTTAACATCAAATGCTAGCGGAATTAGTATTTATTCATATAAATTTGTATTACGAATTCTGTTCAGCTGTTTTATAGTGGCATTTTAAGATGCTTGAAATTTCTTGAGTTATAGGAAATGATGTTGATTAATAAATATATAAAATATGAAAAAGAAAAGCAATGCTGTATACAAAATATATACACTGCAAGTGGCACAACCAACCAACCATGGCAGGGTGCACACAAAGTTACACAAGTGATCAATTGAGGCACTCCAATTCATTTAAGGTGCATGATTTGGATAGGGGAAGGAAACCAGAGGGTCCAGCAAAAAGCCACGCACACATGGGATGAACATGCAAACTCGACACACAAAGCAGCAGTGTGCAGCAACAGTGAAACCCACTGTGCAAAACCACCACCTGGCTTGGATGATGGGTGATGTTAAAATAAACATGGCATTCATGTACATGCAATCGTTACATTGCAAGGATGCATGTCTGCTAGGTTCAAACCATCACTGAGTTGCGGCAATACATTTTTACTCAATCATAGGAAACAAAATTCAATAAGCTTAGCAATTTCAATATTTCGTCTTCAACATTAGATGAAAAAGATCTGGTCACAAAAAGACATTCATCTTCCGCTGTATAGAAATATTTTGTATTCGACAGACAATATAGCAAAAGAAAGCGATGTGGTGGCTCTGCTTTGTGTCTGACAACTCACGAGACATTACCAATTTAAGACAAATATTGGAAGGTGACCTTTTCCCAATATGGTTTAGCCCTACTCAAAACACGGAATACGTTTACAAAAAAATTGAATGGTTATAATATATATTATAACACTGTCTAAGGCACAGGGCTAACCTTCATTTTCAGTATTCATGGTGATATTTAAAGTCTGCTTTGCAATACTGACAGATGACTGTTTTCATCCACTTTTAACGTGAAGTGCTTCCAAACACCTATAATTTCACTTTTTATTTGAACCATTTTATTTTATTTGAACCATCATCCTGCTGCCACATTGGCGAGTACCCAAGAAGGAAAATTATAAATTGTGGCTTTTCAATAATTGAGTATGAGACAGCTCTACACATATTTAGGAAAACAATCAAAACTAAAATAGCCCTGCGTAAACAAAAAGGTTAACAAGCAGCATTGCAGCCATGCAACAAACTACATTTTTCCTGTCCAGCTTCCATGGCATCAGGCATTGTTCTATTTAATCGCCCCTAGCCGACAGTATTTCAGCACATCTCACCAGCCAAGTATCCGTGGCAACGTCCCCCACGGTGGCCTCCACCTCGCAGCCCAGCAAAGGCACAACGGCGTAGTCTGCCACGGCACGCGTGTGGCCCGCCAGGACCCGGCCCGCATTCTCTGTCACCAGCAGCGAGAGATGGGCCTCTGCCTCGGAGCCGAAGCCCACGAGCAGGAAGCGTTTCCCCGAGAACAAGCCACCCTCTAGGTCCCGAAGGGTGGAGTCCTGCCCTGGTACCAACTCTGGGTTCAAAGGTTCTGGATACAGCGGATCTGGGACTAAAGTACTCCGTCTTCTGCTAGTTTGAGCTACTTGAGGAATTTCAACTAGAAAGTGGACAAAAATAAGAGACAACAGATTTATTAAGGCTACAACAGCAAGTCAGACATAACAGCTATGTATTTACCATCCATCTCATTGTGACATGACATCCTGAAGACAGTTAGGTTTATACTAGGAAGGTGCCCTGACAGCTGGACTCCTGACTGCAGTTCCCCAACTGGCTGTTAGGTGGCACTCATGCCTGAATCAGTCCCTCTCAGCATAATAAAAAGCACATCCTGTTCTGTTATGCCAGTGTAATGGGCAGGAAATGTGGCCTAAACCAGAAAAAGCATTAATTATGATAAAAAAATCTTTAGGATGCAACTATTGTATAGGGGCTTCAATCTGCCTTCAAGACGACAAATGGTCTGATCGAGACCAGAGAGCAGACGGAAAAGTCAAAGGGTCCTCTTACCCACAGTGTGGTCCGGATTCAGGTACTGGGAGAGCAGGTCCTCCTCAGCCCTGTGCCTGGCAGGGCTGGGGGCCGAGGGGTCCGCGAGGGGCTTACGGTGTGAGGCAGACCTGGCCGGGGCCGGCATCGCCACTGACGCAGGGGCAGGTGGCAAGCAGGCAGCGTGCAAGTAGCCCTCTTCGGGGAGCAGGCAGCCTTTAGAGAAACTGTCCAGCAGCCACTGCACTGTCACCACATGGGGGCTGTCAGGGGAAAGGTGAAGCTGCTGGGACCATAGCAACAGTGACAGCAGTAACAGGGTACCAGCCAGTACAAAGAGGTCAGCAATCATGCTCAGTCAGCACTGAAAGACTTGTGATTTATAACCAAACATTCAAAAACAATATTCAGCAGCATTAAAAGTAGAGGGACTAAGACTGTCCTTCTCAGTTAATCTGTAAAATGTGTGAATGTCTTAGAACATGAGGATACTAATGTACATGAGTAAATGGTAAAAAAAGGAGCGCCACTTTCCAATTTTATTTTAAATTCCGTTTCAGTTACATTGTCATACTAGCACAGGGACTGAGGGGCACAAAAACAGAAACGGGTCTTTTGCACTCACCGGTGGATGGCCTTTGATACATAGCTGAGGAGGTCCTGGTCGGGCTCCCCCATAACAACATGGCTGAGATCCTCACTGGGTTGGTTGAAGCGTAGTCCCCCGGCACTGTTCACCAGACGCCGCAACTTCTCCATCTTCTTACCCGATACTCCACACAGGAACAGCTATGAAATCACAGAGACTCTAAATACTTACAGGACACCCATAACAGGCCAGGTACTATTAAACATTAAATGTCATTAAAAACACAGGAAGTGTAGAGGGGGGGAGACATATCAGGGAGCCAAAAAGCCTATGAATCACTAAATAAAGCACTTTGAGCAGAACCCATCAAGAGACCCTAACTGACCTTGCAGCCATCCAGAAGGTCATCTGCAGGACAGACCGTGATGTCCAGTGTGTCCAAGGGGTCGGGTGTCTCCAGGCGACTGCCCATTGCCGTGGTGAGTACCGAGTCATTCACAGACACGTGGCTGATGTTTGAGATTTGGCTCACACCCAACAGATCTGACGGTCCTGCGGGACAAAGGTACATAGAGGCAAGCAAGACAATAAGGAGAGACCACCAGCATCACCCTGCTGCCTCACGTACAAAGATGACAGAGTTGCCCGGTTCAGGACTAACAGTCAACATGGCACATTATTTTCTTTAGTTTCCCCTCACTCAAAATTCTGAATTTGAAGTATTAAATAATCATAATCACACACACAGCTTTCACAACCTGACATTGAAGTGAGTATGACACACACTCTAAGCCAGGGGTCAGCAACTTTCACAATTTCTTTTTAAATATTTGAAAATTCCTTACAATTACACCATTCTACTCTGAAAGTTTGAAAATATTGACTTTATTTTCCTGGCATAGGTGTTGGCAGGTAGCCAACATCTCTAAACAATTTGCAATAAATCTATAATTATTAAAACACTACTCCTTTTCTGCAATGCACTGGCATCCCATCCAGAAGGTACCACAGCCTTGGGCTCTGTGCCGCCTGGGACAGGCTCCAACCCTGACTAGAATCAGCATTCAGAAGATTGATTGATAAATGTATGTACAGGTATTTGTATTCCTTAGGCAAGAAAAAGTGACAGACACTCCCTCATTATTTAGGTTGATACATACTTGTGCGATTTTTTTGGTCGCTTCTTCTGATTGTACAATTAGTCTAAAGATACCTATTTCATGTTAAATCGATTTGTACAATTAATCGCATGACAGCCTTTTCCCCCCATTTTCAGTTGTGTTTTTTGTAGCATTCAATCTGAACGCTGCCACTCAGTCTATTTGCCACTCAGTGGGTGTGAGTGTAGGGATGTCCACCTGCTGAGACATGCTGAGAAGAATACCCTTCGCAGTAGGAGAATGAATTGCATGAATGAATGAATCGTAAGTCGCTGGCTTGGGCTGTTTGCACACCTGCTACAGTTTGTAATATACAAGGGAAGTGTAGTGTTTTTAGTGATGGTGGCGGAGAGACCTGAACATTTAAAATTATAATTACATTTCACCAGTCGATGCTGACAGTGCCCAAGTAACCAGTCTTTTTGCATATAAGGGCAGAAACACAAGCAATCTGTTGAAACATCTAGTGAAAGTCCATCACATGCATATAGAAGAATGCAGTTTTCGACTGTGGCTCGTAGTTCGTCTGTCGCTGGCTCAGGTTTGCTATGTATACTAGCAACCTGGAGCCCACACACGGTGTTAAATTATACGTATATGGATTAATGATAAAGAGTAACCACTAGCTGGCTGATGGTTAATAATAATTCAGCGTGTACTAATGTGTATGTATTTGTTACATTGTCTTACAAAGTTAGGAAAACAGTATTTAAGTGTAGTATTTAAGCCTGATGTTTCCGTAAACATAAATAATGTCAGTCTCCTCCCCACAGTGAGACAAAGCTTATTAGTTAAACACCGGTAATACCTAAAGTCCAGGTATTGGTTTTGAAAGTGAAAGGGTCAGATCGGTGCACCACTAGATGAAAGTTTTTATACACAAAAAGGGCAAGCAAGAATGAATGAAGTCACTAATACTGCTATGGTCAGGCAGGTGGTACTGCTGTATTATGTCCCGAACCAGCAGATTCCAGCGCAGTTTCTTGAACCATCAGAACGCTGAACTCCAGTCAATGAACCCATTCTGTCAGCCATATCCATTCTTACATTGATATGGATACTTTTTATTCGTACACTATTATCACACAGCTGTATATTGCTATTTTTGCAATGTTTTTTTTGCCTGTTATATGGCAGAGTTGGTGTTCTTACAAAATAAATGCCTTTACATAATTTTGGAATGTAATATGTTTGGGGTATCCCTTTAAACTTGTTTAAGTGAACTCTCCCAAGCAAATCGGCATCAGTGTCAGTTTGACATAATAGGCTATAGAACTGGCTATAGGCCAGAAATTTCCTTATTGGTGCCTCACTATAAAGTAGGCCTCAGTACTCACTTTCTTTGCGCTTGTCCGAGGTGGGGGTTGAGGTCTGGGGCTTGCCAGGCTGCTTGGCTGTGGGCTCCACGCGATACCGGCTCTCGTCCTGGCAGAAGCCTTTCTCGATGCTTTCAAACAACCAGTGCAGCGACACACAGTAGACATTCCACTTGAGAGCACATTCGTACTTCTGTCCTGGAAGCACAAACACAACGTCCTCATGTTGCTCATCAGAACAATCCCAATCCACTTTTTGGTAAACCAAAAATCCATTTCATATTTAAAGATTGGATTGGGACTTGGAATCGGGAGATATAAATCTGGTTAAATTATGAAATATGAAATATATACACATATATATATATATATATATATATAATAAAAAATAATATAAATGTGCCTCAGGCTTAATGCAGAGTATGACAGAACCTTACAAATCAGTGCAACTGACGTAAATTAGCTGGATGTTACAAATAGCAGCCTCCATACTTTTGGGAAGGCTTTCCACAAGGGTTGAGTGTGTTTGTGGGAGGCTTTGGTGTTGGACATGAAGGTCTGGCAGTTAATCTCCGTTCTCCTTCATCCCAAACATGAATAATGGGGTTGAGGACAGGGCTCTGTGCAAGCCAGGCCAGTGAAGTACTTCCACACCAAACTCACCCAACCATGTCTATAAGGATCTTTCTTTGGGCACTGGGGCACAGACATGCTGGAACAGAAAACGGCCTTCCCCAAACCGCTTCCATCAAGTTAGAAACATAGAATTGTCCAAAATATCTTAGTATGTTGAATCATTAAGAGTTCCCTTCACTGAAACTAGGGGCCCAGCCCACCTCCTGAAAAACAGCCCCATACCATTATCTCTCCTCCAAACATTACAGCTGGCACAATGTAGTCAGGCAGGTAACGTTCTCCTGGCATCCGCCAAACCAAGACTCATCCATGAGACTGCCAGATAAAAGTATGATTCATAATTCCACAGAACACATTTCCCCTGCTCCAGAGTCCAGTGGCAGTGTACTTTACACCACTCTGACAGTTGGCATTGTGCTTGCTGATGTGAGCCTTGCATGCAGCTGCTCGGTGAGGGAAGCCCATTCCATGAATTTTTCAGCATACAGTCTTTATGCTGGGGTTATTGCCAGAGGAAGATTGGAACTCTGCTGTCACCGAGTCAACAATATTGTCCTTTAACACTCAAGCACTCAGCAACCCCCCTCCCAAATAACTCATGATCGGATCAAGTTGAGGGTCATATCACAGCCTTCTAATCTGGTGTCTCGTGAGCTACCGTTGTGTCCCAAGATCATTTAAATTCAAATTGTGCGTTTGGCCTTTTTTTTGCATGGCCCATTCCGACGGACCGGCAAGCAGTCCAAACTCTCTGCATTAACACAGGGTGAGCTCCAATGTGGCAACATGGCAGATGGGGACGTACCTTTGGGCTCACTGACGATGAGGTGTGTGCACTCGTTCATCTTGAGCTGCCCACTGTACTGCGCCCCATGCTGATTGCAGAGGCGCTGCACCTCTTTTCGCTCGGCACTGGACAGCCCCGTCACACATATGGTACAGCCACGCAGCACTGGGCACACGTACTGCTCCAGAGGCAACTCTGAATGGTGGAACAAACTGCAGGAGACAACTGCTGTGAGCTCACACTTCACCTTTCCATCACCACAGTCAATTTCCCAGTTTAATGTACTAATTAATCAATACAAGACCACACTATAAAGCAGTGCAACTACCTTTCGATCAAGGGCATAGAGTTCTAACCCGCCGAGCCAAAGACTACCCCCATGCGCTCATGCAACTCATTGCTGAAGGGAACCAAACCTGCACACAGCAAACAGGTTACCTGTCCTGAGACCTCTCCCAGCACATCTTCACCCAGGTAGGCAGTAGAATGGGTTTACCAAGGCTGGCAGCCACAAGGTATTTCTTGCTGCCCACCTCTCCGGCCACCAGGTGTGTCACGGACACATTGAGGTCGCGATAAACTCGGCCGCCCATTAGCTGCACCAGCTCCATCACTTCTGTCTGAGGAGAAAGCACACGCCCATCTGTGCACTGAAAGTGGTGTGTTACACCTCCAACCCAGGAAAGGAGCCACTATTAACTCATGTGGTTCAGGCTCACACTGGTTCTACACTTTTGTGGTGCATTTTACTTATTTGCCAGATACTTTTATCCAATGTGACATAGGGGTCAGGCCGTCCCTGGAGCAATTGGGGGTTAAGGGCCTTGCTCTAGGGCTAAATAATGACATCACTCTGCCAACAGAGACCTGAACTGGCAACCTCTCTGTTACAGTGTCCTACCCCTCTGAGCCACACCACTCCCAACCAGGCTGCTTGGCTGTGGGCTCCACACGATACCACCAATCCATTAAATGAAATCAAAAATGACAAGCTCACACCTAATACTTTCGGTTTAAAAGAATTCTGATTCATGGGATTGACAGTATAGCAATTAACCAATATGTAAAAACTTTACAAAGCATCTTTGTTTTAATCATTCTGTCAGGGTATTGCCAATCATGACGATACGGAAGCTAACCAAGATGTAACCAACACAAAAGAACACACTTTAAAACATTCACCCATTCAAACTCTAAGATTAAAAAAAAAAAAAATCAGTCTGAATAAAACTGGCAATAAAATTTAAATCAATAAATGACAGGCAGCCAGAATGACAAAGGATAACAATTACTGAATGTTTTTCATTGGCACAAAATGTAGATTTGAAAATGAAACAACTGTCTAGTGTGTGGAAAGTTAGAGCACACCAAAACAGAAGGGGCAACAGAGCAGCAGAGCATGCCAATGCGGGACAGAGTGGGTGTGACTGCTCACCCGTGCAGCCTTGTCCAGGCTAGTGCATGAGACAGTGACGTCGGCCATCGCCATGTTGTAGATGGGCTGCTCGGCCTTGGGTACGCATCGCTGCCGCTGGAGACAGAAGAGCACTACCAGGGGGCTCACCACGCGGCATCCCAGCTGAAGATGAAGGAGCCATGAGAACCAGTCAGTAGGACCACAAACCACATTTTAAGTTCTCAAACTCCAAGACAGAGAGCAAATGTAGGCAGGTTAACATGATGCAAGTTTCACCCCACAGACAACTAAACAAAAGTACTCGTTTCCTGCTTTTTGCTCTGTTCTTGCATCTTTCCCTCTAACACGGATATTATGCAGAATTTGAGAATATAAAATGTTATTAATGTGTCTACTCAGATTCATTCACACTTCACAACCATTTAAAATTTCTGTAGAAAATACAGAAACTGGGAAAACAGTCTCAATATACATTATACTCCCTTTATATTATTATGCATGCTTACATATGTATTTCTGGCCAGGCTAGTTAATGTTGACTGTTCTTATGTCGAGGGTTGAAGTATAAACAGGGACTCTGACCTTTCTGCAGTGGTGGAAGGCTGGGCTGGAGAAGCTGCTGAACACGTACAGAGACTTATCATTGTGGCTCAGCTGCAGGGCTTCCTGTTCACTGATGGTCTGGAGGTATTTCTCAGACTGGAGCTCCAGGACAGCCTTACATAAAAGAGTTACAGTTCGACAAAACACACACACCACACAGCATTCTGCTGGTATTTATTACATGGAAAAAAGGCTCACAAATAGAATACAAGACCACTCTTTGATGTAACAATCATAATGCTGATAAAATGTACAATGAATATGCGAATTTCGACAATTCATCTAAATACAACACAAGAGGTTACATTAAAAGACATACAAACTGACTCAATGATACTAAGCTTGTTCTCTGAGGCATTTTGTTTGTCATTCTAAATGTTACATCCATAATGCTGGTATTGGCCAATGAGTAATGGGAGTTTGGTTTCATTTTTATAAGGAAGCTCAGTGAGCATAATGCATAAAAACAATATGGGCCGGTACGTGTCTGTAAAGCCCAGCAAAGTGATAACGGTTACCTCGTAGGCCTGGGACGCCAATTCGGACCGCTGCTCCCCAGCCTCTACGAACTTCACGATGAACCCCGCGCCGCCCCCGTTTGACATCTTCTAATCTGAACTGATGAAACGTTTTAACAGACATGAGACGAGTGTCAACACGGAAAGCACTTGATAAATGACTTAACTACGGCTTTCATCATGGCATTGTCGATTACTAATACACACAGATACAAGTACATGAGAGATAGATATTGACATAGGCAGCTAACTTTAGTCCGTTATAACTACCTATTCGTCTAGACTAAGTGATATCTATACTGAGGTTATTCTAACGACTCGCTATAAGCACCAACTGACTTTTAATACAGAAAAATGCAAACATGTCGTATTCCAACTAGGCACGTTGAACAACTTACTAGTCAAAGATCCTTATTTGACAGAATTTCGGATTCCTGAAAACTTACCCCTTTTAAACTCAGAGTATTGAACGTCCCAGCCTTTGTCAGAGCCCGCCGACGGCTCGCGCTGACACCCGCGGGCTGCACGCAAACAGCAAGCTAAATACTTAAACTACACACCCTACCGAAACAGCGAGCCGTTTCTTCACATAAAACATCGGCAGCGGTGTACATGGAATTCCACTTTTCTGAGGTGAAAATTCGACTCATACCAGCAACATCCACAGTAGCAGTGTATAGTAACTACTACTCCCGGTTGGCGCCAATAGCACGCTAGTGATAGCGGAAGAGGGCTTGACACGTGCAGGAAGCGGGTGTTTCGTAGATCGTCATTGGGCTGCTCTTTCACGTGATCAGTACTGTATGCTTTGGGCCATAAGACTTGTGGGATTTTGAGAAGCACGCTTTTTTTGTTGTCATTCTAAACGAGTGTGACGTCCCCGGTTACAAGACGTTATTTTCCCTTCCTACATAGACAAATGATATTTAAACGTAAATGATATTTACTCATTGGGGAGCAGTGTATCATTACATAATAAAGGAAAATGGTTATAAAAATATGCAAATAAAAAGTTTAGTTTATTAGGTTCCTTGACAGATTGAGATCGTGGTGAGTGGGATTAATGCATCAAAGTGCTCGTATGTACATTTTTAAGTAGTTGATGGATTTTTAGTGGTTAAGCCTGAGTGGTATAACCTTATACCCAATAAATACTTCTTTATTTAAAAGAAGGAGGTCTTTAGGTACTCTGAATGCCATAGCCATATACACGATTACTTTATAATTATATAAATCAGCTACAGTTGCAGCTGATGAGCTACTCCGCTGAACTGGAATCTTATTTAGCACATATCAGAGTGGTCATCTTGGTCAGTTTTAACCCCTTTAAATGCATCTAGGTTGAGACCTTGATTCGCCATAAATACTACTGTACTTTAATCAGTCATAACTCATGAAATGTGACTTGTGAAAACTTTCACAAATCAGGGTG
>JAODKE010000001.1:25337882-25357521 GCA_026779605.1 Mormyrus hasselquistii | reverse complement strand
CCCAGGCCGCGGGGGGGGGAGAGGGAGGGGGGGGGGGGGGGGGGGGGGGGAAGAGGGAGAGAAGGAGGGAGGGGGGGGGGGGGGGGGGGGGGGCGCTGCGGTCAAAGAAGAGAGGGAGACCAGGAGGGTGGGGGAACAGACGCTGAGCCACGGGGAAGGAGCCAGGTGACAGAAGCAGCATGCACAGGGGAGGAGCTGTGTGTTGCAAACATTTTTTTTCCCCCAGAAAGTATCTCTTCAGATACTGCCAAATTCTGAAGAACTGTGATCCCTAACATTATATACTATTCTGGACTGGAGTGAAATGTAATTCCCGTTTTAGCTGCCTTCAGTTCAGAAATCAATATCTGCCATGCACATACTGTCCCAGAGAAGACATAAGAATAGTCTTCATTATTAGGGGTGACCATATATGAATGAGTGGAAGGACACACGTAGCAGTTATAGAAAGTTGGATTCTACCGTCAGTCAAGTTTTATTTGCTGGAATACTGGAATGACACAACTCTGAATATCACAATAGTACAGACTAACTATATTCCTTCTTTGTGCTCAATTAGCCTTATAGGGGGCAGCATTTGTGCTTGTGTGTGTAAACGCAAAGTTACCTGGAGATTGCAGTGTTAGCAGAAGTAAAGTTGGAGCAAAGGGCAACAGAGCAAAGGGGAGATTAAACAGTGTCCAGCTTAACTGAGCTGCATCACCCTCCCTTATGGATCATATGACTGGCAAATGGATGGTTAACAGTTGACTTTGGTGCACCAAAGAGAATGAGAGGGAATGGCCTGAGCACATACCTGTCAGGTACCCCGCCGTCTGAGAGTCGGAGATGAACAGGTCGTGTTTCTGGTCCTTGAAGGCACTCCACACAGTGGAACGGGACAGGATTTCGCTAACCTGAAAGAGACACACATCCATCTGTCAGGCGGCCACCGCTCTGTTCACACGTGATCTTGCCATGTGCTAACAGCTAAGCCCTGTGTTGCCAGAGACTCGTCGCTACCTGTTCTCCATACTGCAGGCTGCGCGACATGGACTTGAGTGCTTTGACTATCTGGGCCTTGGTGGCAGAGGGGTTCTCCAGGGTCTCCAGACCTATGCCCTCCAGTAGCCTGAGCAGGTAGGGCACCAGGTCCACCTTCAGGGCCTGTGCGGACACAGATGTGTGAGAGTCATACACAAAGAAAGAAACAGACAAAGCAAAGAAGGTCACTGTGAATCTACAGCAGGGGTGTATGCAGGGGTGGGGCCATAGGGGCACTGGCCTCAGATTAAATGTTGATTGCCCCCCTCCTGTGTCACTCACTGATCTAAAATATCTCATTGGTTGATAAGGTTGAGCCCTCTCTATGAATACTAGAGTTAGGGCAATCTCTAAATATTAACATAAATAGGGGAGAGGGGGTACCTGGGCCACCAGGTCAGTCTGCTCTTTCTGGAACATTCTGTTCAGCGCCTCACATGCCAGGCCCACCATGTCAGCCCGGACCTTCATCCCGCTCACAAGCGGCCCGATGGTGTCCAGGGAAGCCATGGAGCGTACGCAGAGCTGGGAACAGGTACCAGTTAGGAGGTCAGGAGGGTTGTGGACCGTGGACCATGGCTGCCACATGCATTGCTGAGATGCCATGGCCTCACCTCATTATCGGAAAGTACGTGAATAAGGCGGATGGAGCTCTTAGTCACTGCGTTGTTCTTGTGATTCATGGCTGCCAGTATTCGGGGCAAGTGGCCCAATGGTGGGACCTGGTCAGCTAGCTGGGTCTGAGTGCTGAAGAGGCAGACGGCTGCCGTGGTAACGGTTTCAAGGGTCTCACCCTGAAGAGGATGAACAGAAGATAATGATGCCTGTATCTTTGGCTTCATACGGCTACATGGGTAGCAATAGTGGCAGCAGGGAAAGGGAGGGTGAGGGCCAGTGTGTCACTCACGTTGGGGTTATTCTTCTCTAGAAGCTCAGTGAGGGTTTCTAACAGGGATACCAAGAACTCCCTGGGTTTGCGCAGAACCCAGCCCGGCTGCGCAATGAAGATACGGAGGAAGACGCCACCCACTGCCAGTTCTCCCTGCCCGGCACCGTACATCACAGAGAAATCCTCTGGAAGCTGAATAAAAACATGGACATGCAAATCTTCAGTTGGTTAGGAGCCGTTTGCTTCAGAGAGGGTGCAGAAGTCTGACAAATGTCATGCCAGGGGCAGCCTAAATTCACTCAATTCAGCACTAGTTAAAATCTCACTTTCAGACATATATTAAATAATCATAATAAAGATGAATGGGTTACATTATTTTACCTTTGCAATGTTTGTGTTATGTTCTATACTTCATGCTATTAAAATGTACTAGTTGTGTCAGAGAGCAGCACTAAGGATCATGAAAACTTAGTTTATTCATAAATTTGAACACACCCTTAAAAAGTACACCTCCACCACAATTGCCATGGCTACAGCCTAAAAACCATAACCACAAACTCACCTTCCAGTTGATGTCAGGATTATCCTTCTGTTGTTTAAAGTGTCTGGATAGTGAAAGGAAGAACCAGCTATCAGAAAGTTTACAAAACACATACATAGGCCAACTTTCTTGTATACAATGTCTTTAGTCAAGGAATGGGATCTTGCAGGTTGCGGTAGGTACTTCAGGTGTAAACAATGAAGAACAATGACGGGTAGTGAGAGAGGCAAGACACAGAGCTTTAGGGGACATCGTACTGGAGCATCATTTCGCGGACGGTGGTGGAGACCGTCTCCCGGGAGCTGTCGTTCCAGATGAGTTCGGGGTTCTCATGTGTGCCTTCGAATATGTGCACCGCTGCCTCAGGACTGTCCCTCATAGCTTCCATGAAGACGGAGGGTAGGAAACGCATAAGCGTCAGACGAACCTGAAGGAAAGGTAGGTGAATCTGTAACAGGCCAAGCTGGAAGGCTGATAAAACCAAGTAGAAAGCTTGGTTTGGACACAGACACACGGAGCGAGTGTACAATAGACTGGTGAGAGGAGCAGAGCAGGAGATAGGAGTGAGAGACGCCATCTGGACTTGATTGAACGGAAAGGCAAAGTGATCTTTCCTTAGGTTAAAGCTGGAATTAGTTTTGTTAGACCCACACAATACTTGGATAACCATTCTCTTTGCACCTCTAATACTATAATGTAATCCTATATTCAGACTTCGTACAAGATCCAGGCCCAAATCCTCTATATACTTATCCAGTTATTCTCAAAGCTCAATAGTAACAGAGCCTTTGCTTCTCCAAAACAGCACATGGAGAGGGCATTACACTTGATGTGAATGATCAGCGACAAACCTTTCCTGGAACAATATTCAAATTCAAGCTCCTCCCATTTCTCACTTACATTACTTGAGGCAGAGACGGCATCATACACCACGTCTTACCTTGGGTCCTACTAGCTTGTCAGAGGTCATCTTAGCGAAGAGCTCAGCAGTCTGGGAGCGCACCTGGGGGTGCGTGGAGTTACAGAAGAGGTCAAGCAGGTAGATCAGTGCACCTGTACATAAAAGGAAAAAGGTTACTAATAGCATGGGTGTTAACACAGTTAGCCACAAAGCTACTGCGCTTACCTTTAGCCATGGCTTCTTTAACTATCTTCGTATTGGATGTCAAGGCATACAGGGTTTCCAGTACTAGCTGCCTGCCTAAAACAGGACACGATCATGTTGTGAGCGAACGTGACCGAGATGGATCAACAACATGACTGAAAGGGAATCTGCATTTTACTGGCCAAGGAGGCAAACATCTGAATAAGGTCTTACTGGATGGTAGAGAATGGAGCAGCACCAGGAGGTTAGACAGCACAAGAGACTCTGCGATATTGCTCACACAGTCCTGGTTCTTGGTGACAGTGTTCACAACCTGAAGAAAGATGATACAACCAAGCAGACTTAAAATGATTTAAAAGAAAGCATTTTAGAATGAGGAGTCACTGAGCAGTTAACAGTATCTGGTACCACAGAGTAGGTGTTATATGTGGGTGAAGGTGACAGAAGTACCTCCAGAGCCAGCTGCTGGACCTTGCCTGCCCCATGGACTCGTAGCAGGGAGAAAAGGAGCTTGAAGTGTCCGATGCACTCTGACTCAGACCCTGTACATAGTGGGGTGACAAGGTCACCCAACACAACAGTCATGAGGGAGTGGTTTGTTTGGCATCCCTTCCACACCTACCCAAACCAACTCCACTTGCGTTACACTGAAGTGTTGACTGTGCCCTCATACATGTCTACAGGTGATATAGTGCACGTCAACATGAGTGTCTCTACCTGGGTTGTTTTTTATGACGTTGCGGAGAGCCTCCAGGGCCATCTCGGCCCACTTGAGCCTCTGGGCATGCTGCTGAGACTCCACCTTGCTGGCTTGGGTCATAGCGAGCAGGGTGCAAAGGTACTGGGCTTGGGAGCCCACATAGTCCAGTAGACTAGCAGCAAACACCTTGGGAAACTATGGTAGACGGAGGGGGTAGGGGCATAAAGATGACATTAAATGACATTAATGTTCCGGATAAAATGATTGGTGGGTATCGTTCAAATTTGTCTGTGGGAATGTGCAAGCTGTGAGTGTGGGTACTGACCTCCAGAGGATAAGCTGGCTGCTCATTGTAGACCCTCACAAAGATCTCACCGACAATCAGTTCCTTGCTGTGGTCTCTGAACACAAACTCGGAGCCGAAGCTCTTATCACACTCACTCTGCGTGAGAAGCAAAACTACCTTATGTATCTCAATTCAGGTAGATTTAGTTTCTGTGCAGCAACTGCAGAAATACAAGTAAACTCTTATGCAGACCCATGCCTGTCAACAAGGACACACTGCTCCCCTTACCCTTTTGATTTGGCTTTCCTGCTGGCTTTCCAGAAATTCGATGAGTTCAGCCCGTGTCCCATTGTTCCAGATTAAGTAGGGGTTTTCAGAGTTACTGTTGAGCAGCTTTAATATCTAGGAGAACAGACCAAATATAATGGACAGTGAGACCAGACAATGATAAGATCACCTACAGATTCCTTTTTGGCTGGACCCAGTAGGGATCTGTTTACAGAAAGTCCCAGTAGGGATCCCTTTACTGTAAGGCCAGGCAATGATGAAGCCCCTTTCAGATTACTCTGTAGCTGGACCAATGTAGTGATCCAGGCCTAGTAGGGATCCCTCTATGGTGAGACCAGACAATATGGGTCTGGACAGATTACTATTGGCTGGTACCAGGAGTATAATGGCACAAGGGCTGCCATTATACCAATCTTAAATCTAACGCCTAAATGTAACCCCTAATTCCAGTTTATGACGTGTTCAGATGACAACCTTGCATCTATCCTGCTAAAGTGCCTCTGATCCCAGCCATACCTCAGCAGGAGTGCCAGAGGACAGCTTCCGGGAGATGTATGGGGTAAGCATGGCAGCTAGACTTTTCCTGATGGTGGGGTTTTCTGGGGGGGTCTCCACTGTGCTGTCCATTGCTTCTCCCTCCAGGCCCGTGCTGTAGCCCCCAAGCCGGCTGAGGGCTACCAGGCTATACTTGGCTAGACTGTTGGCCACCTCCTGCTGGTGGGTCTCCTGGCTCTTTTGGATGCCACTCTCCTCCAGCGTGTAGTCGTAGTTGAAGAGGTTGACCAGCAGGTGCCAGAGCACACCAGCATGGTAGAGGTGCGTCTGCAGGAAGAAGTCCACGGCGAAGGAACTGACGCACTGCACCGCCAAGGCTGCCATTCGGGGGATGCCCTGTGGGGGGGTGCATGTGAAAGTGATGTGAGACACCAGCCCTAGATTAAAATCCGGCCTCCATCTTCAAAGGGACAGAGCTGTTCTCACCCTTCCATAGTAGAGCACGTGGCAAAGGTCTCGGATGATGTTGGGCAGCTCGATGATCTTCTCCCGGCACTCCTCGAACTGTGCTGCCACGCTGAAGCACCTGCAGATGTGCCCACAGACCTGGGGGAGGCAGGAGTAATTGTCACTTTACTCTGAGGTCCACAGAAGCCCACCAGGGAGGTTTACGACTGAAATTCACACAAAAAAAAAAACGTTAAATAAAATACCATTTTAAATTAAATAAGATTTTAAATTAGTTTAATTGGCAAGGTTTCTGAGATCAGCCTTAGAGCTGGACATCCAGGAAGGGCTCAAAGTTGAGCTACTGCTCCTCCCTATTGAAAGAAACCAGCTGAGGCACTTCAAGAATCTATCTAGGCTGCTTCTCTAGGGTGATGCTTGAGGCATATCCATACAGGAAGAGACCTTGGGACAGACCCAGGACACACTGGAGAGACTGACTTTAACTGGCCTGGGAGCGTCTGGGTATCATAGGTCATATTTCTGTTTTCTGGGTTCAGGTCCCGCTGTTGTCTTGTAGTTCAAGTGGGGCATTTCAAAATTTGTGTACTTCCGAATATTTTCTCGATCACTGTGTACTTGTCCAGAAAACTTATTGTGCAGTCTGATTCACCTGCCTTGCAGGTTTCCCTACTTGTGCCATATTGTTAAACAGTGTTTGTGCCTTTTGGGCCTTTGTGTAAATCAGCATTATTATTGCCATTGGTTTGTAAATATTGTAAATACTTGTAAATTCCAGCTGATTAATAACTAATCCCACAATAAATCTTTGAAATCACTTTTAGAGTTTGTCACCCTAGACTAGGCTGAAAAAACTTTAAGTACTGTAAAACCCCTCCCTTTGTTGCTATTTGTTTGTATGTTGCACCATGGTCCTGGGGGGGGGGATGATATTTCATGCCACTGTATACCTGTATATGGATGGTATGACAATCCCCAGCTGACTTGACTTGAGAAACTGAGATACACAATGAATCAGAAAAAAAGAATGGCTGACCCTCTGGTGCAAGATCAGGCCACCAGCATCATACCTGCACAGCCATGTCCTCTGGCTTGCTGGAGGCAGTGAGCACAGCCACGCATCGGGTAAGGGCCTCCAGCAGCATCTGGAGCACAGACAGAAAAAGAGAAGAATGATGGAGGTGACTGAAGGGGAGCTCACAGCAGATGACGGCAGCGAAAGGAGATGACTCATCAGAATGATGGCTTTGATCTCCTAACATCCATGGTGGAACAAAAGACGTCAAAGTGAACATCGACGCATCGCGACCTTACCTCAATGCCATTTTCTCGCCTCAGCTCTTCGGCATTGAGTGCTGAGCAGTTGACCGTGTGGAAGGCCAGCTCTGTGGCGGCGGGGAGCAGCGGGGAGGTCTTCGAGAAGAGCTGCTGATCACTAGTCTCCATGGTGATGGTCTTGATCAGCATGGGATAGCCGGCATACTTATAGGGCTCCAGCTCTGCAGGAGACGTATAGGAGACAGCAGATAAAGACAATGGCTGCCACACCAAGAAGTGGGCTTGTGATGCAGGAAAATGTATACAGATGAGGTTACCCTATTTGGGATTCCTAGTCCCAGCATCTCATTAAGTATAACGAATTCAAAAACTGAAGTCTTAATTGTCGGTGATAAAACGGCCAGGGGGCCAAATCTCGTTAATGAGAAGGTCCTGGTGAAAGTCTGGTTTAGCTGGGACAGAAGCCAGAACATGGGCGGCCATGGACTAGGAAAGAGACCTGAGCTGGGAAAATCTGATGCGGCAAACGGGACAGACCAAACGTACAAGTGGAGTGACAAAAACACGAGACAGAAAGAGAGCTAGGAAGATGGGCCGGGACAAGGATGACGGACCCTGCCGGTGCCTGTTGAAGAGAATGCTCTGGGCCTTGAGGATGAGGATGATGTTCTCTGGGTCGGGTCCGTGAGTGATTCGGGCTGACTTGGTGCACAGGAACTCGTAGGCTTTGTTCACCTTCTCAAACATGTCCTGGGGGAGTGGAGGAGACATTACACCATGCTATCCATGCACACCAGAAAAATGTAACCATAATCCACCCTTCTTAACACCCACAGCAAAGTGTTTTTAATGATATTCCCATAATAGAAAGCAGTCGAAGGATGTTTGTTCCCAGCAAATGTACAGACCTGTGCTAATTCAGTAAGAGCCTAGACAGAGAACATTAAGATCGGGGACATTTCTTTCCACTTCGGACACCGGAGAACAAAGCCACAGATGAACGTGGACGTACCCTGCCCTCTGGGTTCTTGTCTGGGTGATACTTCTGGGCCAGTCTGAAGTAGGCCTTCCTGATCTTACTCTCATCGTGCCTGTAAAGAAACACCAAAATTGACACTGCCACCTCAACACCGACTTAACACAGATTTTCTATGACAGGTTCTTTAAACATATTCATTATTCAGTGACATTAGATGACAAAGCACCCATTATACAGAAAATAGCCAAATAGCAGGTCGTCCGTAAAGCATTTAATTAACAAGTGTCTGCCTAGAACAAGAAGTCTAATTAAATTAGATTGGCTAGAGCTCTTGCAAAGACATAGACGTGACTCACTGTCCTTGTCCCTTGGGCAGGTTGAGGACCTCATAGGCGTCATCTATAGACATAGACGGCGGCTTCTTCTCCACTTCCCTCTTCCAGGCCTCCAGTGCATCCTTCAGCAGCTTCACCTGCAGGGAAGCACCCCAAGTGTTCAAAAATTAAAATAAATAAAGAAATAAAAAAAACTAAATTAGATTCAGTGTGTGTATGTATGTATGTATGTATGTGTGTGTGTGTGTGTATATATATACACACCATTGGGAGCACATGCAAACTCCAAAGTGGAGACTCAAACCCAAATCTTAATTAATGTCTGTTTCTCAAACCAGTTTAAAACACCGACAGGCATTCCATGAAAGAGGGACGGACGACGTACAGGCTCTCGGATTGGCCAGTTGGGGAACCGGGTCTCGTCACATAGATGTCTGAGGTAGTAGATGTTACAGAAGAGCTCGTATTCCAGCTGGGGGAAGCTGATCACGGGGATGGGGCAGTACTGGTAGAGCGCCCGCGTGTTGCTCTGCAGCCTGGGAGTGAAGTCGGCCAGATGGGCAGCGATCTTCTCGATCATCAGTCGTCTGCGGACAACACACAGGACATTGCGATGAACACTCCAAACACTGGGGCTGTAGATGTTTGTGTCTGTTCACATATGGTGGGCATTTCACACGCAGTGAAAGGGCTGTATCTGCCAGCGCCAAGCCCAAGGCACTGCCAGACAGTTAGACAGTACTCTTGGAATAACAATGATTATATACATATAGACATGCTAATAATCATTGTACTGCTATTTTAACATGCTGCAATGTTACTGCTGAATGAAGTCAGATATTCGATACAACAAAAACAATAGTGGAGCCGCTGGAAAGGCAACTAAAGTGTGCCGCACTGTAGGCATGCGCAGGAACTGATATTCATATTGCGCAATGCTTTTCTTTGCTATTTTTAGTTTAGTGTAAATATTTAATACAAGTGATATTACTTATTATAAAATAAATAAGTTTTTATACTGATATCTTAGAATTAGAATGTTACTTTAATGCAGATACAAGTGCATGTACCCTAATAAGAGGTGAGGAGCAGATCTAAAAGTGCATCAGAAACTAATTTTTCACATGCTTTTCTTTGCTTTATGTAAAGCTGGATATTTTGACTAGGAGTTTTGTTTATTGGCACAACTGCAGTGCCATTGTCTGCAAAGCAGTGTGGGCATGTCTCTAGTCAGACTAAAATAAGCAACCTTGAAACACACAGGTCTCTTTGCACTCAGGCATGTATGCGGACGCCCCCAGAGGGAGGGGCCTTGACAAGGACTCCAGCATCACCTCATCTCGCTGCTCCAGATGGCCTCTGGGGTGTCATACTCGCCCAGGAAGATCTCTGCGAAACGCTCCGCCTCATAGTTCTCCAGGTAGCACACCATGGCCTCTGGAAGCACAGGGCCCAGGACACTGCGCTGGACCACATCCTGACCTTTGGCCTGACCCGGAGGTCAAAGGTCACAGAATTGAGGTGTGAGAGTTAGAGCAATATACCATCATGTGTAAAGAAACTGTACTGTAGGTCATTGTTCCCACAAAAATCATGCTTTTTAATATGGACTCTGTTCATTGATGTGCAATACTGTTCCTCTGTGCTTCACTGATGTGCAAAACTTATCAGTTTAAAGATGTGCAGTATTGTTCCTCAGTGATTGTAATCAGTGAGGTGCACTATGATGGTATATTGACTCAGGGCAATATTACCCATATAACAGCCGTGTTTTCAATATACTATCTGTGCAATAATGTTATGTGGCATGAGAATGTACATGAGGCATATTATGCTTTTTAATATTACTATATTTACCAACACATTTGTTGTATTATTCTCCATTTATATTGTTTATAATGAAGTTGTCCGTCCGTCCATCCATCCATCCAACCAACCAACCAACCGATTAGGAGGCAAACGAATTTATAGGTGAACTCACCTCCTCCGACTTGAAGGCTTGCTTCAGGTGAGTGTATTTCAGGAACCTGGAGGACATGGAAGCACACAATATGAGCGTGTCACCGCAAGAAAGTGACAAGATGACAAAACGGGGCAGGATGACAGCAGCAAGGCGACAGGATGTGGGGAATTCTGACGGGCATGTCACATAGGTTGAATATACTATACTGAACCTCAACATGTTCCCAAAGCACAGGAGGGTGACCAGTCAAAAGGTCTATGAAAGTAAGGCTTTACACTGCACTGGAAACCATGTTACTCTGCATGTAATATATATGGGTTCTGCGGCCATCTATTATTGAGGCTTTTGACCTCCTTAACATTTTCCACACCCCCAGAAAAATGATACAAATACTAGTGTAAGGACTGTAAGTTAAGAGTGATCACAACACACAAAGGGAAGACATATGCAGGTGAACTACTGCGGGTGTCACTTTTTTATAGGTTTTGCGAAAGCGTTTCAACGGCCAGGTGTGGTTGCTGGTTGTCACAGGATACCAAGGAAAGGGTGAAATCAAACTCCAAATATGCAAAATCAGACGCCAAGAAACTGAGGCTTGCACGTCCTTGGCAGCCCTGTGGGGGGGCGTTCTACTCTCATGCGCGCTCACCGGGCTACAGGCAGAACATTGGAACCCGTGTACATCATGATGAAGAAGAAAACTCCAGTCAGGTAGAGGCGCTGAAGGGTGGGGTTGTCCTGCATGATCAAGTACATCACGTTGGCCACCTTCTCCACCAGGATGGGATCAAAGGTCAGCAGCAGCTGATAAGAGTCAGAGCAAAAGGGGGTCAGACTAAATGGAACGTGTGATCGTGAACACAGTTATACTTCCAAGAACAAAAACCACAATATTCTCGGGTGATTGTTATTGAACGTAAATACCTGAACAATGTGAGGCAGACAGGTATTGTCACTGATTAACCTCTTGACCCGAGGCAGAGGCCTGATAATTGCATTGTCCTGGTCCCTGGTACGATGGATAAACAGATACACCATCATCTTTGGCCCTTAACATTAACAGAAACAGTTTTCTTGTCAGCCTGTCTGTTGTCACATAAAAAAAATAATAAAACTGATTTAGTAACTTATTTGGTCAAATTTAGCTTCATAAAAATGCAGTAAACTATTGCAGTGTAAAGCATACACGACTCAGCCTATGGAGAACAGAGCAGAGACACGTCAAATGACATTCCAGGGGTTAGACAATTACAGTCACATTTCACGGTGAATGATTTATTCATAATGTCTGTATGTGATATTTGCACACATATGCAAGAATCACAAGTTAGGGTGTAACAGAGGGTTACTCAATCCTGTCCAAAGATTGCAGGGCATGTTCGTTTGCATGCCACCTCAGTAACCGTGCTGCCAGGGTAACTGACGAGGAGCTGAAGGGCTACCTGCTAGGGAAGTAGGAGCACATGGTGATGAGCATGTTGAGAATGAGGGTGGCCAGGTCCGTCTCGTTCATCACCGCCTGCCCGCTGGCCAGCAGGCACCACTTCAGCTGCGGGATGGCCTGCAGGGGGCGCCACCCATCCATGCCCTGAGCCCAGCACCGCGTCTTGGCAGTCAGCGTGCCCTGGTTCCAGAACTCCTGCATCTGTGGGCCAGTAGTTTGCAACGAAAGTCAGCCAATCGCCATAAAAGCTCATATTCAACATTCAAGTAATGGGCGCAATACTAAAATATCAGCTTAAAAATGAGAAATTCATATTAAGTAATAACATTCTGTTAAAATTTACACTAAAAGAAAACCATTGCGTAATTCATATGGCAGTTCCTATGCATAGCTATGGAGTACAACAGTACAATAATTTAATCTTTTTATGCACACAAACTACGTGTGAGAAAGGTGTTATAATTCAGTGGGTTTCCAAGTGTGACATTCAACTATCCAGCACTGCCTTAGTTCCATCGTTGCTGGATACGAGAACGTTTACTGGAGCAGGTAATTGCTAAGCGTATTCAGTTCACTCGTAATCAATAAAGAGAGAGGGAAGCCCAAAGCATATTGGAAACAGGGCTGTAAAAGTGCATGTAAAACACCACAGATGTTTATACAAAACCATAATCAGCAAGGCACGGTATTTATATTCATTACGGTACTGACATCAGTCTCCAAGGAGATGGGAGAGGATTCAGTGAGGAAAACAAGCTTAGCCCTGTGGGAGAGTGAGCCTGACCCCAAACCATTTTGTAAGCGCTGCACTCCCACCTCTGAAGTGCAGCTTCAGAAGCTTCCAAACGTACCTCCTCGAAGCTGAAGGGACCCCGCCTCTCCTTGTCAGCGTTACCGAAGTACCACTCCTTCTCGCTCTCCCTCTTCATGTCGGGAGACGCCTCCAGCACGTTGCTCTGAGGGACACACAGGGACATGGAGAGGAGGGCAACCAGCATGAGAGGACAAAGCAGAGAGGAGGTCTCAGAGTCAGGAAGATCTCTCTGCATCTGCATCTACATTCGCAAAAGAAGAGGCTGCACCTTCCACTGTGCAGGTACAGCTTATACATTTGTATACGTACTAAATATTCCACATTAGTGTTCCTCAAATCACCCCAGCCAATCAAGAACACTGAATACCTGGTAAATGTGTGTTGGGAGCTGGGAGGGAACAAAAATGTGAATGTCTGAGGGCCCCAGATGACTGGAATGAGAATCACTGATCTACAATATTCATCTGTGTCATTAAACATTCTTACGCACTTATGCTCCAACATCAGCACTCCAGTCAGGGTGACGGTGAGCGTATTGTAGAAAGCAGCCTGAAGGGATGCCAATCCCCCCCCCCCCCCAAAACATGTATATAGACACAAGCTTAACCAGAGCATCCCATAGCGAGCATATGTGGGCGTGTTATCTGAGAAAAGCACACAAACTCAGGCAGAGTGTACAGCTTTCGTGTTAGGGGTGGAGAATAATTTGCAAGCATGGAGGTGAGAAGTTGCAATGCAGGGGTACGATACCATCAAGACTCAACTAAACTTTATATAAAACCCACAGCAGAGAGAGAGACATGCAGAGGCTGGCACGTACCTGCAGGGGGACAGTCGCCCGGCTGGTATGCAGATGGGCCAGGGTTAGCAGGTCCACCAGGATGCGCACGCCATTAGAGTCCATTACTTCCTTCACGTTTTTCTGAGAGAGAGAAAGCAAATATGTAACAGACATGTTATTGCACTCCCTGATGCCGACTTTTGGATTTTTCCTTAATCTAGAAGGATTAATACATTTTACACATCTTATGCATTTTATTTAATTTTGATATTAAGCAGACACCAAAGCAATGTACAATTGAGACAGCAGGGTCTCCAGTCTCTAGAGCAATCGCGGGTTAAGAGCCCAGCAGAGACAACACCCTGCTGATGCTGGGATTTGAACTGGTGATCTTCTGATCACAGGCACAGAAGCTTAACCCGGAGACCCACACACCTCCCCTAACAGGCAGACAGCATCATAAATCTCCTAGTGTAAACCCTCCTTCCTCCCTTGTAGGAACCTAAGCAAATCGGACAACACTGAAGGACATTATACCCTGAGGCAATTATTCTACCCAACAAAAGCTAACTACACACCCTGCTTGCCACAATTGACACTTGTACATGCAAATGTCTGTCTGTCTTCCTATCACAATGTTATTTCCTGTCATTCACCATTTTCTGGTTAAGGTCACAGGATTATTTATGTTCAGATGTTGTACCCTCTGTGAAGCACTTATAGCATTTATTAGGGGCTACATTCTGCAGGACGAATGAGAGCAAGCATTTCAGCATACTACACACATCTGATGACATAACTTCAAACCTTGGGCAAACAGATGTGAACATCTGGAGGTCTGGTCCTCAGGGGTCTACAGTAGCAGATAACGTGGTAGAAAGCAGCCTTACCTTGTTGAGGATGAGTTTATTAAGGAACAGGATGAGTCTGTCCCTCTCCAGCTTATCGGTACACTGTCAACAGAAAAAAAGCTTCTATTGAACTGCTGTACCACACCACAATTAATATAATGTCTGTAGGTGTTACTGATGGAAGGAGAAGATCCATTAATTAGAAGTCAGGATAAACTTATGGAGGCGCAATGAGGACACTTCCCAGGATCTCCAGCCCTCCCCATGCCGGGATGGCACTGACCCGATCGAGCATCCCCACGATGTACTTGGTGTCGGTGAACGGGCCAATCTCCTCATAGCACTTGCCGTAGACTATGGTCAAGGCCTGCAGGCACAAGCACTTCATGCTGACTTTGGGTGTTAGCAGGAAGCGGTGGTACAGCTCGTTAAAGAACTCGTACCTGCAAAGAGCAAAGGGTGGGTAGCATCAAACAGGCTGGAAATGAAGGCGGCTGCTGGGAAAAACACCACACCCATGACAGATTTATTGAGAGTAGCATGAATCAGCCACGCAAGTGGTCTAAGGAAATTTTAAATCTACTCAAATGGCATTCATCAGTAGCTACAAAGAAATCACTAAAATATTATGTACGAAGAGTTATGATGAGCAATGATCGATAACAAGACTGAAAGTGAGCCGACACTACACAGACAGGCATGTCTTACGATCTTTTGATGGCCCCCGACTCCTCGTTCTCATCCTCTTCTAGTAGGAGACGCAGGTAGTAGTCCCCGATCTTGATCTCGTCAGAAAGGCACTCGTATTTCACCTGCGTGAAAGGAAATTGGTTTTGGGCAGAACATGACAGAAGGCTGTATGCACCTGTTCTCCAGAACACTAAAGAACTTGCTTCTTTAGTGGGAGCATTGTTTCTCAACCCAGTCCTCTGGGACCCTGAGACTTTTTGGGCCACATTTTTGCTCCCTCCCAGCACAACTGTGCCAGGCATTCAGTATTCTTCATTGTATGGATCAGATGTTTTGGGAGTCAGCAAGGAGCAAAATATGCACTGAGGTTGAGAAACTTTGATCTAAGACAGATCATGCACGTAACTTAGATAATGTGATGAGAGATGAACATATGACTGTGCTTTTGAAAGCAAAGGGATGCTTCAGACCCGAGACCCGGCCTACCTCGAACTCCTGGTGGTTCCAGGAGATGACGTTGGCGCTTCCCAGCTCCCGATCTACATTGAAGGCACGCATCTCCCCCTCCAGGGCATCCCGCAGCTCCTCTCGGGTCTTCAAGTTCCAGATCAGGTTTGATCGGGCGTGGTCCAGCTGGAACCTGCAGGAAGGGAGGCGGTGTGGGAGGGGGGTTGGACAAGGAGGGGGATAGATGTAAATGGAACCAAAAAGATGAGCTGAAGGCCCAGAAGCTGAATTATCAGAAACCAGCGCAGCAAATCCAGGAAAGATGACAAAGTACATTACAGGAAAAAATATAGAATTTCATTTAAAATAAAGAATATGAAGATTACAAATATATCTATCCATCAGGGTATCCAGTGGAAATTACAGGGAGAACATGCAAACAACGTGCAGATGCACACAAGACCACAACCTTTGAGGTATAAAGCAATATTATATATTTGTTTTTTTTTTTTTAAATTTAGCAGACACTTATCAAAAATGTACATTTCAGAGAAAGCAGGGCTAAAGCATCCCAGGAGCAAAAGGAGATTAAGGGTCTCACTCAAGGGCCCAACAGTGAAATCACTTTGCTGAATCTAGGATTTGAGCCGGAGACCTTCCAACCAGAGGCACAAGTCTTAGCTCGCTAACCCTCCCAGATATACAGAAAAAAAAGAGGAGGAACAGCCTCGAGTCATCACATTAGATTAGTAAATAGTTCCAGACTAAACCACGATAAGTGAATTTCCGCGAAGTAGGATTCTTTATTTATAAATTGAATATTTTCCTAGTTAGAGCATAGAAAACCTGTTTATGATCTTCTAAATACGTTTTAACATTATTAGAGCCCTCAAGACATTAAATAACACCCTTTATTCACCATTACTGTTATGATTGCTGGACACGGAATCAGGATCGAGGAATCAGGATCGAAAGGTTTATTTGGAATCACTCCAAATGCAGGACACAGGAACATGTAACATCAAAACGTTAATGACAGACCTGGTGTTACAGACTCTAACGTGGACTTAAATACACCAGACGAATCAAACTGACAGAAAACAGCTGGTCACAATTAGGGCCGCACACGTGGTTAACAAGGGGGCGTGGCACAAAAAAGGATCGTACAGGCAGGTCATGACAATTACACTCGCATTACCCAATATATTAGACAAAATAAGAGAAAATAGGACATTAGACGTTACAAATATCATATTACCATTACTGTACATTTAATTATGAAGAGCAAAGATGCTTACGACGCATAGAAATGTATCATTTTCTCGATCAACTTTTTAATGAATATACAAAAAAAACGCGATAGAGCAAAGCTACGAAAGTCGAAGGACGAAGTGGCAAGGGACGACTGTACGAGTGTCTTTCCAAAAATGCACAATAAGCGTGGGCAGTCAAAAGCTGTGACAGCGAGGCAGCTACCAGCGCCATCAGCTTCAGCATATGCTAAGAGCATAACATCCTGAGCAGCCGCGCACCTTCGGGGAGCTCCTGAGGTGCGTGAAGTGGGCGGGGCCATATGCAGGCACTGCCGCTAACAGCACGAGGGAAGTACTGACAGTCTTAGTGGAAGTCTGGCTCAGAAAATGTCAGCCATGTTTGAGTAAATGAGCCAAATCCTTCTGCACAGAAATGTCTACAGAATTTCACTCCGACTCGGGACTGGGAGACCTGTCACATACCTCTGTGACATGGTCATACACTAAGGCAGGGATGGGCAATCTTATCCGCAAAGGGCCGGTGTGTATGTAGGTTTTTGGGATAACCTTTATGTCAGCTGTACAAACCCAGGTGTGAGAACTCTTCAGCCAAACAGTCCTCAGATTAGTAATCTAATTAGGGAGTTGCAGTGAAAACCCGCATACACACCGGCCCTTTGCGGATAAGACTGGCCACGCCGGCACTATTACATTTCAGAAACAGCAATTAGCTCAAGCACATGTTCTTGGACTGTAGAAGGAAACTCACAAATGGAGTGAACTTGCAAACCAAACTTCACAAACAGAGCTGGGGAGGGGTGTACTCATAACAGAGGTCAATGCAGTGCAAAGACTGGGGGTGGCCTCCCAGGTCCCCAGCCACTAGCGGAGCAGTACCTGTAGTAGAAAAGCTCCCAGTTGGCCTCGATCTTGATCCTCTGTCTCCTCTTCCGCAGGACGACAGGTTTGTGGTTTGGGTTCTGTGACGGAGCAGAGTCGAATGGTCAACGGCAGGTACAGTTCACCCAATATCCCACCAATCACCATCACGGTCATGGCAGATACCATGGCTTTGAACATGTGACAGCTAAGCCCCTGTGAAAGGCGGGGCGATCGATTAGTTAAAACAGAGAAGGTGAGAGAATGGGACAGGTAAAGCTGTAGTGTAGCTTAACCATCGCATAGCTTAGCCGTGCTCAGCGCTTCAGACAAATTTATCATCCTTTAAATGTATCATTATGCCAATTTATTAACCGGTTTTGCTAAATAAACTGTTTTAAAATGGATATTTCCCTCAGTGTGGCCATTTACAGAGCGTAACGAAGCGTTAGCGGCTAACCAGCTGGTCCAGCCACGGCGAGCAGCTGTGGTGCAGCACATGCAGCGATCCACACATACACGGAGCATGGCAAAGTTGGGAGGACAGTGAGAAGGTGGGTCCAAGAGAGCATGGGCCCTCTGATTGGTCGGCATGGAGAGCTACTCACCAGGTTATTCCTGTCCTGCTGCAATGATTGACAGCAGTAAAGCCAGAGGACAGAAAAGGGGAGCGGACAGAGACAACACAGAGAGATTAGCATCCAACTCACCACACGTTCAATACCACATCTGTTTTGCATGCAGTATAGGCACGTTTGCTGAAGATGAAGGAATTACTTTCAAAAGCGTCATGCAAGTGTCTTAATGTGGCCATTGTCATACAGATTACGTTATTTTTCATTTCTCTGCTTTTCCCAGCTATTAAATGTCAGCTGACCTATGCTTTTCACAAACAAGTATTTTAGCCACAATTCTGCAGTTAATGCCAAACGCAGCACTGGGGATATAAACACAGAATGGCCTGGAAAAAAGGGAAAACGCGACTTTAGAACCTCCTGAATAAATAAAGCACCAAGAAAGGCAGCAGGAATAAAAAAAAGGTGTGTGTGTGTGGGGGGGGGGGGGGCTGTGGACGGTCGTCCGCATGGCAGCTTCTGTTCGTACTACATTTGGCTGTGCATGCAGATGGTCACGGTCAGCATATGCGTACTGCAGTGATATTCCTCCAGACCAGCAGAGGGCAGATGATGTTTCCTAGGTCTGAATGAAGCTTACGCAAAAGCAGGATGAGATTCCTGGCCCCAGGCACCAAATTTCTCTACTTTCACTTTTGAGATCCTCATTACAAACTGTCAGGACAGAATGTTTCACACTCAGCATTTCAATGTGGTCAGTTTACCAGTTAATGGGTTTTTATTCCTATTAAAGGCATTGGCAGCAAATTCAGTGCCCGCATATTTGACTCCTAAACCAAATATATATATATTCTTAAGTATGCACTACAAAAAAAAGCACCACAATGTTGCAAGAAAAAAAAACACCAACATTTTATGCGGGAAAGTAGAATCTGCCAGAACAAAAATGAAATATGCGTGAAGTGAAAGCTCTTTCATGTTTACTCCTGCAGCCTCAGAGGTGCTTGACTGAAAAGCCAGCTGAATGTGTGTTGGCGCCGATTCTGAAGGTAGGTCTGCTCCCCACCATCGGGGCACGAATCAACGTGTGTAGAATTAATGAGCAACGGCAGTGAGTGCAGCACGGGAAGGGAAAACGGGTCAGCCTCTCATCACTAACATACACGCTGCCAGGGATGCTAGTCAGACAATTCAGGTGTAGGTAAACAGACAGACAAGACAGATATAGACAAAGGAGACAGACAAGTTGAGACAGACAGACAGGCAGGGAGATTAATAGACATGAGACAGAGACACAAGACAGGACAGAGAGCCATATAGACAGACAAGACAGAGAGACATACAGGACAGAGAGCCATATAGACAGACAAGACAGACATATACAGGACAGAGAGAGATACAGACAGACAGGACAGAGAGACATACAGGACAGAGAGCCATATAGACAGACAAGACAGACATATACAGGACAGAGAGACATACAGACAGACAGGACAGAGAGACATACAGGACAGAGAGCCATATAGACAGACAAGACAGACATATACAGGACAGA
>JAODKE010000001.1:25319277-25335252 GCA_026779605.1 Mormyrus hasselquistii | reverse complement strand
ATCTCACCAGAGATGACAGACAAAGATGTAACAAAATTTAAGTGCGTTTACTCCCCCATCTGCGTGAACAGTATACGTGCTCCCCCACCTCCACCCCCCCACCATGAAAATACCATGAAACCATGAAAATACTGGGCCTAGCCCCCTCCACCTGGAAGAGCTTGAAGAGAGTACGCCCGTTGGCAGCCACCATCTCCAGCAGGATGTCGAACTGCTGGCCCTCACTGGTCTCGCTGTAGGGGGCGCACAGCGCAAAGGTGAGGAAGTCCAGTAGTGAGCTGATGACCAGGGCCCCCGTGCCATGCTCCTGTGGGGGGGTAGTACACAGAATCACCACACCGAACCATGGCAGGCTGAAAGACACCAGACGGGGGGCAGCTAGCAAGCTCTGGGGACATGACACCATAATTTGCCTCCCTTACTTACTTCTTGCCCGGGGGGTGCGTGGTGTAATTAAGAACTCCATCATGAGTGAAAGTGGCTGGGGAACTGTGCTCGTTAAGAAAATTACGAGAGGGAAAATGAGGAAGAACAAGCTGGTTGGTTGTAAAGATCAAGAACAAACCCTGTGGGTACAGAGGAGAGGTGAGCTACCACCACCAGCCAGGCTTATTCTCGTTAGGAAAGACTATAAAAAAAGTTTCATAAGCTCAAATAAGGTGTGAAAATAAAACATTAAAAAACAACGAAACCAAAGCTACAAGTTATGCTTCAGAAACTAACTGATTCTTCAGAAACTAACACAGAACTATTGTTACATATAGTTGACAATACCTGGAACATGCTTTGCACATCAGGAGAACATGAGTAGATAATGTGCACTGTGCAATCACGTAGGATTCTCTAAAATCCAGATGTATAAAATACCTCAACAACTTTGTCTTTCCATAGATATAAAAATCACAAACTGAATCCAGAATATATAACTAAAGAGAAATACATCTTTAAAGTAAAAACTAATAAAACTACACTGAGCAACATAAACTAAATTGTTGGGGCTGTCAATCGCAGATCCAGAATAAGGGTTTCAGCTCCTGCTAAAGCTCATTAAAGCATTAAAAGACTGACTCTGTGGTCATTTTTAATCCGATAAAACGTTATTTCCGTATTTACTAAAAGCACTCACAGTCGGGAAATATATAATTTCTTCAGTGTGCGAAATGTTTTTTCACGCTCATAAATAACAAAAGCGTCGGCTTTACATAAACAATGATTAATCAATCATTCCTAGCTCCACTGTTACAGTGTATGGGGGGTCGGGGTCAGAGGTCATGGGGGGGGGGGGTATCATCAGAATGGGCGGGGCCTCTCCTGCTTTCCTCCCAGTGGTGAGTTCCTGGAACTCACCCGGAGTTCTGGGATGGATATTGTGACATGTAAAAATTACTTCCAATAGAAATTTCTGGTCCATTTCATATTTTCATAAGGATTGATTTCTTCAAAAAGGGAGAGGGGCAGTTTATTTTTGATCACAAGCTTACAGACATTTCCCAACAAGCACAGATATTGGGCAACAACATGGGAAAGTGACAGGAAGTCCAACCACATTTAGTTCCCGACCCATTCAGCCAACAACTAATCAAGGCTACATAGCACGAGCTGAGCAGCAAGGACAGTCAGCACAAGGTCTTTACCTTTACTTTAGGCTTTTCACTCACAATACCTCAGTCCAATGACCCATCCCACCATCTGGATCCACACACCTTTTAGATTAAATCCTCAATCCCTTGGACATATGGACCCCCCCCCCCCACAAAATCTGGATCCACCCACCCTCATTCAGCCCCCAACACCACTCACCACATTGCTAATGAACTTCTCCAGCAGATTCTCCAGGAACTTCTTGGAGGACAGCAGTGACGCCTTGTTCAGCTGCTCCTGTCTCAGGTCGTAGTCATCATGCATGGGCTGTAAGCACAGTACCATTCAGGCTCACAGATCTTCTGTGCCAATAAAGTCACCTCTCCACCACTGCATGTTTTTAAAATCATACTGAACGTTGCACAAAAAAAGCTCCAAGAATTTCGCTTAATAGCTACAATAGAACAGAAAGACCAAAATTTTAAAACCAATGACATCGGCATGATACTCTCTAGCTATACGGATATCCAATGCTACCTCATACCAACATGTTTGTGGGAAACTCTTGTTGAAGGGTGGTTTTCCATTGCAGCAGGTACCATACTTTTAGTACTTCAAAAAAGTATGATACTTCTCTCTGTTGGTTTTCCCATGACATAACAACTGGTAAAGGCACTGAATCACATCACAGTTCACAATGAGAGGCAGGATATTTTGAAATTAATTCGAAAAATGGCTATAGGGGTTGTTCCATATTTTGCTCATACAATTTTCACATCGCAAGCACAGACTTTTCCATACCCTCATGCTGCACTGATATTATGGTGCGGGATGTTTTTGTGAAACACCTTTACGGTCATAGATTTGAATGATTATTCCTTTCATCTAATAGAAATTTAAAATGCAGTTTATCTCCACTGCTTTTGCATGAAAGCTGCGTGCGTTCTGAAAGTGACAAGTACAGCGGCCAGCACAACAGATCAGTGGGTGGTGCTCTTGCAGTGGCCAGATGGAACACTCCACCCCCACTTCAGCTGACTGGCTACAACAAAGAAAGGTCCTCCCATTTGGAATCCCCAGTCGGACAGATTACCACAGATTTCAGGACCCAGCTTGCCAAAGCAAGCATCCCATGAAAACTGACTCTTATAATAATGCCAGTACAAGTTAAGCTACTATAATACTACAAAAACACAGCACAGCTGCATTTATAACCCTGAAATAATACAAAAACAACTACTGTACTGGATGTCGCCAGACTTACGGTAATTCTTTAACTGTCACACTAATTATCTTTAAAATGACACTAGCATAGATTTCCATGCCATGATTGGCCACCATTTCTCTGTGATGGTCACATGACAATGGGCAATGAGTTCACACTTACACACATGAGGGCGCACAGCATGTCGATGGCGGCGTGAGTCACGCCATTGTTGTTCCTCTTTAGGGCCTTGACCGTTTTCACCCCCAGCTTCTCCCGGAACCTAAACTCAGACACACATGCAGGCGCACACGCACGCACACGCACGCACGCACACAAAAATGAATTAAAGAAAGAAAACAAGCAATCACCACGGCAAGTGAAGGACAGCCTTTAGATTAATTTACATTCAGCAGTAGCTGATTATCAAGTAAACAAGGGCTTCACTGTCACACCAACCATATTTAGAAGTGCAATGATCTGATATTCAGTATCATTAATGGGCACCGACTCATACCTATTAGACAGATCGAGTATCAGCCATATGTGACCAATCCACATCTGATATTCATTTAGTTTTTAGCAGTCTAAAAAGATACTTCTTATTTCATGTTAAATCGATTTGTGCAATTAATCGCATGACAGCTCTTACCCATTATAGATATGTTTTTTACGACATTCAAACTGAACGTTAACACCGCCACTCAGTCTATCTGCCACTCAGCGGGTGTGAGCGCAGCGACTTCCGCCTGCTGTGATGTCATGCGCATACCTTTCACAGTAGGAGGAGGGCAAGAGCATCAGATAAGAAGGTGAAGATCTGGAAGCGATTTACGCTTTTAACAGCAACTACAGTAGCACAGTGATTTGCGATCTTTCTAAAAACAAAGTTTTGAGAGGTGGAAGTAGCATTTAGTAGGAAATCCCTCTAAACGAAGTGTGAACAATTGTGTGAGACAATGTGATGAAATAATGCAGGTATTATGAAAAAGGCAAGCGTATGATTCGGGAGTCGCTAGCTTGGGCTGTTTTGCGTACTCGCTACAGCTTGTGATACACGAGGGGCTGCTATCATAATTAAGTGTAAGTGACGCTGTTGCTAGCGGGAGAAATATTGTGGCGCAATTTAATTACTTGCCATTTGTGAATGACAAAAACTAAACTTAATAGTCATACACTGTAATAGTAAACATGGATGGAATGTTTAGAATGGGCAACGAAGGAGACGCCGTATGATATGCAGGAATAAATAATAAATTAAAAAAAATTAAAGATAAATACATGAAATGACGCAGTAACGGTGCATTTCGCAATAAAGTGACAAAGTGCTGGTGGTCATTAGAGTTACATTGAGACCTGTGGGGAGGGGAGCAGCCGAGAGCTTAAAGGCCAGAACCATCTACGTATTATTCTGCTTGCACACAAACATAAAGGCCTTTGTTAGGGGACCATAGAAAAGGAACCACTGAAACGTGGTATATATCACTTATAATGATTTCTCTTATGGTAACCGGAACATCAGATTTTCACTGGGATGAGAAAGGTTTCAGTAAGAGGAATGATGAAGACCTAATGTTTATGCTCGGGGAGTGGGGGGTGGAGCCCTAGGCTGACATCAGCATGGACGCTCAGATGTTGTCAATTCAACTAACGGTTCCGTTTTTCCAAAGGTAAGGTGAGGCACTGCCCCGCCAGTCATGTGACCAGACCTTAGAATGACAGGGCATGTGTGTCCCACCACGCCTAGTCACTAGAAGAAAACAAATTCCATAGGACAAAGAGAGGGAGGGGGGGGGGACATACTTCGGCAGTTGGGTGAAGGCCTGGAAGCCGGCCTTGGAGGCCACAAGCCGGCGGATGGCCTGGAAGTGGCTCTCTAGCTCAGCGTTGGTCACGGGCAGCTCCGTGTCCTGGGACAGCAGTGCCAAGATGGCATTGTTGATCAGCTTCTCCTTGTTCTCGGAGAACAGGCCCTGTTGGGGTGTGGGGGGATGGGCAGAGAGGAGCTCACTCAGGACTCAGCCAGAAGGGCACATTGGTGAGCTGGGGGGTGGAGGTGCACAGCTCTTACGTCTTGCGTGACAGCATGCAGCACACCGCTGTAGGAGATGTTGGCATTGAAGCGGAACACGGCATCACCGAAGTTGCCGTCTGTCAGGAAAAAAGTGTCACATTGGGTAAGACCAGGACTGTGCTGGAAGAACCTGTTTTGCGACGTTTGCATTGCAAACTTCAAGTTTAGTGTCTCAAAATGAAAGAGGTTCCATTAACTTTACAATGTTCCTGGGAAGTTTGAAAGCGATCCATCAAATACTGTTACAGTTACTGTGTTCACAGGAACCACACACAGAAAATATGGACAGAGAACCTCCTACCACAAAGGTACACAAACGGGTTCAAATGAGTTGCGAAAACACTGAGTGACACATATTAATGGAGGAGGGACCACGCTCAGCCTGAGAGGGCATTCACTCAGGCACTTAGCACTTGGGGACGTACTAGGGGGTGTCGCCAAGAACTTGAGGTGCAGGCTCTCCACCTCCTCATCCACAGGGGTGCTGAGCAGCCCCCAGCGCTGACCCCTCTGAGTGGGGACCATCTTCACGCACACATCACGGTTTCCTGAGGCACGGACCCCATCCAGCACGCTGGCCAAGAGGGCATCCCTGCAGGTGGAATTAAAAATTGTCTAGATGCTGTAGGAATGTCCCCATCCCCATTTAGTCAGTACTCCTCCAACACCACCCATACTCTAGTCCCTAGCTGCCTACACACTCTCCCTACCTCTCCCAAAATAACCTTTATTAAAAGATTGACTTCGTATGACTTGTCTCAGTGTAATCAGGTTCACCATCTGCGTCTGTCGCTGTCATTTCTTGTGCTACCGCTATGTGGCACTGCTTTAATTTTGGTGAGATTTTTCTGAAAATGAAACAGCTTGAAATGGCTCCAATAAACTACTTTTTGAGTTAATGTTCACAAAATCAAGTATCACACATAGGAATTATGACCAAAAGGAGCATGAAGGCAGAGTTGAGCAGTAAAGGCCCTACCCACATGAGTAAGCAAGGCCACGTGACAGGTGCGTACCTCTCCGTGGAGGAGTATCTTCGGATCTGCCCGCGGATGAACTCCACGGTAAACATCTGCGGGTTCTCAGGGTCACATACAAGGGCGAAGACCTTCGGCAAGGAGACACAGAGACAAAAGAGAGGATCAAGCTGGATTGGGACAATGGAGTGCGCCAACATTGGAGTGGCGCTTACATTCTAGGAAACATGGGGCCTTATGGGTCCTCATGAGCCATGATATCAAACTGACACATAAAAAAGAACAGGAAACCAGACAGACGAGTGCAATGGGAATGACATAGAGACCATTGTGTCAGATTAAAGGGAAATCACTGTTCAGATATTTGACTAATTAATATCAATTTTCAAGTGTCCAACAACTGCACTTGGTCATCATTGTCACTGATCAAATATGAAGTACCACAAGGATCAGTTCTTGGTGCTATATTGCTCTGTCTCTACATGCTGCCCTTAGGTAACAATGAGGAAACATAATTCAGACATTATCACTCCTACGCTGATGACACCAATGCATTAATGAAAAAAAACATTAAAAAACGTTAAAAACATTGGATGAGTAAAAACCCGCTAAATGCAGCGAAAACAAAGGTTCTGCTTGGAGGTAAGTCTGCGGATAGGCCTGCTGTAATCTCTGAAATCCATTGTGAGCGGCTTTTTCCTCAGCAGGTTAGTTCGAAACTTAGGCATCACCTAAGATGTATAAGACGTGAACCTCTTGTTCAGATCATGTGGATGCAGTATCGAAGGAATGCTTACTAAAGCTACAACATGCTACAAACTATGATGTTTCCTTACTAAAGACATGAGACACTAGTACGTGCTTTTTAATATATAGTAGTTTAGACCACTGTAATGCTCCGTCATCTGAAAAATTAATCACCTTGCAGGATATTCAAAACGCAGCAGCCAGGATTGTCACCAGGAGCAGGAAGTTTGAACACATAACCTCTGTTCTTGGTTCCCTGCACTGGCTTCCTGTTAGGTTCAGGACTCACTTCACAGTTCTCCTACTGACACATAAGACAAAGGTCCTGCGGCTGTCTACCCAGCAGAACTAATTCAAGTCTACAAGCCGTATTAATCACTCAGATCACAGAACGCAGCTTTCCTTGTCATTCCATATATAAATAAAGCAACAGCGGGCCAAAGCTGCTACAGGGTCCCTATATCGTGAAACAGTTTGCCAGCTCATGTTCAGGATGCCAAATCCCCCTACCGAGGAGTTTGTGTTTCCTCCATTCCTCTACATTGTCATTTAATTTTATTTCTTTGTCTTCCCTTTCCCTGTTTTTGAATTACTCTGCACAAATGATGCAGGAATGTCCATTTTCCATTCCATTCCATTCCATTACCTACCGCTTATCCGGGGTTCAGGTCGCGGGGGTAGCAGCTTCAGGAGAGATACCCAGACCTCCCTCTCCCCAGCTACCTCTACCAGCTCCTCGGGGGGGACACCGAGGCGTTCCCAGGCCAGCTGAGAGATATAATCTCTCCAGCGAGTCCTGGGTCTGCCCCGGGGCCTCCTCCCTGTAGGACATGCACGGAAAACCTCTCCGGGTAGCCGCCCAGGAGGCATCCGCACCAGGTGTCCAAACCACCTCAACTGGCTCCTTTCGACGTGAAAAAGCAGCGGTTCTACTCTGAGGCCCTCCCGGATATCCAAACTTCTCACCCTATCCCTAAGGGAGAGCCCAGACACACTGTGGAGAAACCTCATTTCAGCTGCCTGTATTCGCGATCTCATTCTTTCGGTCATTACCCATAGCTCATGGCCATAGGTGACGGTAGGGACAAAGATGGACCAATAGATCGACAGCTTTGCTTTCCAGCCTATTTCTTTCTTAGCCACGACGATCCGGTTAAGCGCTTGCAAAACTGTAGACGCCGCTCCGATTCGTCTATCCAGCTCCCGATCTCACCTACCCTCACTCGTGAACAAGACCCCGAAATACTTGAACTCCTCCACTTGAGGCAGTACCTCTTCCCCTACCTGAAGAGGGCAATCCACCCATTTCCAGCTGAGAACCATGGTCTCGGACTTGAAGGTGCTAATCCTCATCCACGCCGCTTCGGCCGTGAACCGCCCCAGAGCACGCTGGAGATCCCCAGCAGATGAAGCCAACAGGACGACATCATCCACATAAAGCAGCGAGGCAATCCTGAGGCCACCAAACTGGACATCCTCAACACCCTGGCTACGCCTAGAAATCCTGTCCATAAATATTATAAACAGGACCGATGACAATGGGCAGCCCTGGCGGAGCCCAACCCGCAATGGGAACTGATGTCCGACTTATTACCGGCAATGCGGATCAAGCTTCTCCGTTAATACAGGGACCGAAACTCCAACAACAGTGGACCCTGGACCCCATACTCCCGCAGCACCCCCCACAGAGCACCTCGGGGACCCCGGTCGTAAGCCTTTTCCAAATCCACGAAACACATGTAGACTGGATTGGTAAACTCCCAGGCCCCCTCCAGTACCCTTGCAAGGGTATAAAGCTGGTCCAGTGTTCCTTAGCCAGGACGAAAACTGCATTGTTCCTCTGAATCCGAGATTCAACTATCGATCTCACCCTCTTCTCCAGTACCCCGGAATAGACTTTACCAGGAAGGCTGAGAAGTGTGATCCCCCTGTAGTTGGAACACACCCTCCGGTCCCCCAATCCAGCAGCACTGTCCCTGACCCGCTTTGTCCCTGCTCTATCCGGCTGTTTCCCGGAATGCAGGAATGTATCACGGTATATCCACATGCCTTTGGGTGAAAGGCACTATATAGAAATAAGGTGAACCGAGCTGACATATGGGTGGAGAGTGTTAAGCTTGACCACAGATGTGGGTAAAGGAGGCTGGTTTAGGTATAGATTAGATTAAATTCTGCTTTGTCATGGCGCAAAGCACAACCACTCAGTCAGCAAAATGCAGTTGGGAATATAATCTGAAAATGCAAATTAGTGCTAGGAAATGCTAGAAACAGTTTCACAGTGGTATAAATGACACACAATATATATATATATACACACACACACACACACACACACACACACACACACACACACATACACACACACACACAGTAGAAAAGTCTCAAAAAAATAATTAAATGGTCAAAGTGTGTCAGCTCAGGCATTTCAAAACCTCTCCTAAAGTCACTCCAGTGTTTGCATAAACCACGCAACACACCCATGAATTTGCCGACCCATGCTCAATCATCACATCATTACATTATGTTATTTCAGTAATTATTTCAGTTAGTGGTCAAACTTAAACTATCCTCTGCATTTAACCCGCATGTGACACTGTGACATAGCACTGGGCAGCTGGGGATTCAAACCAGCAACCTTTCAATCTCAAGCTCACTTCCCTATCCTTTAGGCCTCCACTGTCCCTTAAGGCGCACGGACTGGAGTGGCCAGAAACCCATGGAAACAGAGTAGAGGCCTGCGCAATGGTATGAAAACATGGAAGCGGAGCAGGAGCCCACGGACCGGAAACAGGAGGATAGAGCAGGGACAGAGCGGTAGTGGGGGTGAGGAGGATGACACGTACCTCCTCGAAGGGCTTCAGGGTGACAACGTTGTAGGAGGCCGGGTCCCTCTCCACCAGGCACGTCTCTGTGAGGGCCAGGATCCTCTTCACGGGCTCCTGATGGCACATTCACAGCCACATTTAGGGTCGCCACCAACCCCCCCCGCCCATGATCCAGAACGGATTCAGAATCGGCACCATGACAGCTAACCAGCCTCAGAGACAAGACATAGAAAAATAACAATTCCTCACCCTATGATAACAACTAACTTTAAATAAATAGAGAGAGCATAGGATTTGCACCAAAGTGAAGCACAACTGAGAAAGCAGGGTCTGTCCCTGGAACAACTGGGGGCTAAGGGTCCTGCACAAGGCCCTAACAGTGAAATCACCCTGCTGACCCAGGGATTTGAACTAATAACCTTCCAGGTTCGGGCACAGAGTCCTAACCCACTGGTTAGCGATCTGCTTGTTTCTTTGTCAAGGTGAGTGCTGACCTCCTTTTATACAACAAAGGATGAAAAAGGTATGATGTCTACAAGAGGAGTAAGTACACACCACAGCACCATTAGCACCATTATTAAAGGCAGCAGCAGCCTCCATATCCTAAGTCACTTAGTTTTAACTTAATCTTATCTCCTGAATTAATCTCAACCCCACGCAAAACTAACCAGGCTACAATCCCAGATCCCAAACGACCACACCACCTGCTGGCAGACACACAAAAACATAACCCTGTGCCCCAGTTCAGATGCTTCCGAAGAGTTTTAATTGCTCCAGGGACTGTCGGACCCAGCCTTCTCAATTACATATTGGATTAAAGTGTCCGCTAAGTTGAACAAATGTACATCTACAATGTACAATGGATTCACCTATCAGAGACCAAAAGCCAAAAGATGGTGATGTTTAGAAAAGGTATGCAATTAAGTTAACGAAATGAAGGAACTTTAAGCCAGCTAGCAGTGAGGGCGGGGGGGCTGACCTTGTGTCGCGGCGAGACCTTCTGCACCACAAACTCGGCCAGCGAGGTGACACAGTCGTCAGAGCCGTACTTGCCGAAGCGCTCGGCCAGGAAGCCCTCGAAGGTCAGAGCCTCCTTGCGTAGCCGCAGAGTGATGCCGATAAAGTTGCCGGCATGTTCCACGGCACTGCGAATGATCTCGTCCCGGTTCTCGGAGGCAAAGAGGTGCTGGGGAGGCGTGGAGCACATTAGGATTTGCCGACGAGCTAGTGGGGGCTAAAAGATGGCCGGGGGACGATGGCGGCGCGCATACCAGCCTCCCGAAGCCGCCGTAGACGATGCAGAAGCCCCCTTGGTAGTCGGAGAGCTCGATGAAGCCCTCCACGGAGCGGTAATCATATGAACACAGCACCCGGTTGCTCTGCGGGTCGATCTGGTCGATGCCCCCTGGCGTTACCTCCAGTACCACCGGCCTCCGCGAGTCGCTCCAGTGGTGCTTGTAACAGTTGTAACGCTGTGATTGGAGAATCATGCGACCGTCACAACCAACAGAGGAATTGGCAGAGGGACAGATTAACTAGCTTACTTAAATAACTTGACTTGGTATTGATTTGGCAACAAGGTATGCTAGTGGTAGAGTAAAAAAAATACATAGATGTATTGGATGGCTACTGCAAACGCTGGAGAGGTTTTGAAATGGCTAAGCTGACACACTTTGACAGACAGACATCATAATTTTCTTTGACTGCCTAAGACTGACTTTTGGACAGTACTATACAAATGCACACTGATGCCTAGATGGAAAACATGCCACTTTCTTAGGATCTGCTCCTATAGCAGCACCGCCAGCTTCATTCAAACAGCCTGCATCACAGACTCATTCACACGCAACCTGAATTCTACTCAAAGCGAGAATCACGGGTTAGGCAGCACCGTGCCAAAGCGCCCTTTTCATCTCCAGGTCGGTCTGTCGTTATTATGATAGATGGCGCGCTGCAGTAATGTCATTACTGTAGAAGGAATTGGAATATTTCCAGGAATGTGTCACATTTTCAGGACAATGTTTGCTTTTAAGGCATCATTTAAAAAAACCTTACTACAGGATAAGAATATATCTTACTCCACCAGCCTGATTTATGCAGCAATTAATATACAGCAATCAGTCGGAAACAATTCATATACACAACACTTACAAACAAGTTACGAAATCTTTTCGTCCCCATTAATATTATTTTGCTACATCATGTGCTATGATTGCCAGCATAGAGAGCCCTTGATCCTTGCAACAGAAACTTCAGTAGCCTCATCTGTCACAGCTAATAGCAGACATCAACTTGATCTGAAGACAGACCCTTGCACGCACCCACTCAGTACTGGTCAAAGCCAATGTGGTCACCCCCGTTTAAGGCTGGCTCAGTCGGCACCCCCTCAGACGATGGTGCCCAGGGCGGCTCCCTATGTCACCTAATAGGTTGACCAGCACTGCTCTCTCCCCCCTCCCCCCTGCATATACCCACCCTGCCAGTGATCTTCCCTTCAGAAAAGTCTGTCCGGAATCTCTGCAGAAAGAGAAAGGGCATTAGACACGAAATGGCCAAACCTCACGTTACTCACGGACGTACTGACAACACGCTACTGCACCAGGGTCTTACGCTCAGCTATTAACAGTGAGTGTGCCGTGTTAAACTGCTTATGCTATATCCAGGAAAGTTTACATTGGAAGCAGGTGAAGCAGGGGGATATACCAGCCCGCCACGATACTGCATAAATGGTATATATGATATGACACAGGCTTTTATCCAAAGCCACGTACAATTGAAGGAGCAGGGTGGGCCAGTCCCCGGAGAAATTAAGGGTTAAGAGCCTCGCTCAAGGACCCGACAGTGACATCACTCTGCAGACCCTAGGATTTGAGCCAACAACCTTCTGATCACAGGTGCAGCGTCTTAATCCACTTAGGTTACATCAATTGATTGTACTACAATTTTGAGGAGGTTGGGGGGTAATGGGGGGCAGGGCTGGTCTCACCAGGGCTTCAGTGAGCAGCTCAGTTCGGTGTTCTGTGGAGAACTTGAGTGTCTCGGACTTCTTGCCGCTGCCTTTGCGGAAGGTGAGGCTGAACTCGGCCCCCTGGCCCCTCCCCACGGGGCTGATCCCGCAGATGTCTCCATACAGCCACTGGCGCCGGGGGAGGGCAGATGTGTGGGACCGAACGCGAGTGCAGACATGGAGCAATAAGAAAGGGGGAGAAGCACAGAATGAAAATCGCACAGGGTAAAGTTTACTACTCAATCTGATTAGAAAGGAAACAGATTCCCCTCACCTGATTGGTTACTTCTAACGTCGTGGGGTTGTAAGTGGTGATGCCATGGGTGCCCACAGAAAATACCCTTTTGTACCTGAAAAGGCAAAAACAGCAAAGGCATTGAAGGGACCCATGCAAATGATGAACTGTCAGTAAGTACAAAGCATGACAAACCACATCGGGTCACGGGACTCCCTCTCCACTAGAGATACACCGGTTTCGGATCGGCATCGATCCAGACCTTTTTGAAGGATTGGGTATTGGCCATATGTGACTGATCGATTAGTTTTTGGCAGTCTCTACACAGATTTAACATGAAATATGAGCTATTTCTACAATCAATCACACAACAGCTCTGTCCCATTTTAGATGTTTTTGAGGCATTCAAGCTGAATGCAAACGTTGCCACTCAGTGTCTTTGCTACTCAGTGGGTGTGCATATCCATTGCAGTAGGAGGAGTGTAAAAACATTAGATAAGAATGTGAAGATCTTGAAGTATTTTATACTTAACAGCAACTAGTAGCACAGCGATTTGCAATCTTTGTAAAAAAACAAAGTAGTGTTTAGTAGAGAATCCCACTAAACAAAGCGCGCACAATTGCCTGAGACAACGCGAGTAACATGAAAAAAGCAGTGTATGATTTGGGGGGGTCATTGACTTGGGCTGTTTTGTGCACCCACTGTGGCTTGTGATATACATCATTGTGACAGCAGCCCCTTGTGTAAGTGACACTTCTACCAGTGGGAGAAACACTGTGGGGCATTTTCAACATTCCCCATTTGCGTATCCTCACTTGGAAGATGTTGAGATTGAATTGCAAATGCTTCAAAGAAGGTGGAACAGTCATGTTTCTATAGCCTAATTAAAGATTTTTTGGCATACATTTTTTCATCTGTATTTACTAGTTAAAAAATATTAACAAACAAAACATACTATACATTTTTTATATTAAAATGTTTTAAGTGAAAAGAGCACTTATTGGACTCGGTATCGGCAGTTGTGTATCGGAATCAGATCAGAACAGAACCGAATAGGGATCGGCCCATCCTTACTCTTCACCAACAAAACCCATGTGTCCCAGGAACACCTTGACTAGCCTACACCACTCCATGTTCCCTGAATGTTCTTGTTTTGTTGTGGAAGATGCTGTGCTACTGGGCATTCTCTGGAAATTAAGCCAAGCTGCACATATGCCTAATCGGCTGCTTGATAGCACGTATGTTTGCAATGTGCCGTTTGCCTCACCTGTACGTTGCTTTGGGGCACAGTGCCTCCTAAAAAGCAATAAATTTAAATGTAATGTAAAATGTAAAATAGGGCTGCACGATATATTGTTTCAGCATCGTCATCGCGATGTACGCAAGTGCAATAGTAACATCGCACATCCTGCGATTTGAAGTAACGCAAATTAAGTTAACGCTTTTGGTGTTTTTGCTAAACTAACAAATGTCACGCTGTTCTTATTCTTAAACAATCCACACAAGTCTGTCATATAATTTCGGTTAATGTAAAGGTTTTTGCATACAAGGCCGACACGCAGCTTTGCACCGGCAGCTAACAAACATGCTGATCACAGAACGATCCACCAATCACAAACAAACATTCTCGTTCCCAGCGCTAACCATTTATCCCAGCGCTATTTTGCCACTCATGTTAACTCCCATATGCGATAAGCTTCCTTAGTTTAATATTCATGCACTATTTAGTACTGATTACATAATCATTACCATTATATTTGGGCAAAATCAGCTCAATTTTTATAGAATGATTAATTATACCAATAGAACACTAACTGGCGGACCGCGGTCGGAGTCCGGACCCAGAAGCTGTCCCATATGGACCCGGACCGATAGTGAAAACAGAAAGTTATGACTTAAAACCTGAAGGAACGCTTCTACTTTAACCGGCGCAGCATTTGTTGTGTTTTCGGTAGTGCTTTATCTACGCCGTTAGTGTTAATAGCAACAGGGAAACTAACACCTGCAACCAAAAAGCCGTAATGTTCCTAACAGAGGGACTAGTCTGTCCTGAAATCACACAGCTGAAAAGTTTTCAAACAGTATGTATTATATAACATGTTGGATAAATAGACATAGTTTATTGGTGATTTCATGTTCGTGGAAGTTTCTGCTTTTTAACAACTGTATAAAAGTAATGTTATCTGTTATATAAATCAACTCAGGTGAAACAAAAATTGTACGTTTTCAGCATCTGGCATGACACTCACGATTTCGCGAAGGAAAATCATACGACAAATCTATATTATTCCATTATAAACCTAAAATAAGCTACGTCAAAAGTGTATAAATGGTTAAATACAAAAGCAGACTATGTACAAGTTAAGAACTGTTACATATGTATGCAGATATCTAAATAGTTAGACATTATGATCTTCTGGACCTTTGCTTCAAGAAATTCTCTCTAACTGGACCTCTTTAAATTTTAGTTGAATACCCCTGCAACAGAGCTATTGAACCAATTAATTTTTTTTTAAATCACAATATATAAATTGCAGAAAGAATAAATATTGCAATGTGATTTTTTCCCCCCAATATCGTGCAGCCCTAATGTAAATGTAGTCTTTCTGGGTAGGATAGGGTGAGGCATTTGACTGGTCACAGAATGACAACTGACTTCAGGCCTGATTTAGTCCTTATGACAGTGGACCCCCCTATCCAGCTGGTGCAAATGCTTGATTATCACTTTACATGAAGCTGGAGAACCAGAGCTGTGTTTGCAGTATGCAACCCAGTTAGTTAAGTTTAACTGACAACCTACCCACTTAGATAGGTGCCAGGTAGATATATCCATTTCTATTTGAAAGTTTTTCCTTTAATTTTGACTTTGCAAGTTTATTTAGCAGGCGCTTTTATCGTAAACAACATATAGCTGAGAAAGCGGGGTTAGACAGTCCCTAGTGCAACTGGGGGTTAGGGCCTTGCTCAAGGGTCCAATGGTGACACTACTGTGCTGACCATGTGGTATGAACTGGTGACGTTCCGGTTACAGGCACAGTGTCCCCCTGAGCCACACTTAAGCCAGGATGGGAATGTTTTAAAATGTCTGTAACAGTTAATCTCCACTCAACTGCCCGGTCTTCACCTCGCCTGCATGGGAAGTCATTTCCACTTCTTTCAGGCTGCGACCTTGACACAAAGGCATGATGGTAAACAACCCGCATAGAAAATGGGCCGAAGGGAGCCTGGGCACCCACTGCCATCCATAAATACCATAGCTCCATCAGTGGTCTTGAATAATTGATGGTATGATTACGGCCATGAAGCCAGAGGAGGCCGGACGTG
>JAODKE010000001.1:25296172-25319223 GCA_026779605.1 Mormyrus hasselquistii | reverse complement strand
CCCAGGCTTCAATCCCACAGTCAAACGGCCTCTTCAGGCACGTACAAGCCAAATGAAAAGCTAATTTCCTAAGCTCACTCAGACCATGGGATATGAGAACAGCTTCCGATCATAAGCAAGTAGCATTTGCATGGACTCTGAGTATTGGATATTTAACAAAAGTTCTTTGTTGGATTACATGAGTGAGTTTTGGTTTCCAGTACTGTGACATTTGACAAGGAAGCCTGACTTTAGTTCATTGGTGGTCTCATCACAAAGAAAACAAAAACAAGAATGGAGTGAATATGGTAAATCAAGCTTCAACTAGGACTAGGCAATTAATTAAAAAATTAATTATAAAAAAAAAACTGACAATCAGAACATCTAATCAACGAAATCTTGCTCATTACTGTTACATAGGTTACATTAATAATTCTATTAATATTTCTTATTAATCTTAAAAAAAAAAATTAATCTATTAATACCTTCCCCAGTGTGAGTTAATGTCCGGTCCCCTTAAAGACATACTACCGCGTGTGCTGTCATGTGCCCCGTTCGGTCTGCAACATGGAAGCAACATGAAGAACTCAAACACTGAGCAACTCGAGCAGCTTGTACCAAAGAAAAATGCCTTGTCTATCTTTTGGACACATTGTGACTGTAGTGAAGAAGACACCAAACAAAAAGAGGTATGTAAACACTGCAGATAATACCACCAATCGATTTCAACACTAGCAATATTTAAAATACAGTGGAAACTACTTATAGTGATCACAGTTATAGTGATCAACAGCCTATAGGGATCAAAAAGCTCGGGACAGAATCATTCCTGTACAAATACTGTTTAAATAATTTGCTCATGGTAATTGATTAGTTCAGTTACGGGTCTTTTTAAATATGACAACGTGGTAATTACATTTTTTTTTTACTGGCCTAGTTTGCCTTGCTGTAACCCATCAGCTTCTGGCTAGCTACCTGAAGCTAATGCTGCATGCACAGAAAACATGACTGGAAAAAGTCAGCCATTTTCTCACACGAATATAGACTAAAATGAAATAAAGGTTTATGGCAAAATGTCAAAAAAGAGCCAATGAGCTGTAGTACCAAAACTACAATAAGCTCTCTTATGTACAGTACTCTATTGCATTGTATTATAGTATATTTGAATTATATACAGTTCAGTAGGTAATTTGAACAGAACTATAGTTAGAAAAGCGTTTGAAACAGCAGTGCTGTATTTTGAAGTAGTCAATACAATTCAGTAAATAGTGACACTGTCCATCTTATTACCTGATATGCATGTAATAAATATACAAACGTCAATCAGATGGTAATCTGCCTGAGATGTACAGAACAAAGCATGTGAGTGGAGTGGAGCGGTGAGAATTTCTGCTCCTTGCTCATGAGGCTGTTGGCTCCGCCTTCTCCTCCGCTCTAATTCGCACTAAGCCGCTCAGCTCAACACCGCTCCTCACTCCACTAAAATTTCCTCCCGCTCCAGTCAAATCGCTCCATGCTCCCTCCAATTTAAAAGAGGGACAAATAATCTGCGTACCTAACAAATGTCACCTTAAACCAAAGCCTTACATCATAAAGAAATATGAGCAATGGCAGCATTGCCACTCAGAATAGAAAATATTTATTTTTAAACAATATATAGGCAACAACAGACAAATTTGGCAATGGCATTCCACACAAAAATAGACTTAAAAATTAAGGAATCAGTGGGCTTAATATCCTAAAGAATATACAGGCTAAGCATCCACGTTTTAAATTCTATCTATAAAATAAAATTTCACTGACAGTGTTAAGTGAAATTAAAAAATCCTATTAGACCTACTCTGAATGACAAAACTAATTTATTTGAATATTTACTTAATAGGCTTTTATACTTTTATTTACTTTGACTTGATATACTGCAATCATATAAAACTTTTTGCTCATGTTTTGCTCTGGCCTCCGCCTGTTCGCGTAACACACTCTCATGTTTCTGAGAAAAGTGATTCCAAAATGAATCTTTACTCACTGAAACAGTTTCACCACATTGTTCTACATTATTGTCATCTATACGTTTCAAAGGAATAGTACACTAGTATGATCTATCAGTTTCCTTTGTGAAATACTTTTGCGAATTCCATCTCGGCCAATTTGCGTAACAGTCATGAGAATTGTACAGATGAATTCTGGGTAGATCTGGGCATGCCTCAGAATTGTAGTGTGTGCAGTATCGAAGCGGAATTGGAGCAAGACAGAGCAACCGCTCCAGCCTTAATTAAAAAACCGCTCCGTGCTTTGACCAAATTCTGCCCACTCCGCTCCCCGCTCACAAGCTCTAGTACAGAAAAAGAAAAGTTTGGTTATAATGATCATCCACTTAAAGTGATCAGTTTCACTCACACAGATGTGATCACTATAAACAGTTTATTTTGTTTGCAAGAAATGCAAACTATTTTCTACTCTTTTTTGCATTAAACCTAAAATGTGACCTTTTCCACAAGATGTTTTCATTTCAAGCAATTGGTGCTTTGATTTCAGAACAAAACATTCAATAAAATCATAAATGGTTCACCTGTGTGTGGACTTATTTTAAAATCAAAAAGATTTCATTAGAAAAAAAATCCCATCTTTAATAGTACAAACCTTGTCTGTGAAACGAGGGCAAAAACCTCAAAATAATCGTTAATAGTAATCGAGGTAGAATGGTTAATTAATTATTGAATTGAGGTCATATCGTCCAGCACCAGCACCAACCATTTACACACAATCATCAGTCTTAAAGTGCATTTGATTCACTGAGACATGGTGGGGAAGGAGCAGTGTACCTCAGCAGAGATATTACTGTTCTACGTTATTACTATCATTGTTCATGGGCCTATACAGTACCAGTATCAAGAAAGCATCTGACAGAATACAAAACAGCTATGTAATGGATAAATATGTATTTCAAATTTAAGTCAAGTGGGCTTTATTGTCATGCCATTCATATACAGGCATATAGTGATACGAAATGTTTCTTCAGAACCACATGTGAACTAAACTATATTTAAAAAAAAAAAAAAAAAAAAAAACACATGGAATCTGGCTATTTTCCTAGAAGTTTCTACAAAGTTTTCAAAGGGGTTCCCTCTGTGGGAAGTCCCTCAACCACATGGCCAATCCCAATGTGCCACACGTGGGTGTTGACCAACTTCCAGATGCACCACGGACACACCACAATGTGCCAGGAAAGGCGAGCTTATCCTAACTTACCACACCACAGCAAGGATTTACCACAGGACTGACTGTTTTCATTTACACCAATGAACTACTTTGAGCAAGCGGCTTGTGAAGGAATCTCCCAGAATGCACTGGTACACACTGCCGTGCCTTTCAGTGAAAACCGACTCTTGGATTACCAGCCACCACCCCAAGGCATGGGGAAGCCCATGAAAAGTCCGAAAAGCAACAGATACCCTCAACGCTGATGTGAGATGTTCCCATTTTAACCAGGGCAACTTTCTAAAAGAGGTGCTAGGATTGTAAAGGGCTCCGACTAAATAAGTCACCCGAAACGTTTACCATGAAAAAGCCGCGTGGCTTGAAACAAAAGGTGAAGAGGCGACACTGTAACCGGATGCTGAGTTTGTCCACGACTGGGTCACTGAGACCGTCCCCTGCCTCGTCAGCGGACAGGTCCTTGCCCGTCCCACAGCACCCTTCCAAAGCGGCAGGCTCTGGGCCAGTCACCCATCTTTGCCTCCTCCACCTTTTTCCTTTAACATGACAGCAGGCTCCCTTCCACGGTTTACATTCTCTCATACATGTGTAGTGGGTGAAAGCAGGTACTATTAGGTGCATGAAGTGTCCAAAATGCTTCAGATTCAATTTAGAGTTTCCTCGTCCCAGAAACAAAGAACAATCATTGCATTGAAATGCAATGAATTTAACAACCGGTCCATCAAAAGTACTGATCAATTTCACCCTCAGTTTTCTCACTTTAGCCTAGTAGTAGTTAAAAAAAACACACACACTGAACGAGGCAGTAAAATATAGCCTGATGAAATTGTGATTTTCCTGAGATTCTTAAGCAAAACTCCACAATCAACAGCAGAAACCTACTCTGAAAATGAAAGTGAGGTCCCCACTCATCAGGTAAGGGGTACCTTTATAGCCGTATTTCATAAAATAATAAAAATGATGCATGGATTATTTTTTATTTGGCATCAATATAAAATATTAAACCTGACCGGGGCCACTTTTCAATTTCTACTTGGTACCTAGTAAACGACACAGACTAATAACTAGAAGGCTGTGGGTTCAAATCTCAAGACAGACCCTGTAGACGCAAGACAACTGAAGCAGCCTAGTAAAATGCATAGGTATACAAATGGGATTTTAAAAAACTGTTTTGACTAAAACACACCAACCAGGCAACCGAATGCAAATGCAGAAACAGATGCTACAGCAGTTTAAATGCAACAAAGGCTGGAGACATTCCTCTGAGCTGCAGCAAACACATAGGCATTGATCTCGCTGACAAAGATTTGCACGATGTAAACCGTTAATCTAGCTTTAGAGTGGGAATACAGATTAGCACCAGCTAATAGGAGCTTTTCACATTTCGTAAAAGAGCAACTTATTCTGGAAAACTCATGTTGTCCAAAGTAATCAAGCGCAGATATGTGGAATCACAATATGATCATGATAAGCAGGACGCTCCGTGTTTTTATTAAGGAGAGCCTGGACACATGCGTTTGTTATCTTAGTGTTCCTACGGCGATTTAAAATTGAAGAAAACATGCTGTAGGTAAATTCAGCATATAGCAGGGTTTAAATAGGGGTGGGGCCACAGGGACTGAAAGCTGGTTGGCCCCCAGAGTGTAACCACCCTTGTCCCTCAACGATTCAAAACATATTATTGGCTAATAATAAGGTCAGCCCCTCTGTATGAATTATGGCCCATCTTGTGCCCTCCACCTTAAAAAAATCCTGAACTGCCCCATACAAAAACCCTAAATTAAGTGCTATTCCCTGCCAGTTTCGGGAGGGGGGGGCATCCGTCCACTAGCCACATAATATGGATCCGCACACACCTCCATAGTGCAGCTCCCGCCATGAACCAGTGAGCCAGTGCACCAAGAAAGTGAGCACGTTGGGGGCTGGCACACTGTTTAGCTCCTGTGGTTTCCTGGCAAGAGTGAGAAGCCTGTGGGGGTTGGGCAGCAAACGCTCCACACATCAGCTTCACAGCTTCTGAACGAAGCTCAGTGAGGAACTCCAAGCTGCTCCTCATCTTTCAGATTAAGGGTGAAATGAAAGTGAAACCTACTGAACGGCAGCGCTGAAGGAAAAACAAAAGGACACTCAAGAAATTAGGGTGCAGTGCTTCACCAAATGACTTCACAGGGATTTCAGACTAGACGAATTTTATTAAAAGTGATATCAGCCAGATAAGAACATCTGCACTGCTGCCTTTTGTTGTTATACTAAAAGCAAACAATTGGCAATAAAAGGAGAACAAGAAAACGGATAGAAAGAGACAGATAGAAATGACAGAAAGAAAAGGACAAAGACAGAAACGAAAGAATGAATACTCACAGAAAATACATTAAATCACACAAGAAATATTCACCTAGAACAAAACAAAAGTCTATGAATAAGGAACACTGGAATGTGAGTGTGAGAGAATGGCCTTTATTAAACATCTTTGATAATTGAGAACATTTCAGTTCAACACGGTTCAACTATTAAACGCAGTCGGGCGACAGCCGAACAACGGCAAAACTTTTTAATTAAAACAGCTCAGCTGGAACGAAAGCCAGCACGTTTCTGAAACCCTGGAGGACTGAAGTCGGAGGCCACCTCCCCTGAAACAACACTCACTCCTTGGCAAGGAGATGCTGAAGGTCACAGACACATGCAGCCAGAACAAAGCGTCAGCGTGAAGCAGCTACACCACCACAGTCTGAAAGGACTGAGGACCCATAATTCAGCGGGGGGTGTCCACAGCAAGCAAGCACATCACCCAACAAAACCACGCAGTACACAGATGGTTAGATTATGAGATGCACGATATATTAGTTAACATATCGGTACTGGCTGATAATTGTTAAAATTCAAGATATCAGTATCAGTCCAATGTGTCCATCTTGGACGATGTTTAATCTTTATCAATAGGTAAACATAACTACTAAAATAATAGGGATGATTGCACTGCACTGCACTGAATGCACAGCCATTCACCACTTACATGACATAGGAAAGTACCAGCCCTCCATTTGTTTATAATTCATTATCCAGTCTGGCCTGCAGATCAATCTTTCATGTTCCATAGAGAATAATGGAGGATCTATTTGTACTCTCTAAATTCACAACAAAACATGCCCCAGGCTCTTTAAAAGCCCCTGCACACCTGGAGCGCTAACACTCTCAAAAACTAGGTACCACCGTCCAATCTAGATGCAGATGGGAATAAAATCCATGGATGACAAATTAATTCTGCCAAACAAGAAACCTTCAGTGCAAGTTAAAACACACAGGCTACAGACCTATAGAAAACCGCTTTCAGAAACACCCCAGTCATTCTGGCAGCTATTACAGTCCAGTGTCCCAAAATGCAAATAACCTATTTTTTCATATTTTAATCAGCCATCAATTCATCCATGTATCCTGTGGTTAGGGTCACATGGGGTTTGGAGTCTATCCCAGGCAGCACAGGGATGGGATGACAGTCCTAAATGTTATGGTAGTGCCCCTCCTTTTATGTTACAAGTGACTCGGTCAGGACTCGTGTGTCAGTAGAGTCAGAAAAGGCACTAATTCTCTTCTGGATGCAGTGAAGAATGGACACACTCAAATCTCCATGCCAAAACGTCCACTTTAATCATGGAGAGACAGCACTAACAGGTAGTGCATCCGATGCCCCAACCTGTAGGAGGCAATAACACAGCGATAAACTGAGCTCCCGTAGTAGGTTGGCCATGACATTACTTCAATGTCACGTGACTCATGGTTGCCAATGGAGGATCATACAGGGAATGAGCGATGACCGCCTCGGAACGGTCTGCCAGGACGAAGCTGGCTTGTCTTCCACCCCAAACGCGGCTTTGATCACTAGGCCGCTAATCCGCAGTGGCTAATTTAGCAGTAAACAGAGCCTGGCGCGTCTTCAAGCTGGCACCATGATCTCTGCAGGATGGCGTTTAGGATTGGATTTCTGGAGAGGAAAGCATGTAAAGGACAAATGGATCTAAAGCATTCCATGTTGAACAAGACCCAGCCCCCCCAACATTACAGGAAGATAAATCCAACACTGGTAAGAGGAGCAGAGACACTACTCATTAACTATTTATTTTGTTTCTGAAACATGTGAGGAGTAAGTTTTTCAATGGAACCTACTGACAGCACAAACCCATCCCTTTGTACAAGATGACACCTTGAATCCCTAAAACCAAACCACAGGGTACTATAACGTTAAATGGGGTGACCAAAGACATAGAGCGTCTAATAGGGAGGCCTAATGTTGAATAAAGACCATGGGAGTCAAACTGGAGAAGCTTTTCAGATAACTGTTGCTGTCTCTGTTTCCTCAGAAAGTTACAGCGGATGCAGCAGGCTTTGATGATCTTCCAAACACTTAAAAACAACAGTGCTAGATGACGGTTTCCAAAGGTTTCCCCCTGAATATTCTCAAGCTAATCATGCATTTTTGTTCTAGGTGAACAACCAAATGCTGCTGGAGCAAATGCAGCTCAGGCTGCAGGTGAGTTTGACTCATTCAAGAATGTTGACGACAACAGGGATTTCCCAGAGTGCTCTGGGGCTTGGCGGAGTGCCACGCTTGAAACATACACCAACAAGTCAAGGTTTTCAGTTTGAAGCACGCAGCCTTGCTATCAAGGAAAATATAATGTAACAATCGTATACCTTTGTTTAATTGTCAATGGTAGGTTCAAATTGCAACATTAACCAGGCCTTGAGAAAGCAACAATAAGTTGAAACGTAACCAAGGAAACCTTTCTCATGATGGCTAGTTATCAGGCCAATGTCATCGGTAAGACAGATAGGACTGCAGAATTCGGTATGTTACAAACTGACGTGGTTAAAGCATTTGATACCTTAGAAATGGGATCATGTACCAATGACCAAATAACTAATTCAACTGACAATGAAACCATCAGACTCCTCAATACTATTTCGTATTTCTTAGAAACCGATTGCTTGTTGTCCATCTGCATTACAGCCTTTGACATTGCATTGGACCCCAGCATCTAAGGAAAGTTTCACAACCCCCAGATTAAATTTAATCATTCTAATTTAGAGTCTAACTTGACTAACAGATCATTGTTTAAGAGACAAGGACTCCTTTAATGACGTATATAATCGATAAGCAACGCCTAGCTAAACTGTCGCACAAATAAAACAGCAAGCTGTTTCTGTTGCAGGGGAAGCTACGCAGTAATTCATTCACCCTCATTAGCTAACGAGCTAAATCAGTTCAAGGAGGAAGAACAGAGTCATACAGGCCACATAACTGCATTAATAATGCATGTGAGCGTGTGCATGTATCTATGGCAACTCTTGTTTTAAGCACAAGGGTGCCCAAGGAGGCTTTTCAAAATCAAAAGGCTTTTGTACAAGACTTGTTTATCAAAGATTTCACAGAAAATTGATACAGCCAAATCTCAGTCAGAAAGTATAACATTTCACCTACAATTTCCATTACATTTATTTATTTTACTTGAAGCCACACACAGTTGAGAAAACGGAGTCAGACAGTCCCCGGAGCCATTGGTAGGTAAGCCTTGCTCAAAGGTCCAACTGTGAAATGACTCTACTGACTCAGGGGTTCTGAACCAGTGACCTTGCGATTACAAGCCAATCCACGGAGCCACACACCTGCACACCCTCACTGGTCTAGTGATGAATAAGTCTCACTGAGGACCACGTGTTCAGGAGGCAACTGGCGGTACAAAACAAGGAGGCGAAATAATCTCAACTTTTGATGACTTGGCAAGTTAAACATTAAGTTAAATAGCCACTGACTTTGAGGCCTAAGTCTAAAATAGTGGTTCAAAAAAAAAAAAAAAAAGAATTTGAAGATTGTAGATATTAACTGTAAATAATTCCCCCCGGAGATCAATAAAGTCAATCTTAATCTTAAATGTGACATAGAGCGTCAATGACCAAAGAAACCAAAGTGCAGCCCAGATTACGAACATGGACAGAGGACTTACTTTCCTCTCCAGGAATGTTTGGTGGTATAAAAACAGGCCAGGTCCTTGTTGTCTTTGAGGATATTCATCTTCTGAGAAAACCTAGAGGAAAAGAAATGACTCATTAGCAAACCGGTAAGACAGCAGGCGGAGCATCATCCCAATGGCCAGCTGTGGTCGCAGCAAGTGCCAGGCTGACAGCGACATCATGGTTAGACATGGCGTGCTGCTGGTTGTGTGACCTGTGATAATCCCCCCGCCCCTGAGGCCTGTGGTCCCCAGAACGCTGCTGACACACACTTCACATCAGGTGACCACATTCAACGGCTTCCCTAATAATCCCCAATCTCCCACCACCAGAAAGTGGCACTGTACCTCTAACAAGATCTAACGATCGCAATACCTGCAGACAGAGACAGGAAATGACACGCGGAGATCGTTGCCATGATACCGATAGGGTAACAACACACATACAAGTTACCAGCCTTCAATGATGCTGCTGATATTATAATGTGACATTTCACCACTTTTAATGTTCTTGTGCATAAGTAGCCTGAATCTAGCAATAGGCCTAATCAAAGAAAGCATTACACTCCACTAAAAATATTACAAGACGGATTAAACCAACACCTATGGTACTATTGCAGTAACTCATACAACAAACCATAGCCTGACCACTCAAGATATTGCAGCGGAAATGCATTCACATTTAGTTATTTATCCAGATGTTCCTGTCCAATATTACAGCTGTTATATGGGCATCACTCATCCAACAGCAAGATTACCCTTTACACTAGAGCACCTTCAGAACTGCCAAGCTACCTACAGCCCTCCTTGAAAAGACAACCCGACGATCACAAAACAATTTAAATTCCTTTATTTGGCTCTAGCTTTTATCTAAAGTGACATACAAGTAGAAGCATGGTCAGAGTCCCTGGAGCAGTTGGGGGTTAAGGGTCTTGCTCAAGAACCCAAAAGTGACACGGTTCTGCCAGTGGCCTTCCATCATGGACACAGAATCCTAAACTGTTGAGCCACATACTGCATTCAGACGGAGGATCTCTCTGAATTACACAAGTTCAGATGGCCGTTTTGACTCAGAGGTTTGGTTCTCTAAAAGCAGTGACTATTTTTAGAGGAGAATGCAGTGTCAACACATGGGTGAGCTGGACCACTAGACCTCAAACCAAAGCTTGCAGTGGGAACCTGCTCGTTCTTTCACACCCAGTAAGCGACCGGCCAAAGGCCAGGAACTGGCTTCACAGGTATGTTAAGTGACGTTGCTTCACACCGAGGCTCGAGCTAAATCAATCACTTATAATAAATCGGACACACTTTGGCTCCTCAGTGGAGTAAAATTTCACAATAAAATAGGAAACAAAGTGAAAGCGAAGGATAGATGGAGGGGGAGAGAAACAAAGCAAAGAGAGACAAAATGTGAAATACAGGCATCCGCTTGTGCACCAGCATAAATGGTAACCTCACTGACAAGATCTTGGAAATAATGGTCTTCTCTTCCTTCCAGCCAAAGAGCTAAGTCAGCACATAGCTGTACAGCACGACTGTTCCACTGGGCCATGCCACATATCCGCCAGAGGACAGCACAGCATGGGCAACTCAGACAGAGGTTTAATATGAGGACCATCTGGCACAATTCAGGAGGGCGGCAGCAAGCTTTATGCTGGCAGCAGACTCTGGAAACACAGCTTTAACGAAAAGTTATCCCTAAATGTAATCAAATAGAGGAGCAACTCATGTGTGACTCAGACGAAGGAAAGATTCTGCACTGAAGAACTGAAGCTTAAGCCAGACTGTATATTTGGGAGCGGTTCTAGTGTCAGCGGATATGTGGGAATCATAAAAAAAAAAAAAAAAAAAAAACTACATGACCTTTGCTAAAGACATTCAAGAGGTTATACTGGGTACACCCACCCCTCATGGGAGGTACATTAAACTTATGCAGAAGGGTAAAACTCAGCTGGAATTTACAGTAAAATACACGCCACCCAATCAGCACATGGCTACAGGAGTAAGAGACAGGCACACCTTAAAAACAACATGCAATAAACCTAGAAAGCTTCACTAGGAAATAAAAACCTGCAATTATTCAGAAGGCTGACAGACCTCTCCTCTTCAGACTCGGATCAATAGACTTAAAAGCCTTCCCGAGGAGGAAAGCTCCAGCCACTTTAATGCACCATGATTGTAGGAGGGCTTTGAAGCTACTGCTGTAAAGAGGGATCCGCGGCAAGAACAGTCATGTGACTGAGACGCCTCATTCCAAAAGGCCTTCAGACTTCCTGCATTGATTAATGCATACTGGTCGCCTGTTAAGTATTTACTAGGGAGAGGACAGTAGTAACCAAAAATAACCTACTCACGAATGTCCTGTATTTCCGCACAACTTGTCGTGAAAGGATATTTCATGAATAAAACAACAACGTGTGATCGAGTAAATATTGACTGGATTTTTTTTCGATAATTTCTATTTATATCGTAAGGGCAGTTATAAAATGTCATCCCACACAATACAGGGCCTAAACAACAGTCTACAAACTGACATTTTTCAATGTCACGTGCATCTGACACTTTATTAAAATGTTGATATTTGTACACTTAATGCCATCGATCATATTTACGATGACATTAGATCTAAATACTAAACATTACCACATTTTTTCATTTCATAGCCTTACTTTCAAAAGCGTCTAAATTTTCCCGGTCCCTAAACACTACGACCCGTTCTGCCCCCCCTCCTTCTCCTCCTCAATTTTTCTTAGGGCTAATCGGCTCTTAAAAGCCGATTGTAATGACTGACAAAACCAAGATTAGCGTAGCTAAGTTAAACAACTTTGCAACATGTTAAATACAAAAAACACGTCTACATAGCTGCAAGCTAACTGGATCCAACCCTTTCATTTAAACCGAGATTCCTGTTAACGGGCCGGGGTTTTATTTGGAAATGTATCCAACCTCTCCCGATCTGCCTGATCCAGAAGCACACAAAATGCAACAATAACCGACAGTAAGTCACATCGTCTTTAAGTTTCGTTTATTTCTTTATCACTTCCGAAACTGGGAAGAAACGAGGTGATGGGGTGAAACTGATCCTGCCCCCTCAGGAGAAAAACTAACCCAACTACGCATGAAGCAAACCTGCCGGCTGCTTGGACGAGATCCACTCATGGGAGGGCAGCCACCTTCCACCCTCCCAAACTTTCCAAAAGAAAGCCAATAAAACGGCGGCAGAAAGGAAAGCCACCAGCATCGGATCAAAGCCAGGAGGCTGAATGGGCGACTCCGGCCGCTGAGATAGATACAGACGCCAATGAGTGCAACAGCAGGATCCAAATATTAATAACGTACAGCAAGAGTACGGTTTTAAAACAGGCGTCATCGTGCAAAGATTTCTTCAGGGGGTTATCGAAGGCTCTGTGGAAATAGCTGCCATCGCAGACATGACCATAACGTGGAATTAAATAAGTTAAGCCAAAGTGTGTGGAGCCGAGCAGGCCCCGTACGGATCGGGCTGGCGAAGAGACGAGCGGCCGGCACCTCAGCTGTCATAATGTGCGTTTCAGTCGCAGCGGAGAAGCGGAGAGCCAGACTGCTGCCCGGCTACGCGGTCTGCCGGACAGCAGGCAGCCGAAGAAGCCCAGACAGGAGAAGGAGAGGAAGGTGCAAGCAGACTAAGCCGGGAACGGGGAGGGGGCACAAGGATGAACGCCACGGCATTTTTTACCTAGACAGCCGCTACCAGTCGCGATTCGTTTCCGTCCCTGCGGCCCCCCCTCCCTCCGATGTGAGCGGCCGTTGTTTTTAATTTCCCCGTCCGGCGCCGTGGCTCAGTCGATCGTGCGCTGCCTTCACGAGTAGGACGCCGCCATCTTCCTTCTGCTGCAGGCGTACGCAGCGCGCATGCGCGCAAGCCCGGGCGGGGCCTGTCATGAGTTAGTCAGCTGATTGGAGACGCGATGGGCTGGCCGTTCAGCCCCTGCCTCGCGCCTGGAGTCAGAACTCTGGACCCATAGCTCCCACCCGCCGCAGCAATACATGAGCAATACGGTCCAAACGTGTACATGCTGCAGGTCTGTCGGGTGCAGCCAACATGACAGTTTTTGAATGGCAGCTGTGTCAAAAACCTGAAAATAGTAGTGCCGGGGAAGTGGGACTTGCAGAGCCGCAGGCGTTAAAACCGGCTAGGTTTAATTGTAATGTGCCACTTTTGCTGTATCAAAACATGAATCTTAACCCCAGAAACAGCAGTCAAACGTGTCTATTCATTAGCATTATGAATGCTCATTTGAAAATGTATGCTGTCCTAACGGCTCATTCTGATACCTTCTTAATTTGGATGAATTAGGATGAGGGTGTACAGCTGATTTTTGTGTTCTTAAAACCTATCCAATGCTGGTGAAGCAGTGCCTGTCAGGGTGGATCTTGTATAAGATGAAGCCATTGCGACATTGAGCATGGTTGTCTGAGCAGGGTGTGAGCCCATTGTCCAGCCTTCAATGGGAATTATGGTTGTAGGAACTGAGTGGTGCACACACAAAGGGCTGTTAGACCCCTAACAAAAGCAAAGTTAGCGAGTGGTAGACCTCACTGTTGGAGGTGGTCAGTCACATTGTGAAATATCTGATGCAGGCCACAGCATGTGTAGCTGGTCATCAACAACCCTGATAATGATGATGATCCTCCTCTTGATCCTCCAGTTTATATTTAAGTCCCCCAGCATTTCCTCCTTTTTGCAGGTCCACTGTCAATATTTAATCACTCTTATAGTCAGGAAAAATTGGCATGTATGGATAGAGATGATAGATCCATCCTTTGCAAAAGCTAATGCGATTCCGAAGGAGTATACCCTAGGTATTATATGAGCATGTGATTTGCTAAGGACTTCTATTACTTCAGTATTATCTAAAATGGGTGTCACCCATGCGTGCCCCAAGGGATCAGTGGTTATCATTGTCACCTCACCCCTTCTTGGTTCTGGATTATGTTTCCAGCCCCAGTTCTATGTATGTTTGTGTGTTCTTCCAGTGTTTACAAAGGTTTCCTGTGGGCACCTTTCTGTCTGACTGTCTTGTCTGTTTTGCTCATTGCTGGACTTCCAGTAAAACAAGGTACATGTCCCACCTGCTAAACGATTACACTTGTACACATATTGCATGTTTAACTTGGAACCAAAGATGAAATTACCTTACCATCAATATTCAAATTACCCAATTCAAATTGCACTTTAGTCATCACATATCTCTATACACACAGGGCCTTGAGGGGTGGGGGCACTACTCAGAGGTTGGCGGGTGAGGCCGCTGAGGTGGTCTTACTAACCTCTTCACCACTGGGGTGGTGGCCTGGGGGGGGGGGACTCTCTGGTCTTGGCCCATGCAGGAGCGGCCGTCCCCTCACGGGGTCGGCTGCCTGTTGCGTCTGATTCTCTGGGGCTCGTGCCCTCTTGGCTGCAGGGGCTGCGCCTGGGACCTCCCTCCTCCTCCTGCTGGGGTGGGGACGTGGATGTCATGGGAACGGGGGGCCTTGACTCTTCCGTGCTCTTGGGGGGCTGCAGACGTCCTGGGTCTCCTGGGCCTGTCTCCGCTGGCCTCTGGCTCTTGTGGGGTGTGGTTGCGGCCCCCCGCCCTCGCTATCAAGTACATTCCATGGAGAAATTCACACACACCCAACACGCACACACGTGTTTACACACCTCCCCCACACAGATGAACACACATACAAATACACTTGCATGCTATAAGTTACACTGCATTAGCATCTTATTGTTACATATTTAGGATCACAGAGAATTAATTTTGTTGAGAAGCATGGTGGATATTTATTTATTAAACAAATTACTCAAGAGGTATGACCCACTGTTGGAGAAAGCCATCCATCCATCCATCCATCCATCCATTTTCCAAACCGGTTATCCTACTGGGTCACGGGGAGTCCGGAGCCTATCCCAGAAGCCATGGGCATGAGGATACTTTAAATAAATATAATAGCATTGCTTAAGATTCAGCATGATTTTCTTCTTCTTCTTATTATTATTATAAGTATTATTATTTTATTATTGTTGTTGTTATGAGTATTATTAAGTGCAAGAAGAGATCGTATCAGAAGTGAATTGATTGATTGACACCTAGTCCCTCTATTGGATATATGGTTATGAAATATATCGGTTGATTATTGCTGATTAATTTGCTAAACAATTAAAAATCCCTGAAATGTAGACCTGTCATGCTATTGTCTAGCCACTGTTTTTTAAACAGCATGAACAATAGGAGCTTACTGTATATTAATGTATTGATCTAGGCTAGCAATGAACAGACTGGCTGACATATTAGACATATAGGTATGCTGAATTTTGATCTGTTTAATTTTGTGTGGCTGTCTTTCAAACACCATCGTAATCGCAAAAGAACATCTCTGTTGGCTTTGAAAAAGCAATAAGGACACTTGAAATTGCGTTAATGATTATCGTCTAAGGCAAAGTCTGAGACAGTAAGTATTGTCCATAAATGCAGAAAAGCATTTAGACTGACTTTCTGAAAACCTACAATCCCTAAATAGGGAGGAAAGGTTTATAGCTGCAATTCTCCACGCTAATTCCTGTCTAATTTAACTTTATGGGGTGTATTTTCACTGATTGGCACAAAGCTGCCATCTACTGGTTACTGCGTCATTTTTTGTAGAAGCTTTTTCCCACTACAGTACATTACAAAAACATATTTTCTGGGAGTGGGTAGTGTTGACGGTCATGTGACAGCGTAGAACAGCGTCCAGTAATATTTTCTGTCATTGCAAAAATGTTAAGTCAAATGTACGTTTCTGTATCACACTCTAACGCAGGGCTATTCAACTCACGGTCCTCAGGGGCCGAGTCCTGCTGATTTTCCAGCCTTCCTTTACCTGTGAGCCAGGTGTGAAGCCTCTGGCCAATCAGAAGCAGTGATTATTAACCTAACTATCTGGGAGAACTGAAAACAAGGCCTGGATTTGGAATCGAGGGCCATAGTTGACTAATTAATTCGTAATCTAATTAAGGAGTTGCAGCAAAAACCTGCATTCACACCTGCCCTTTGCGAATAAGATTGAACCCTGGTCTAATGACATAGTCACATTAGGCCTGTAGAACAGTAGACTAATTAGCAGTGAGCATCCGATTGAGTTACTTTACCGTATGTGATTTTTTCTGGGGTGCAATTTCACCCTCTACTGGGTAGATGAAAATTCTACTTGAACTTAAGTGCATTTACATTAAATTATATTATAAAGTTATATTTGAAAATGTGGCTTCTGTTAGTCATATCAATATGTAATAATGATATTGTTAAGAACTGTATTTAATATACACTCAGTGACAAGCAAAAGTTAATCACCCAGAAGAAATAGTCCAATCTGGATGTAATTTGGTAGACGTGCAGTCCAGCGATGGGTATGTAAATGGTTCTATTTGCAAGGAGCTGGCACATCTAGTCACCAGACACAGATGATGCCTCATAGACACATTAGACAGCATTACTGGAACTTGTCGGAGTTTGATAGGGGTCGCATTGTGGGTTTGCATGAGGCTGGGTGGCTGTATCGTGCAACTCTGCCTGGCATGTGGAACATGCAGATGTCACAGCTGCCCGATATTGGAACCAATGGGCATGTGAGGGCACCCACACACGTTGTGAAGATTCTGGTCACCCCAGACAGACCACACCAAGGGATGATTGTCCTACACTGCACCAAGCATTACAGAACCCTATGACATCTGCACCTGCCATACGGACACAGGTACTGGACTCTCTACAGCACCCCATGTCATCCCGCACTGTGTCTCAATGACTGGCATCAGCTGGACTGTGGGTTCACCGTCTCATGCGCAGGCTCCCATTAACACCAGCCCAGAGACGGCTACGTTTGGGGTGGTGCCGTAGCCGGGAGGCATGAACTGATGACAAGTGGCGTTGTACTATGTCCAGTGATGAATCTTGGTTCTGCATTACCCCGGAAGACCATCTTGTACGCGAATGGCGGTGCCAAGGGGAAAGGACCAATCCTGCCAATGTTGTGGGGAAACACACTGGAGTTACTCTCGGCATCATGGTGTGGGGAGTAATAGGGTGTGACTTCAGGTCATCTCTAGTTGTGATTTGGGGGACCCTGACGGCACAGCGCTACGTCAGTGACATCCTGCGTCCGCATGTCTTACCCCTCCTGAGACAGCACCCTGGTAGTCTTTTCAACTTGCGGCAGGAGAGGATACAATGGCTGTACGACTCCCTCCTTCTCCATATCGCCAAATGTATCCAGGCCTGGGCGGCTCCCACACCCTACTAACATGGGACCAGCAGTGTGCCCATACTGTCAACCCTGTTATCTGTTTGATCTGATATTATAATCATTGCGATACAGTCACATGACTTTTTACCACGTGCTGATTCATTTAATTTCCACCAGTCTGTCTGGGTGCTTAATATCTTTTGTCTTTTGTCACTGAGTATATTTTACAAATGTATTCATCTGAATGAATAACAATGGTCAGGCTGGCTTTCCTTGCACCCCTTGAGGGAAAAGCCTTGAGTCACATATGAATCATGCAGAAATTTAGGATAATGGGGGAAAAAGCAGGTGTTTCTCCATCAGCAAGCATGACTTCCCGAAGCATCACTGGAACCGGTGAGATTTAAACTTCAAAAAACTAGTTACTGTATTTAACCTGATGCAGTGCTATTTAACCACAAAATAGTCATATATAATACATTGGAAATGGGAAGCATATTGTATAATGTAGCCTATTAGTGATCTAGCAGAAAGCCTCCTCCAGCAACGCTTGAGTGCTAAACAGTGAGCTTAGAAAAGAATTAGATAAGCGAAGCCCATCCATCCATCCATCCATCCATCCATCCATATTCATGTATTTTCTAAACTGCTTATCCTGTACAGGGCACAGTGAGTCTGCTGCCTACCCCAGGCAGCACAGGGCAGAAGGCAGGGGACACGCTATATGGGAAAACAAAGTCATGGCTATGTAATAACATTTAGTGTTTAAAGTTTTAGAAATTAAAAGTCTTAAAAATTTAGTTTTAAAAACAAATTTTTAATCAAAACCTAAATGCTCAAACTAAGTATCATTCGGCAACCAGAGGGTTGCAGGTTTGAGCCCTGGTTCCCCCTGACCCCATCAAAGTGTCCTTGAGCAAGACACAGAACCCCAAATTGGTCCCAGTGTGCAGGTTGGTGCCTTGATGGCAGCCTCTACCACCGGTGTATGTGTGTGTGGATGGGTGAATGTGAGGCATGTATTGTAAAGCGTTTTGAGTGCTCGTAGGAGTAGGAAAGCTCTATATAAAAGCAGTCCATTTACCATTTACTTGGACAACGAAATTGAAAATGCAATTTGACTCAATGTGAGGCATAAAAAGAGTAATAAAATATATTAAAAATATACAAATTGCGCTGAATACTGCATTGACTATACAGATTGCACTGAATATGCAGACTGCACTGATGAAATATAAGAAATTAACCATTCTGTTTTGCATTTAAAGCCATGATTGCTTTGGGATAAAAACAGTTTTTCTGGGGATTTGTCCTGGTTTTCATGGCTCCTGTATCTCTTGCCTGATGGCAAAAGCTGAAAGAAACAGTGAAACAGGGTCTTAAAACATGGTCTTAGCCTGCATTTGATACCTCAGCCAATTAGATAGAAGGTATAATATGTAATAACAGCAGAATACAAGTCAGTTAAAAGGGCACTTTCTGTCTCAGTAAAATTCTGCCACCTTCTGCCCATGAATTGCTCAATTCCTGTACAGGCATTCACTTTTAATGAAGCTTGTGAACATAAGCAACAAATGCAATGACTGAAATGCGAACATAAAACTGACACATTTTGGAGCATCGCTGTGGAGCAGCTGGAGGTGTAACCTCGCTCACCCTGACTGGAGATACAGGGGAAACATGTTGGCAGTGGAACGCAGGACAGAGGAAGAGGAGAGCATCAATGGTTGGTCACATTGAGTTAGGAACTTGGCAAGTCGTATTGAGATTCAGCATCTTCACAGGGAGACCATCAAGGCCTATGGTCTTACAGAACCAGTTTATCTAGACAACATCTCATTTGACAACATTCATTCCACCTCAAAGCAAGGCAAGACAAGTTTATTTATATAGCACATTAATATATACAGAAGTCATTCGATGTGCTTTGCAGGAAAAATGCAGTACACAAGAATACAGGTAAAAAAAAACATTAAAAAGTAAACTACACAGAAGTGCAGAACAGAATAAAAATTAAAATAAACAATAGAATAAAAATTAAAATAAACAATAGTGTAGAGATTAAAAAGCATGAAGATTTAAAATACACGTGAGATTTTTGTTTGAGTCCCCTGCTAAAATTGCAAAATCACACACGCTAGTATTCAGAAAATATCCAAAAACTATGATTACATTTAATAAAACTACCATTAGGAGATGAAAATCACTTCAGTAATTGTATTAAGCACCATGATTTCACACAGGTCAGCAGAATCTGCACTCCTGGAGGACTAGAAGTGTACATTCCCACTCTAACATATTACAGATCTGTGCCACTTATCTTCTGTGACTTTCAAGCCTTCTTCCAGATCTCTGTTTCCCCCAGGGCTCTTATGATTGGATTTACCGCCACATTGTTGCTATATAGGACAATAGTGGTTTGCCATGAAACTTGTGTAACCTAGAAGAACTGGACGTCCTGTACTGAATTGGAAAAAAGTGTATTTTTGAGCAAGTCTGAGCAATTTCACTAAATAACGCCAAAAAACCTGGGTCAGCTGTAGAAGGCACTAAAGCGCATCTGTCTACCCAGTGTTCAGGTTTTCTACAGCCTAATATGGGGATGCAGTCCCACTGGAGGAAAATCTCTCATTGCCAGTTTAAACCCAAGGATTTAATTTCAAAAAATGTAAGTAGGTAGGAGCTCCGGAGTTGAATTTACAATTATTTACCAGGCCCTTTGTCATGACCTGCTCGTCCGATCCTCCTGTGTGCCACGACCCCCTCGTTATCTCATGTTAATTCCTAATTGTGAGCACCTCTTGCCTGTTATTTTCTGCTGGTCTTGTGCATTTAGTTCGCGTCTGAGTCCGTTTTCCCCAGGTCTGCCATTGACATGTTTTGCCGTGTGCTCCCCTTTGTGCCGTCTACCGAAATAAACCCGTTTCATCCGCACCTACGGCTCTCTCGCCTGCTTCACCACTCGTCCACACCAGGACGAATGACAGACCCTGAAGGTACCCCTCCTTAGCTGAGGAAGTTTACCTCAGCCTAGTTGATGAGGTCCTGTACTGGCTCGCACAGCCCAACATCCAGGAAGACCCTGTGGCTTATCCTTTGAGGGGATGTCCCTGGACACTGACGCCCATCTTGCCGGAGAAGTGTGTGAAAATCTCCGACAGCTTCAGGGGAGGTCGACTGAGCTGAGAACAAAGCTGACCACACTCGACAGCGAGTGGTTGCCATATCCGCCGCTGGACCTCCTGGAAAACTCCCAACAACCACCTACGGCTGCAAATCGGAGAAGGAAAAAGGAAAGAGAAAAAAGCAAAAAGAGGTATCAGCGATCTTCTTGGGGGCTGTTTCCTCCTTAACCATTGCTCCACCTGTGTCTTCTTCACCCGAGGCTCCTATGCGTCCGACTCCTGCCCCGCCTGAGGCTGCTGCTCAGTCCAAGGCCCCACCTCCGGCTACTGCTCTGCTCCCTGCAGTACCCGGGGTCCTGGCGCCGCCTGTGACTCCTGCCCCGGTCTCAGACTGTCTGACCACCGCTCCTTCCCCCTTGGAGGAGGAGGAGCTTGAGTGGAACCCCTCGGGGACCTCCCTAATGACTCCTCTGCCCTCTCCCCAATGAGGTTGCTCCTGGCCTGAACCCCGCTTTTTGGTGTCCCGAAAGGGCAGGGGACACCTCCACAGGGGTCGGGTCCCACTCGCCCTGTCCCCTGGTTCACCCTTGCTCTCCCCGGCTGCGGCTCATCAGTCGCCTGTGGGTCCCCCAGTGTTGACTCGTCGGTTGCCTGCGGCTCCCCTTCCTCCACCTTGTTGGTCCGCCGTGGCTCCCTCTGGCTCCCCTTTGTCCCCTGGCCTTTCCCGTTTGGCCTCCTATGTTTGCTCCTCGTCCCTGTGTCCCTCCTGTCTCTGCTCCTCATTTTCCTGTCATGCCTCCATTCACACCTGTTCCTTTTATTCCTCTGTTCTCTGTACCCTCTGTGTCTCCCTCCTTAGTTTGTTTGGCCGCGTTCCCTGTCCTGTGTCAGGTTCTGTCGTGGCTGTTGCCTCTGTGCTTGTTTTGCCTTTCTGTCTTGTTCCCTGTGCCCCAGTGATTGTCTGGCTTTTATTTTTCAGGTCCTGTTCTCCCTGGTCTTGTCTCCTCCGTCGCCTCCCCTGAGGTGAGCCTATAGTATGCGCCTTTGGGGTGGGGGGGGTTCTGTCATGACTTGCTCGTCCGATCCTCCTGTAGGCCACGCCCTCCTTGTTACCTTGTGTTAATTCCTGATTGTGATCACCTGTTGCCTGTTATTTCTGCTGGTCTTGTGTATTTATTCCACATCTGAGTCTGTTTTCCCCAGGTCTGTCATTGACGTGTTTTGCCATGTGCTCCACTTTGTGCTGTTTGCTGAAATAAACCCACACCTACGGCTCTCTCGCCTTCTTCACCACTTGTCCACACCAGGTCATCACACCCTTTTTAGTCAATACAAAGAATAATCGGGAAAGTCAGGTCAAACAATCCTTGGAGCAAAAGGCTTTGCTTAGAGACCAAGCAATGGCATCACTCCACCACCCATGGGATTTGAACCAGTAACCTTCTGATCACAATTACAGAGGTCTAACCTCCTGTGCTACGTACTACAGTAATCTGTTGAAAATATTCAAAGTACCTCATAGTGATGTTACAACCACTCTTAAAAAGATTGCACAAGCTTGGTCACAAAGTCAAAATGAAACAAAATCTAACGTGCAAATTAACAGGAATACAAAATATAAACAAGAGTTTCACATGTTCTCCAAAAAGTTACTGATGTCTTGCTGGATTGCTAGATCAGTTCCAAAACCTCTCCTCAGGGGCACTTCTGTCATTCTACGTATTCATTAAATTTCTCCATCTCTATTAATTAATTAACTTGATTTGTTAAATAACTAGATGAGGTACTGGTTAGCCAAACAAGATTGGGTATTAGCCGGGTAAAAAATATACAAGGATGTAGTAGACATTGGCTGCAAATACTGGGGTGACTTTAGGAGAGGTTCTGAAATGGCTCTGCTGACACACAGCGACAAGCATAATATCATAGTTTTACACCAACATGAAGATCATTTAAACGTCATTTTCTGTGACTGCCTAAGACTTTTGCACAGTACTGTACAATATCTCATGAGTCTAAAATCACTAAATATTGGAGTGACAAAAGTAGAAGTGAAGTGAATAATTAATGTAACCAGTGATTAATATAAACCTATAGAATGGAAGACCCAGTCAACTGAAATGCCAGGCTACAGGTGCAGCTGGATCTCCACACCCCTGGACTAATTAGGGCAAAGGGTCCAAAGAGTAACATGGCTACTCTCCTAACCATTTGAACCAGAGACCTTCTGATAAGGGACACGCAGTCCTAACCCAGACACCAACACATTGAAATTTTACATGTTTAACCAACATGTTTAAAGAAGAAGAAAAGCGTTCAGTCGTATTTACCAGTGTTAGGTTGACGAAAACATTTAGCCCCTGCAGTTTGCTCATGTGCGTCCGATCTGTTCAAAGAGTGCAGGTGAAATGATTGTCTGTGGGGGACAGCACTTGGCGCATGCGCTCTCACGCAGAACTCCCATTTCAAAATGGCGACG
>JAODKE010000001.1:25260247-25284217 GCA_026779605.1 Mormyrus hasselquistii | reverse complement strand
AAACATACCCCTCTGATCTCTTTACAATGTCTAATTTCACTTCCATCATGATGGCTTTCCTCTTCACAAACAGAACGTGTGCAGTTTTAACAGATAAAATTGGCGTAGGTGAGCATACTGAGGGGTGCTAACTCATACAACGCGTCACTATATATTTCCACCGCAGGCAACCAAAGTAGTTTGCCCACATAGAAACAATCATGTCTCAATTTTTAAAAGTTTTTATGGGAGGGTGCGTCAGTAAATTCGAAACGTTGTATGTTGAGACGTCGTAACCCACGGACCCCATGTCAATTAAATTTTCTTGAATAATAAGACAAATATTACATTGCAGATAAAACATCTCACGAACTCAGTGAATAGCAGATTTGCTTTAGACAAACTTAGACAAGGCACTCTTTATGGTAGGTGGAACAAAATTAACCGACAAACTTTGATTTCTCCTATGAAATGAGGCCTAAAAGTCTGTTAGAGGAGGTGAAATTATTATCTTTGTAAAAGTTATTAATTATTATCTATTAACTCAGTGGAATATTAGAAAAAAGATTATAGTCTTTTATAGATAGGAAGTTTCTCAGTTAAGACAGATAATGAAAAGCAAATAGTTAGCTAATAGTTTTGGTGTAAGTCGAAACATACCCCTCTGATCTCTTTACAATGTCTAATTTCACTTCCATCATGATGGCTTTCCTCTTCACAAACAGAACGCATGCAGTTTTAATACAGCACAGAATATTCATCAAACAAACAAAATTAGTACAAACACTCTGGTATCCTTATAAAAAATGTACTTAAATACAAGCACATTATATTAAATCTATTTTTAAATAAAATATTACCGTCTCAGGCGTTGAAAGACTTTGACTGGTTTTCGACGTGATATAAACAGTCCAGGAAATGGGCTGATCGAGAAGCTTCTACAGTACAGTACTTGTTTTGCGACAGGAAATACATAAAATCACTTGCTCAATATATAGGAAGTACTTTCCCCAGAGGGTATATAAGTTATATTTCTTTCAAAAACAATTTTAGTAAAGAAAATGTGGTGTTTTAGAGAATGAGAGCAGGAGAGAGAAAGACTAAGAGGGAGAAATGTCATTTAGTAAAGAGAATAAGAAAAATCAGGAAATGGCTGCACTCACCTGCACTTAGGAATACAACAGTCATACAACAGTCGATGTGGAGCCTATGCGACTGGCGTGAAGATGCAGACCGTTATCCCGATGCTGGATCATGATTCTCCAGTGGTGGGTATGTAGATCATCCATGACAAAGAAAATTCTCCAACGAGTGGGGAGCCGCCATCTATGGTGTAGGTGTCAGAAAGTGCGTTTGGTGCTTTCCGGAGTGCCTGTCTAGACCACATCAAAATGGCGGTGTATGTCAGTGATGGTGCGGGCTTTTGGCATACCTGATCAAGTGTGAGCATTCAATTATTATTTGGAATTATGAATATTATATTGCATAGTTCTGATGGAGACCTGGAATGTACAATGAGAGGGGCAGGTTGTATGAATGAGAGGGAGTGTCCTGAGGATACTGAAGAATCTTAAAATGACTGATTTTTCATGGCAGAAAAACAAAAGCCAGTTAAAAGCAATGTGTCTTTTTTCCCTTTCACCAAGAGCATGTTGTCTGAGCAATCTTGAGCTTTCTGGAGATTCTCCCGCGCCATGGCAGATGTAGCCGCCAGCTTCTGCCTCAACTTCAGGACGTAGAAGATGATGTCTGAGTTGCTTGAAGATTCTCCCTCCCAGGTCTCCTTCAGAACATCCAGTGGGCCCCATACCTGATGAGCTCGAACGGTGAGAATCCCGTTGATGCCTGTGGGACCTCCCGGTATGCAAATAACAGTCCTTTCCAGTGTCATCCACAAACTTCCAGAGCATATTCAGCAGGGTTTAATTGAAACGCCCCACAAGAACATCAGTCTGTGGGTGGTAAGGAGTGGTTCTAACTCGCCTAATGCCTAAAAGATCATACACCTGCTTAAGAGTTCTACTCATAAAATTAGGGCCCTGATCGGTCAAGACTTCTCTGGGAATGCCTACCCTAGAGAAGAGCTGTAACAGAGAAGTTGCAACCTGTTTAGCAGTGACACTGGGGACAGGACTTACAAAAGCTTTTTACATCAGCAAAAATACCTGGCCAATAAAATGTCTTGCCAATTTTTAAATGTCAAGTAAAGTTAAGTTTGTCATTTCAGCCATATACACGGTATGCAGTGAAACTAAACATTTCCCCCCGGGGCAGAGGTGCAAAAAAAACAAAAGGACCAAAACAACACAAGACTACACAAGTGCAATTTACAGGACAAGACAACATACAGTGCAGTAAACAAAGTAGTAACTGGGCTGGTATGAATGGATATTTGAATAAATAGTATTAATGCAGATGCAGTACATTTACATTTACATTTACAGCATTTGGCAGACGCCCTTAGCCAGAGCGACTTACATAAGTGCTTTTAAGACTGCTATAATTTTTCCTCGATACTAGCTCAGTCGAACCAAGGCTATGAATACCCGCAATCAGTTGTGTGACATATACTGTATTCTAGCAGCAAGACGGCAATAAATACTTCACGTATCAAAAAGACATTTATCCCAAAGTGTTACAAATGCTTTTATCCAGCACAAACTCAGCACCAATAATCTCAGACCATTTCGAATATCATTCTATTTTTTAGAAATCAACTTTAAGTATACACTTTTCGAAAACCTATTTTTAGAGGTGCTGAGAAATTGTAAAGAAAAACATGTTAAAAGCATTTCTAACCAAGATTTTTGAGCTCTGGTGCTTATAGACATAGTGGTTGGCTACACATAGGTGATTGAAGCATTCTGAAATTTCAAGTGCTTTGATTAGTAAAGTTCTACAACTTTGGAGTGATACTATGTTTTTCAAATTCAGTGGCCTACACAATGAATATTCATGAGATAGGTATCAACACACCTGTAATGATTTTGTGTACTGTCAATATAATTTCCCACTGCACAAAGTAACATCGGAATGACGTCTTTCATATGTCGTCTTTGGACGTCCAATTTTGGTCCACTGAAGAGGTTGTTTTGTAACGCCAGGCGACGTCTTTTTCTTGACGTCTACTGAACATCTAGTGTTGACGTCTGTGGGACCTCCGTGTTTGGGCTATTTATAGTCCAAATGTGGTCGTTGTGGATGTCTTTTCAACGTTAAACTTAGACTCGTTTTAGACATCGCTTTTATACTGCTTCTATTGGCTCTGTAGTCCCATGTGTCACGCCCACTTCACGTGATCGGCAATGATTGCCAGAAACTAAGAGGAACAACCATATTTAAGCCTGGTGCGAGGTATTGTAGTAATGTACATGCTGAGCGTTCTGACTACGTTGTCTCCCCAGTGGATTTTCACGTGTTTGTCCCCCATGTCTCCGGCTTAACCAACAGGCTTCTCGACCCTCGGCATCCCCTTTCCGGACGACGACATCGGATCATGTTCTGGACTCTGGCTTCTGGCTCCTGGCAACGACTCGGATATGGCTCACAACTTCCCCTCTCTGTTCCTGTACTTGTCTCTGCAGATCTTTCTGGGCAGGACACCATGTTTCCAGAGGGTGGAGGACATGTTTTCTATAGGCCACCAGTTCATTTTTCAGTAACTTTGTTTACACCTTTGTATGCATCTCCAGTTATCTGTGGCTGAGACAATCAAATGAAGTTATTGAAAAATGATCTGCAACAGTATGCCACCTTCTGAAATGGGACTAGATCATATTCCGATAACTTAATTTTACTGTGTCAGATAACTGAAGACGTACACAAATTTGTAATGCATTTCCAGTTCAAACTACCTGTTGAGCCAAAATATCTACAGGAAGATTAACTGGTACAGAAAACATGTCCTCCACCCTCTGGAAACATGGTTAACAGTTATACACTAACTACTAAGCTACAAACAGTTTACATTTACATTAAACGACATGCTCTCTTGTGGACAGTCAAAATACCATTGAAACTGAACCAAGAGTGCTGTACATAGCAGCAAGCTAATGCAAAACAAAAAAATCTGTGCCGTGAAGACATGCTAACTTCTGTAACTACAGCAGCTTTGGGAATTTAAGACAATAACGCTAAACTAACTAACACTATACGTATAAATGGACATCGAATTTACTAGGCTGACCAAACTTACCTTCAGTTTACAGGAAAACGATGGGTGAACTCACCATAGTGAACTTGCAAAGCAGGCTGAAAAGCCGTGCGGCCGTTTGATTGCCTTGAACATGCCGAATCGCGCCAAAATGTGTGGCTTGTTGCCTCAGGCAATCAGAGTGGCGTTGACTGTTTGAATCTTTTGGTTGGTCCTTGACCTTCTGCTGTGGCTATCATTGCCTCTCTTGAGCATCAACCAGGAATGGCTATCATGGCATCATTTTTAAGGGTGGATATAGGCTATCATGAAATTCTTATTTTACTGCTGAGTTTGCTGAAATTGCTGACTTAATCGCCATCTTCTTAACTGCAGGATCTGTGCCATATTCAATTAGGGATGTTGCTTCGACAGAATACTGTGGAGGTCACTGTGTGTGCTAAATCGATGGCTCCATCTTCTATTTCACCGTATATTTAATATCCTCTGAAATTAGTACATTAAAACTTACTGTAAAAATAATGCATTTTCTCCCCAGGTTAAAGGCGTATTTGCAGTTTCACTACAGGGGAGTACTCACAGCAACACATGCTGTGCAGTTTATAATAAAGATATTTTGAAAATACAAAATAATATATGAACAAAACATTTCAGATGTAACAAGTTTTACAAATCTCCCTGTAAGGAAAACTGTGAAATTACCCAGACAAAATGTGATTTTTCTTTTAAAAATTGGAGGCAGGACATGGTGAGTAAGTAGACGTATTGATTTGAAGAAGAAGCCATAGTTTCAATAAGTCTTATTCATCTTGGGCCAGGTACGTAATGCATAGTACACAGCAGGTATGCCACTGTAAGGAAACACTGAAACTAGCCTGGACAAGACTGGTGTTTTAGTTAAATAACAGCTGGCAATATTGCATGTTATGCAATTCATTTGAATAAGAAGCCAGAATTCCAATAGGAATTTGGAGGTCTGATCTTCTGCTGACAAATACGGTATATCATATTTGTCTGGCCAAAGACGAATAAGATCGCCAAATTCAAATTGGACTCGTGGTTTTTTATGCAAATCAATGTGTCCACTTGCTCCCCATGTCCTGCTGCCATTTTACTGTCACAAAAGAAAAATCACACTAAGCTACAGAATTATTACCATTTTCTTAGTGAATTGAAATGCTGAACACGGTTACGGAGCCTTCGATTTAGCCCTCTACAGAATCCTATTGAAATAGTATGCTCTATTTAAGGTGGCACGGATGCTGTCTAAGGTCTGTCTGGAAAGGTATACTGTCTCACAATTTATACCTTGATGGCGTTCCATACGTAAGCCCTCAAAGGTTTGCTAGTGGGACAGCCCTAAGCCCTCAAACCCTCCACACACACACAAATCTACACACACATTTGCAGACCTGCTAGCAAAAATCATGTGTAAAAAGACAGCCAATTGCAAGGTCTGCCTGAGTTGTAACTGATTACTTGTCTGTATTTACAGCTCTTGGAGCAAAGTAGACTTTTAGCCGTTAACACTTATGTACGCATATACAGATTTGAACACACACATACAAATCTCAGTTCACTTTCAAATCTCATTATGGATACGGATCTGATTACGTTAGCAACATAAGTAGCAGAAACCATTGTTTTTTTTTTTGAAAGAACAATGACCATGTAATTTGCAATTATGTTTTTAGGGCAAAACTTTTCTACATAAAATCTTATTTTCAGCAAATGCAATAGGTACTCTATTTTGAGGAACACAAGATAAAATGATTGCTTTGTAGTCTTATACTTGCAAAAAAGTCTCAAAGATAGTGAAAAATGCTGAAGTAAAAACATACAGTTTGCAAGTTTTTACAGTTTTTATAGCAATCGAGTGACATTATGTAATATACAAAATTACTGCTTATCCAGATTTCTTTTATTGCATTTCATCACTAGGCAGCTGGTGGGCTGTTGGTTGCTGGGCTGAGTCTTCTCCCCTCCCCCTGGTAGTTTGGCTCCTCTCAGTTTCATGTGCCGTCTTTGCATATCAGAGCTGTGGGTGGTGGGAGGGTTTTGGGGAGCATTGTTCTGTTGTGCATGTGGTTTGTGTTGTTTTTTTTCCCATCTCCCAATTTATTTCTTTGCGTTTGTCCCACACCAGCTACTTTGCATATTTCACGTTTCCTGACCAGGGGCCTCACGTACACTAAAACATGGTGTACGGACAAAACTTGGAATGTGCGTACGCAAGAAAAAACCCAGATGCACAAAACTGAAATTAAAAAGAAGTGGCCGGACATTAAAGTGAAAAAATGAGTGGTCGCTCACTGTAAGTCTTAACAGCACAGGCGGAGGTAGCGGAATTCCCGGTCTCACACCCTTTGAGCAACGAATTGCTCGTACCATACTTTGAATTACTTGCACGTTTATGAATAACAAGTAGGGCGCAGATGCGGGGTTACTTTCGTTTATTCTGTTTGTTTATTCTTACAGATAATACTACAAGAGGCGCCCCCAGTACCTAGGATGAAACAGGCTGTGATGGTGCTGCTGTGCCAAGCACATCTTTGGGTGCTGGCTGCACACATTCCCATGCCCCAGAAACCGGGGGCGACCATCCGGCCGTGTGCTGACTGAAGCTGTGCTGCAGTCACAAAAAGAAATTGTGAATGCTGTAAGATGTTGCCAATGAATTAAAACATCTAAATGATACGCTGTGTGATACTGAAGTTGTAACGTTGTTCCATTTGGTGTAAAATTTGGTGGCTCGGGGTCATGTTCATATTGCCTAAGCTCTTCAGATACTGGCAAGCCACGATTTTGTGCCAGATTATACAACATGCCACATACGTGTACAATGTGTCACGATCCGCTCCGTCCGATTCTCCCGTGTGCCACGCCCACCTCATTACCTGGTGTTCCTGCCCGATTGCGTTCACCTGTGTCCTGTTATTCCCTGCTTAGCTGTGTATTTATTCCGCGTCTTTCCCCAGTTTGTGAGATCCGTCATTGGATGTCTCGTGAATGTCTCGTGGGTTTTGTCCTGTCCAAATTAAAGATCCTCGTTTCCCCGTCCTGCTGCGTTGCCCGCTTGCTTCATGGGCTTACTTGCCCACCTGCTCGCTCACTCGCTCACTGCCCGATCGTGACACAATGCTACACACTTTTTACGGACTGTATAGCAGTACCCCACTGGTCTTGTCCAGGCAGTGCCAACAGCCTTTAAGCTGCCCTACAGTGCACTTTACCACTGCCAGAGCCTGAGAATGGGGGGAATTATTATACTGTAACACCGGTCCTGTTCATTCTATGATCCCTGAATACGCGCCATCTTCTAATTCCTCCATAAGCTATGTCTTCCAATAACCCAAGAGTTGCCATGGTAGTTTGTAATAATTCGGTCATTTTCTGCATCGTTTTATTGTTAGAAATCGATAAAAAATCAGGTGCCGTACATTTGTAAACAACATACAATTAATGTTGGTGTATTGGATAAAGTCTGCGTCATGATTGTGAGTTTATAAAGGGAAATCGTCTGTTTACAAAACCGAGCAGAAACATGCGTACGCCATGTCTGGAGCTGCCGTGAGAATGTGCGTAGCGGTACGCCAAGTTTCGTTTTTATACATCTCGACGTGAGCGTGAAAACGGACGTACTCAACATTTTCGTGCGTACGCACCGTTTATACATGAGGCCCCAGGTGGTTAACATACAATATACAATTTAAACATTTAGACAATTTCCTTTAAGAAGGAGAAATGCCAGATATAGGTTTTCTACAGGAGACCCACTTGTCTGACCTTCTGCATCTTAAATTAAGAACCTGGGTGGGCCAGGTCTTCTCCTTTTAACACAAGTAGCTGTGAAGTGTCTGTTCTTATATGACAACTTATAGAAATGTTCTCTTATTTAGGCGTCCTTTATGGATAGCATATTGTTATAGGTTGTGTATTGCCCCCATGATGTTTCACTCATCATTCTTCCTTAGGCTTCTAGCTGATCTCTCTGGTTTATCTTTTTCATATATAATTCTTGATGGCGACTTTAATTGTGTTCTACAGCTGTGGCCAAAAGTTTTGAGAATGACATAAATATTAATTTTCACAGTCTGCTGCCTCAGTTTTTATAATGGCAATTTGCAGAATTTGCAAAATTCCAGAATGTTATGAAAAGTGATCAGATGAATAAGTCTCTCTTTACCATGAAAATGAACTTATTCCCAAAAAAAAACAATTTCCACTGCATTTCAGCCCTACCAGAAAACCTGCTGACATAATTTCAGTCATTATCTCATTAACGGGTGAGAGTGTTGAAGAGGACAAGGCTGGAGATCACTCTGTCATGCTGATTGAGTTAGAATAGCAGACTGGATGCTTTAAAAAGAGGGTGGTGCTTGAAATCATTGTTCTACCTCTGTTAACCATGGTTACATGCAAGGAAACATATGCAGTCAGCATTGAACTGCACAAAAAAGGGCTTTACAGGCAAGGATACTACTGCTACAAAGGTTGCAACTAAATCAACCATTTATTGAATCATCAAGAACTTCAAGCAGAAAGGTGCAATTGTTTAAAGAAGGCACCCAAGGAAGTGCCAGGACCGTCTCCTACAGTTAATTCAGCTGTGGGATCAGGGCAACACAAGCGCAGAGTTTGCTCAGGAAAGGCAGCAGGCAGATGTGAGTGCATCTGCACGCGCAGTTAGGCAAAGACTTTTTGGAGGATGACCTGGTGTCAAGAAGGGCAGCAAAGAAGCCACTTCTTTCCAAGAAAAACATCAGGAACAGACTGATACTCTGCAAAAGGTACAGGGATTGGACTGCTGAGGACTGGGGTAAAGTCATTTTCTTTGATTAATCCCATTTCCAATTGTTTGGGGCATCCGAGAAAAAAGATGAGGAGAAAGCGAGCGCTACCATCAGTCCTGTGTCATGCCAACAGTAAAGCATCCTGAGACCATTCATGTGTGGGGTTGCTTCTCAGCCAAGGGAGTGGGCTCACTCGGTTTCGCCTAAGAACACAGGCAGTGGCAGACTGAAAAGCACTAAACTCTTACAAGCTTCTAGAGGAAATGTGGATTTGTTACTATATACGTAATTGGTTTATAATCCTTATCTAGTCAGTCTCACTTCTTCCCTGTACTTTAATCTAGAAAGGAAATTTAGTTACTCCAATTAGAATCAGCATGTTTTTAGACTGGGAGGGGGGAAACCTGAAGGAAACCTCATGAGACAGGGATAACATGCAAACTCAACATAAATAGAATCCTTGTAGGGATCTGAACCCAAGTCCCAGAGGTGAGCGTTAAGTATGCTAACTACTGCACCACTCTGTTCTTTCATCCAGAAGCGCATTTGTGAGGTCAGGCACTGATGTTGGCCGTGAAACTCACCGAACCATATCTGTATGGACCTTGCTTTGTACACTGGGCACAGCCATGCTGGAAGAGAAATGGACTTTCTCCAAACTGTCAAATTTCTTAATATGCAAAATTTCTTTATTTCTTGATTGCACACAATTTGTTGCCTTTTTCCTGTTCATGTTCAATGGAAATGCTATGATAACTGTAAGAAAATGTGGAGCACTGAAGGAAAGAAATAATTACTTGAATTATATTGCAATAATTATGAAAGAAAAGTACCATGATTGATTTTTGCCCTATTGTCCAGCATTAACCCTAACAACCCCACTTCCAAAAACCCAAAATATCCCTGATTTAGAACCCGACTGACTGGCTTCAACAACCTTCCCAAGGCGGTCAAATGTTTTCTGTGTTAACATCCATTAATATCAGGTTTCATATAGATGTTATGGATATTGTTAAAATCCCTGCTGTCTTTTGTGAATGTCTATTTTTTTTTTTATCATTCTTTCACAGATGCTGTTGTACACCACCATCCAGGTTCCAAAAAAATCAGACATAACAAAATCAATCAGTAGAACTTGAGTTGAAGCACCACGTGAAGCAAAACAGCAGCATGGACAAAGATCAATAGAATAAGACTGCACTTCTATGTCTTCATGTGTTCTGCAGCTTGTTTTATCCAGTGAAGAAACAAGATGGACCATTAAACAGGGTAACAGGCTGTTCTTTTGGGGCCTTTTTCTTCTCTTTCCGTGTATTGGACCTTTAGCTCATGCTTTAAGTTTGACAACTTAAGGCCAAATAAGTAATAAGTTTCAAAACATGGTTTTGAGATGCTATATTTTATAACCATTACAAATAAATGGAAAATTCATTATGTTTCAAAACAGAATTAAAGATTTTTCTTGATCAATTGTAATTAGTCTGTGGTAAAATATGGTAATATATTACTTTTAATTGAGTACATACATTGTGCATACATGTTCCCATATAAATATGAATTATCATATATTGTAAAATATCATATCGATATACATAAGTGGAAAATCCTTATGTACTATTTAATGTATTACAATATATTTTTAAAATGGGCCGTCAGGTTGTCTTAATGGAATGCATGGTACGTACACCTTTAAGTACGCCTTTAGCCTTTGCGTACGTAGACCGCTACGCACACAGGAGTACCAGCTGCACGGAAGCCGGTTGCCAACGCAACGACGTAGCTTAGTCTCTAAGCACCTTGAGAAAACAAGCTCCAGCGTACCTATCGCTTCGGAATTAAACTAATTGTTTGAGTCGTTTCAACTGTGTTTTGCTTGTGGCTGGAATCGTGGCTCGGTCCAACTACTCTGACGGCGATAGTTAGTTGATGTGCCGTAAGAAACTAACTATTTTACTGCATCTTATATAGTAGCGATCAAGAAATGGTGAGTAGCTAGCCTGGCTAGCTATCTGGGCACCGTTAGATCGCGCTGAGCTGCAGTGAGAATTAAGGCGGGGAGAAGCTTACAAAAAGTACACATCCAATTGTCTATTAGAGGTATATCCAGCAAGAAACGATTCGCCATTTAGGAAAGTGAAACCGTACCTGAGCTGAGCGCCTGCCCGCATATTTGCTTAGCCGTTAGTTTAGCTGTGCTGGGCTAAAACTTTGGCAGAGGTGGGCTAAATAAACATGCAGGCCATAACATAAATGCATGCATATTTAAAACCGAAAGACGTTACGTGGTGTACAGAAACGCTGTAGATATAGACGGGTATGCAGCAGAGGGCGCCCAGAAATCGCATTAATAAACCCTCAATCTGTATCCGGGACAAGAGACGCTCTTATACGACATGCATGTACACCTACCCAGGCCTTCTCACTTATCTGTTGCATGCTGTTGCCGGCCTCCCCACCAGCGCATTTTATTCATTATGTTTTTATTCGTAGCTGTATAATGTCAACGGGGAAAATCCACGCATACATTATTTTGTTTGAAAACGTGTGTTTATGTTATCCAAATATTACATGTAATATGTCCATGGTTTTCATATGAATTTGACTAATCGTTTAAAATAAATTCTGCTGTATTTTGCTACGTTGGTAAGTAAATAAGAAATGAATTTGTGTGGTGTAGTCTGCAGCTTTAGCTAGTGAAGGGCGCTGTAGCCTAGAGCCTAACTTTGAGAGGTAATGTGCATGTCACATGTCACGAACATAAGTCTGTCTACTCAATACCAATTATGTACAGATGACAGATAATGTTTTTTTCTGTCATACAGGCTGAGTTTGGCTTTAATGAGCATCACCAGAATGAAGTAATCAACTACATGAGATTTGCACGCTCTAAGAGGGCATTGAGGCTCAAGACAATAGACTCTTGCTTTCAGGACCTCAAAGAGAGCAGGTGAGTTCACCTTTTGTACCTGTAAGGACCTTTGCATTTTTGTACTGTTAAATAAAACCTTCCTAAGAGTGATGGTTCATCAGGAATTTCGGCATTAACCTTGGCATGATTAGAGCAGAATATCTTTGCTCATAGAAGTAATATGATCTATTATCTTTACATACTATCCCTTGAACTTCAACTATAATCACAACCAATAACATGACACCTGGGGCCTGTATCATGCAGCTGGATTTCTTTATTGGCAAGATAACTTGTCAGATTTGAGGTAGTTTGCTCTCAATATAAGTGAACAAAAGTAGGCTTTTTAGACTGGGGTACCTTAAGTTATATAGCAAACCAGCAGATCTCACCTCCTGATATAGGCCCCAGAATCCATGTTTATTCAGGTGCCATTTACTAGGGTCAGAAATCAAATGTTTTGTATATAAAAGGAGTAAATGTCCCCAAATAGTCAATCTACAGGATTGCATGACACTTTCATTTCTGGAGAATTACAGTTGTTTTTTTTTTTTCAGTTGAGATGGGAAGGTGGTGGATAGTGATTTTTTTTTATTTAGAATTTCTTTTGGTGCAGGTAATATAAAATTATACGTACAATCATGGCAGAAATGCAAAAGACTGTAAAAATGAATATAGTAGTACAAATAATAATGTGCAAAAAATAAATGACGTAGTCATATAAATAATGATGAGACAACCAAAATATCAACTAGTCAGCATCAACTTTATTTGTAAAGCGTTTTTTAAGCAGCACACCTTGAACAAAGTGCTGTACAGCATAGAAGCCAATAAGTACATATGTAAAAACAAAAAAGTCATTTGTAAAAATGAGTGCTGGAGTTATTTTTGTCATGTTTATTGGCAGTAATCAGTGTTTGAGGACTGGGCTCACTGGGTCCGCACTGAGTGTCTGCTGCCCCGTGTTTCTCCTGACAGGCTGGTGGAGGAGACGTTCACAGCAGACGAGGTGACGGAAATGCTGGAGGGGCTGCGGGTGGTGGTGCGGGGGGAGGTGGAGACGGAGCTCATCAACACGGCCCACACCAACGTGCTCCTCCTGCGTCAGCTCTTCTCCCAGGCAGAGAAGTTCTACCTCAGGCTCCAGACGGACATCTCAGAGCTGGAGAACAGGTATGCAAGGGTGCAGAGATGGCTTGGTGGGTAGTACTCACACCTCCATAGCTGCAGGGTTGACTCCTGACCCGGCTTTCTTGTTGGAGTAATGTGATCCCTTCAGGTATTTGGCTCCTTCCCATCCAAAGACATGGGTTAGGTCAGTGGTTCTCAAACTATGGTACATGAGTGCCCTCTAGTGGTCCAGAGGTAATTCCTTTTATGACCTAGGTCATAATGGTAATAGGCAGAGAGCCTGCTTATTTCTAAGTTGGTGCACAGTGTAAAATGTTTGCCAGCCTCTGGTTTAACTATACTGCTGTCACTCTGTTATCTGGTGGATTGGCAGCCCGTCCAGGTTGACCATATATTTGTCTAGTGTTGAGGTTCTATGTGTATTTCTTGTCAACATACATACATCCATATATGGGCTTTCCTCCAGCTGTTGTGTTGTCTTTCTCGAGACACAGTGCCTCTTTTGGAAGCATAAACTGGCATTTTTTCTAGGCTGTTCTGTCTTGTTGGGATGAGCTCCGTCTCAAAGGGACACTCTGGGTGTGTCCGAAATCTCAAACAGTACATACTGAATTTATTTAGAAGCCTACTACTCACAGTACATACTACAGTAGTGGTTATGTATCCATGAGAACAGTATGCATGCACTTGGACATACTGCGGATGCCAGCTTCCAAATTACCTGACCTGGATGATTATCAATAATGTGGCATGACCCCCATGGAAGTTAAAAGCGCTTCAAACTCTCAACAGAAAAGTTGACTTGAATATGTATTTTAGGCTAGTTTGGATCATGGAGAAGTGAAAGTATTTTGTGTAAGTGATCATTAGCCTTTAAAGACTTCCAAACCTTAAGTTGTTTGGAATGGTCACGTGATTCTAGAGTTCATACCCTGGTTATCGGTGGCCCCAGACGTTACCATCCACTTCGGCAGGCAGGTTGTTTCAATTCCCATGAGTGCTGCTTCCTCTCTGATGTTGATTGATGGCTGCAGGTTCATCTGCCAGGTGAGAGGCAAACCACAGCGTTCTCATGAGAACGGCCTGCTGTTAACAGTTTTCTCATCTCGGCACTCCTTTTCGTGCCTGCGACCTCTCTGCACGAGCAGCAGACAGAAACGGCAGAGAGCGCTGCTCGTGTGACGTGGATCTGAACAGCTGCGTTCCGGTTGGTGGTCACCCTATAAGCATGTGCCAGCTTATGAGGGCTCGTTTTAGTCGCAGACAGAAACGGGGGGAATGTCAGGCAAATTGGGGAGTTTTAGTGTTTTTTATCTAGATGAAATGAGGTCGGAACATTACTGGTACACACAAGTATCATTCATTTAGCAAATAAGAGCAATTCCAACATTACGGATGTGGCATCTAGACTGCCAAAGTGCCTCAGGGCATGGACACGCTTAGTATCAATGGGTCAATTTTCATATCCTTACATGTAAACTCTTGGTTTGAATATAAACAAATCCTGAAAAATCAGCTATTAATTTACATGTTAGAAATAAGTAGCATTTTATCAGTTGTAGATGTGACATGAAATGGGCCTTTGCATGGAATTGCTGTCACTAAGTAGTTCATAGAGTATTATGTTTGTACCCTACAATGGACTGTCTTCTTTTGATGGACAGCAATTATGATGGATGGCTAATGCAGTACAAAGCCATTCAGAATTTCAATCTTTTACTTTAAGTGCAAAGGAAACCAACACCACCATGAAGATACTAAAACTTCATGCTACTTTTAAAATCAAGAAGTATTATCTCATTGTGACATTTATGCAGCTTTAAGCATATTTGTCTTGTAGTGTCCAATTGATATCATGTCCAGATTTTTGCTTCCAGTGAAGGTTAGTCTAACTCTTGGGATTGGATCTCTTTGGTAATGTGAAAAATTATTCTAATCGCTCCAGTCATCTGTGGTACCCACTTATCCAGTGCAGGGTTCCATGGAACATATATTAAGATGCACAGAGCAAGAGGCTGAGGTCACCCTGGACAGGATGCCAGTGCATAACAGGGCATACACACATACATACGCATTTGCTATGGTCAGTCACCAGTTTACTTAACCCTTCTTATGCTGAATGCTTGGAGGAAGTCAACATGAATATGCAAACCTCTCATATGCACAGCCAGAGATGATCTTGCTAATCACAGACTAATGCCTACATGCAATTTCATTTTTCCCATAAGACTTTTGCGCATAATAGATAGATTTCATTGTTTGCTTGATAGTTCTTGCACAATAGTGGTGTGTGTTTTGGGTCGTTATCTGGGTAAAAAATGAAGCACTGCCCAGTCACGTTTAATCTTGCAGGAGGTGCATGCATTTGAAGCCTGCCATGTCAGAACCACACGTGTGGAACTCATGTACTCGCCCTCTCAGTGTGTAACACTCTTAGCGTGTCACACATTTCTGTTTGTGATTTTGACACAATTATTATTGTTTTTTTAACGTGTATCTGTTTAGCAAGCTTGCACATATACATATAGTACCAGTCAAAATTCTGTACGCACCTTCTGAAAATTGTTTTTCAACAGGATAATGACCCTAAACACACCTTGAGGTTATGTAGTAAGTATTATCTTGTGACGGAAAGAGATGGAGTGCTGCATAAGATGACTTGGCCCCTGCAATCCCCCAAGCTAAATCCTTCAGGTTTGGGATGAATCAGAGAGTAGGATCAGGGTAGCCAACTTGTGCCCAGAACTTGTGAAACCTCCTTCAGGACTCTTGGAGAAGCATTCCAGGTGGCTATATCTGGAAGTTGGTTAAAAAAAAAAAGTATAGTCTGCAGTTCTGTAATCGAAGCAGAAGGGGGCTATTTTGCAACGTCTATAATGTTATACGTGCATAAGCCCATATGAGGATATACACAGTTGTACACTGGAAGTCAGGATCTCTGGAATGAATGGATTGTAGGCCCATCGTCATTAACATGCTAGAGGTTTTCCAGCTGACATCCTAGGAAATGGTGCATGTTTATACCCCCCTGGCGACCAGAATAAGCTTGGAAGATGGATGGATAATAATTGTGTATTTTGTGGTAATTCTGGAAATACATTATTTCATGAGTAAATTATACTTGTTTACCCAGGTAAACGCATGAAATGAACAATCAGGCTTTTATGAATGTTCTAGCTTTCTGTGTTCAATGAATTCTACAGACTCTACAGACCATTAATGCATGCAAGAATTTGTTTATATGCTGAAGAACCAATGATCTTCCCACTTTAAATGTCTTCTATCTTCAATATCAGTGGTTTTTTGTACTTTTTACACAGCTTTGCTGATCTAATCAGTCAGTTTTATTTTGTTGACTGTGCAAGGCTCAAAAAGCACATGCAGTTTTTTGGCTGGATTTTATTGTAATCTGAATTATCAATTTGGTTTTAATTCCAGCAGTAGCATGCACTCAACACCAGGCAGAGAGTATATTCTGAGCACCCTGCTGTCAGCAAACTCCTTATTCATATAAGCATATCATGAAGAAGACAACCAGACAGCAGCCTTTTACTATCTTTTTGCTAGGTTTTACAAGATTTTAATTTTTTTGTAACATTTTGTGTAATTAGTCTTATTTCTGAATTATGTACTTGAATATTATATATGTGTGTGTCTGTGTGTGTGTTTTTTGCAAAACCATCTGTGTATGAAGAAGCGTCACATTCCTTTGACAGCAGCAGTTGAGGCACTTCTTGACACCATCAAGCAAAGACGATGTAGCAGAAGTGATTTATCTGCATGGCCGTCTCCTCTCCTCACCGTCATGGCTGCAGTTGTTTTTGACGTGCATGCTGTTGGTAATGCACTTCATAAGAAACTTGCAAGTAAAAGGCACGGGCTTTGGTCCTGGACAGACAAAGGGGCACGTGGAGCAGGGCGTCTCAGCGTGGGCGTGTGCGCGTGCTGGCGTGTGCGTGTGTTTGTGCATCCGGGTGTGCAGCCGCCTTCTCAAACCGCACGCAAGCATAACGTGGGATGAAGGTCACCAAATGTTAAACTGCCTCCAGGTGGGAAGGAAGTGTCTGTTTTCTCTGCCTTTTCACATTGTCAGTGCCTCACAACTACATTGCTGCAGTTTCCCTAGCAGTCATTGAATGGCATTGACTAGCCCCTATCATTGTTGTTTTTGAGGGATTGTTGTCCATCTTCTTTGATTTAATTGGAGAAAGCCATCAGTTTAAGAAGATTCCTTGTCGATCTGTCGGCTTTTCAGAGGGAAAAGGACTTGATAGTTGTGATTCAAACATTGTGCATACTGCAAAAACAGCTCTTTTAGCTTAACAAATAGAGCATACGGTGCAAATGTCATGTGTTTGAATCTCAGGGAGCACACACAAATCGTAACCCCCCCTTGTACCGCAAGTTTGGATAAATGAATAAATTTAATGTAAACTTCAAGCTTTCTGGTCTGTCTTACTCTTCAAGCAAGACTGGACTTATCAGAAAAGGTGGCTTGGTTTTGCTCCATCGGATCCAGTGATTCAGAGACGGGATTAGTAAGATTCTCAATGGCCTGGATAGTAGATACTGTCGGATAGTGGTTTTGTAAGATCACCCTAGTGGCTGATTGGTTGATGCTTTCAAAAACTGCTTTAATAAGACTACTGCATTGACTCATTGGTTAATACCTTCAGAAACCGGTTTAGTAACTTACCAACTGCCCAGCCACTGCGGTATCTTCAGAGACTGATTAAGAAAGATCACCATAGTGTCATGCCCCGCTCGTCCGATCCTCCCGTGTGCCACACCCCCTCATCTACCCCGTGTGTATTCCCCATGTTCACCAGCTTTTTCCTGTTGCGGTCATTAGTGCAATATATTTAGTCCGTGTTTCAGTTTGTTCCCCCAGTCCGGTCATTGATGTTACGTGTTCTTGTGTTCCTGTGTAAGGATTGAGTTCAAATAAAACCCTGCAGATACTTACAGGATATGCATTCAGCTGATATGGTCCATTTGTCGATAATAACCAAATGTAACGGGTTGTTACTGAAGCTGCCATGTTTTTAGTTACCGGGCAACATGTGGCCTGTCACATGCATGTAACCATCTAGCCGTTTGTCATTGCTACTAAAACAGATCTCGTTAAGATGCTTTTGACGTTGCTGCTGCTGGCTGCTCTCTGGTGGCTTCCCGATACCCTTGCTTTTCATGATGTTGGTGGTCCTTGTAGCTGTTTATGTATCTTTACTTATCTAATGATGGTTAGGGTCTTATATTGTGGATTATGTAGGATCGCTCAGTGCCTGCAGTTTTTTAGCTGGATATTATTGTAATCTGAGTTATTCATTTGGTTATATTACTCAACCCTAGCCCTCAGAAATCCCATATACCCCAGAGCCCCCCTCTATGCCATCCTGACCTCCCTCCATTTCTACTCTCTCTCTTCAGGGACCTGCTGGAGCAAGTGGCTGAGTTTGAGAAGGCGGAGTTTAAGTCTAGCAGCCGAAAGGTAAATAACCAACAGGGAGCCTCTGTGCGGAGTGCACGGTGGCACTCGGAGTGTCTTCTGGCACATCGCCATCTTTACATGCGATACAGAGTAGTTTGTATTATCAGCCCAGTTCATTTAGAATATTTTCAAGTACGTTCCAGTTTTACATGACTGAGCAGCGGAAGCAAGTCCAGCAACTTTGATAACGTGCTTCAGTGAACATTGCAGATATTGCTCACTTTGGATTTGAAACTCAATTATTATTATTTTTTTAAACTGTAAATGAACTGATGCTTTATTTGCCATTCACACAAGGTGCTTTTCGCATATCCCATCATGCTCTACTTTGAGAGAGAGACACATACATACACATACCTACAGTACAGTTGAGACCAAAGCCTAGGACCTGAGTTTAATGTAAACTTCAAGCTTTCTGGTCTGTCTTACTCTTCAAGCAAGACTGGACTTATCAGAAAAGGTGGCTTGGTTTTGCTCCATCGGATCCAGTGATTCAGAGACGGGATTAGTAAGATTCTCAATGGCCTGGATAGTAGATACTGTCGGATAGTGGTTTTGTAAGATCACCCTAGTGGCTGATTGGTTGATGCTTTCAAAAACTGCTTTAATAAGACTACTGCATTGACTCTTTGGTTAATACCTTCAGAAACTGGTTTAGTAAGAATTGTGCATTAATCCTGGAGTATTTCTTAGGGGTTTAGGGCCTTGCTAAAGGGTCCAACAGATGTGACTTTTTACCGAGGTTGAGGTTCAAAGCACGATCACAGGCACAGAGACCTAACCCACTAAAATATACTCCACCCCCTGATCTTGTTTTGTTATTGAATGCTTTAACCACCTATCATTTGATGGATTCACACCTTCTCAGATTTCATGTTTTTTTTTTTTTTTTTGTCATGTTACTACAGGGCATGCCTCCTCCTTGGCAAGTTAAATTTATTTGTCCTGTCTCTTATAAGACCACATTGAAATTTGAGGTTCAAATTTGAATGTTTTAGGATGAACAAGACCTGTGACATGCTGGCGTGACTGTGCAGGCATAGAAAGTCCTAGAGCATGAAAAAGGTGCAGTTTCTAAGCACAGGGGTGGTTATTTTTCAACGTTTTCACACTTTATTCCTGTGATGGCAGGTGCCAAAGGTTAAGCGCTTTACCTCAGCCACGGGCTTTCTGTGTGAGTTTCAGTATAACTGTTATGTTTGTTCAAACTTCCTTTCAGCTTGAGACTCTGCCTTATTCATTGTCACTTATTGTCCTCGAGCTTTATTTAACTTTCCCAACCAGGCTAACCAGGAGACCAGCAAACCCAAGCTGGCTCCCCTGAACGAGGCAGGGGTGTCTGAGCTGCTAAACAAGGTGAGAGACCCCCCCCCCTTTTCAGAGGAAGGTCTTTGTCTATATACCACATTGTAAAGTTTTAGTTAATGCCGACATGCTTCTCCACCCACCGCTCACGACAAACACCCGATGATACTGCTTCATTTATTCACTTGTTCATTATACGGATGCAGCTGCTACAAATAGTCATTTTCACATCAGTGGATGTTTTGAGGCTTGTTCTCATGATGCATTCTGTAAACATTTAAATATGTTTTAAACATGCAAAATTGCAAAAACCACAAAGAGCCTTATGTTCTTAGGTACCAAAATTTTATTTTAATGTACTGTACTGTGTACAATTCTTAGGCAGCCAAAGAAAATGGTGTTTAACTGATTTTCACATTGGTGTAAAACTATATTAGGTCTGTCAAAGTGTGCCAGCTTAGTCAGTTGAGAAGCTCTGTTAAAATCACGCCAGTATTTGCAGCCGCTGTCCACTGTACCTATGTACTTTTTCACCTGACCATCGGTATACCTTTAATCAGTTCCTCATTTTCTTTAAATAAATAAAAGTGTACTGGTTGTGAAATGTGAAATGTAAATGAAATGACTAGGGTGTCTCTGAGGAGAGGTGAAGCGGTTTTCATCTAGCCTTCCAACATGATATTGGTAACTTTTTGGAGAACAGAAGACATTCTTAGTAGTTTCTATTGTGTCATTCTTAATCTGCATATTTTTGAAAGTTACATAGTGTTTTTATTTTGTTCTGAGCAAATATACACTTACAATCTAGATAAATAGCTTTAAACATTTCATTTGGCTGCCTAAGACTTTTGTACAGTACTATACATGACAGTATTATGTGAATATGAACAGATATCTGTGTAACAGAGAGAGTGTAACAATGCTGTCATGGCATTTTCATTTTACAGTCGGCCCTCCACATCTTTAGATTCTGTATCCGCAGATCAAAAATATTCAATAGTCTGATTCCATAGTATTTAGTAATCTGGAGATGATTAAAGCATATGGGAGGGTGTGCATAAGTTATATGCAAGAAGTACGTAATCTTATACAAGGGACACAAAATCAGTGGATTTTCTGGACCCAATCCCCCATGGATACCAAGAGACGACAGTTTTTATTTATCAGATGCCTTCATCCAAAGTGATGTTATTTTGGAGTAAGGGACCCAACAATTTAATTATTCTGCTGACCCTGGGATTCAAACCAGGTGCAGCATCCTAAGCCGCTGAGTCACACGCTGCGCCCATTAGCAGGCTAAATGAAATGCTCTTATTCATTATTAAAACATAAATATCTTTTTTGTTTTTTTTTTTTTTGTTTTTTTTTTTAACTCCATGCTGTATGTAAGGATGGATGGATAGTAACTTGAGAAGCATTGCCATGTGGCAATTTTGTAACACAATGGAAAATCAACAGAAAAAGTACTTTTCTTAGAAATAATCAATTGCCTTCTAATTATATATCGATTCAAATAAATACATATTTTTGTCTACTTGGAACTGCTACAAACCTAAAATAAGTGAGTCTTTATAATTAATCATTCAATAATCTATTTGGAATCCTTGTCACTGTATCCTATGGAATCATATTCAAACATGGCAGTTTTAAGAAGTGTCTCTAGTGCTGGGTTTGTTTGCTACCTTGGGTGCATTCACATGCCCCGTGTGATTTTCAGGTGGCGGTAGCCTAGAATGCTGCACCTTTGTGGCTGGCAGCCAACAGGCGGTAGCCTAGAATCCTGCACCTTTGTGGCTGGCAGCCAGCAGGCGAAAGCAGAAGTGCCCACGCATTGGTTAAAACATCACTGTGACGGCATCAGACAGCTGTTGGAAGACGTAAACATTCTTCTTGTGAGAATGCTAAAATGAAATCCCCCAAATGGCACTGAAATCACAGAACCGAGAACTGCTCAAACATAAATATGTCAGTGCCATGAATTACTATCCTAACATGATCCTGATTCTGCCCTTTCAGGAGATCTCCAGACTGCAGGAGGAGAATGACAAACTGAAAAGCAGACTCCGTGCAGTTGAATCACAGGTGTGAGGAATGACTCAATTCTGAGACATTATCACGTTACTTGGTATTCAAGCAGTATGCTGAATCAGTTCATTGTACTGCTGCCTTACACCTCCTGTGATGTGACATTAACAAGCGAGAGGAGGCCATTCGTTGGATAGAGAAGGAGAACTTAACTGATAACTCAGAGTTGTTAGAATCTTATCTAGCTCTGATTTAAAGGAACCCAGGGTTTTAGCTTGTGCTACACTAACAGGAAGACTATTCCATACTCTAACTACATGCTGTGTAAATAAGTGCTTTCTCAAATTAATTCCCACAAGTTCTAGTATTTAAACTTGTATTGAAGTAGCCATTTCGCTGAACAGCATCCAGATCTGTTAGAATCATACCTACATGGATCATGTTCCCCCTTAGTCTCCTTTCAGCTAACCTCTCCTCAAAAGACATTCCTATAAGACCAGTATTAATTCTTGTAGCCCTACATTGCACCCTTTCCAAGGTAGCAATGTCCTTTTTAAGTTATGGTGACCAAACCTGCACACAATATTTTAGGTGGGGTCTTACCAAGGAAATGTATAATCGTAGCATCACCTCCCTTGACTTAAACTCCACGCGCCTAGAGATGTAACCCAACATCCTATTGGCCTTTTTTATTACTTCCCCACACTGGCGAGAGTGGGACATGGAAGCATCAACATACACAACAAAGTCCTTTTCATAATCAGCTGTATTTCAGTGGGACCCATAAAATATCTGTCCTTTATATTTCTGCTCCCTGCATGGATTACCTTACATTTATCTATGTTAAATTTCATCTACCAGGTATCAGCCCAGTTGCTAATTAAATCAAGATCCCACTGTAGCCTCTGTGCTGCTAGTTCAGTATCAACTACACCACCCACCTTGGCATTGTCTCCAAATTTAACCAATTTACCGTATGTATTCGTGTTAATATAATTAATGAAAATTAGGAACAATAATGGTCCAAAAATTGAACCCTGCGGTACCCCACTATGAATGCAGGCCCACTGTGACATTGTTCCTCTAAAAACTACTTGCTGCTTCCTGTCTTAACCAGTTTTTGATCCAAAATGATCCAGTTCCTAAAATCCCTGCAGTTTTGATCTTAATTTCCATTTACATAATTACATTGGAATGCTTCTGTCTTTTCACATATCGCATGTTGTTCTCCTCTGAAACATACACATTTATTTATAGTTGAGAGCAAAGCTTGGGGTCTGAGCGCAATGTCTGGCCATTTATTTGGCACCCCTGGAGCATTTTTGGGATGTTAAGGGTTTTGTTCAAGTGTTCAAAAGACATGTGACTATTCTGCTGAGGATGGGATATGATCCAGCACCCATCTGGTCACTGTGGCCTGACCTGCTGAGCTACACACTGGCCCTATGTGAATCAAAGGCATTGATGGGATGAGAGTCCATGGTCTTCTGTTTACAGAACAGACGACTTGCCACTTGGCTACCATGTCAAAGTCTGTTTAGGGTTCGAATCTCATGCTCTTCCTTTGTTGCACTGGTGTCCTTCTGCAGTCCAAAGACATGTATTTAGCATAATCTGTGTCTTTCAGTTGCTTGTTGTGTATGAATAAGTGCCCAATGTTTGATTGGCATGCCGTCCAAGGTATTATGCTATTATGGATGGATGAATGGATGGATTAACTACATTATAATTAATGCTTATAATGACCTTCCTTATTTGTATTCTGAGTAGTATGTGACTAATGGGTTGGTACATTTTCCAGGCTATGGGTGCCTTAGAAGAGAAGTCCAAGGTGGAGAAGACTTTAAAAGAGCTGCAGAAGATTCAGGGTGAGCAGCAGGTATGGCTGAGGCAAATGGGCTTCTGGGTTAAATCACCTGGTTTTAGTTCCTCCTGCTCTGTCTGTATTACTAAAAGCTTCAAATTAATCTGAAACTGTTTTGTGAAAGAGCAGCTGTACTGCTGCTGCTAGTACGCTATACTGTTATTGGTTTGGGGCATTTAGGCTGTTTTGGGAGTTTGCTCATCCACAGCAAGATCGAAGCCTACTATACTGCCCCACAAGGCAAAATACCGTTACTGCATGTTTTAGCAAAATTGAGTTATGTCTGAAATTCGGTCTCTTAGGCTGTATGTATCTTGTGAC
>JAODKE010000001.1:25229829-25251943 GCA_026779605.1 Mormyrus hasselquistii | reverse complement strand
GTCTCTTTTATTTTTGTAGCCCTTTGAGATCTTCGGATGTAAAGGGCATTATAAATAAAATGTATTATTATTATTATGATGAGCTACATCATTTTTGAGCAGGATATAAATATTTGTAAATGTGTAGCTTATGTTTATGTGTCTCAGCTAGTTCGGCCTCCACCTCTGTGATTAGAAGGCTACCAGTTCAAGTCTTGTGCTTGGCAGAGTTGTTGCATCTGCACTGGGCTCTTGAGCAAGCCCCCCCCCCCGAAAGAAAAAAACATGCTTCAGGTGTGCCCGATGAATGGTGTACCAAACTTCAGCACTTCGGTAGGACCAACCAAAATGCTCCAATCCTCCCGGAAAAATTAATAATCTTTTGGTGCCAAATTCCAATATCCAAGCAATAAATCTCAGCATCTGAGAGCAAATAATGCAACATACTTGTGTGAAGAGCTAAAGTCACTGTTGATTGGCTGTGTAACGTAATGTGACGTGAACATGTCATAGAGGCCAGAAGGAAAACCGTTTGGTCAGAGACAAACTTGTCAATTGTCTTGCGTGCGTGTGTTGTTTTTTTTGTCTTTTTTTTGTACTTTTGCCTAAGAAATCAAAAGTATAGCTTCACATGGTTCCAGACTGTGACCATTTTGTCGCATTTTGCGACGAGTTTTGGAGACTAATGTGACCTGCCCAAATATGTTCCCCATGTAGTGACTGACCACATCGTCAAATATCATGTGAAACACCAGGAGATAGCAAAAACTGTGAATATGCCTGCCTGTGTGTGTGATCGAGAGCATCACAACTCCAGTTGCAGTTCCACAGAGGCACACCTGTGGAGGAGCTTACGATGATTACTTGCTGATTGCTTGACTACAAGCACCAGCGCTAACATGGCCATTATGCAGAAGTGCAGGAAAAGAGACAAAGCAGACGGAAGTTTTTGTATTTTTGTACTTCAGAAAGATTGAATACCTTTTTGGTTGCATTTCCATATACAGTCGTCCCTCGTCACTTCGTGCTTCAATTTTCACGGCTTCACTCTATCGTGTTTTTTTTGTATATTCATTAAAAAGTTCATTGTCCGTGTATTTAAGTCCACGTCAGAGTCTGTAACCCCAGGTGTGTCATTGATGTTTTGATGTTACATGTTTGTCAGTCCTGCATTTGGAGTGATTCCAAATAAACCCTTCGATCCTGATTCCGTGTCCAGCAATCAGAACAGTAATGGTGACTAAAGGGTGTTATTTCATGTCTAGAGGGCTCTAATAATGCTAAAAGCCATATTTAGAAGGTTGTAAACAGGTTTTCTATGCTCTAACTACGAAAATATTCGGTTTATAAATAAAAAATCCTACCTTGCGAAAATTCACTTATTGCGGTAGAGTCTGGAACTGATTAACCACAATAAACGAGGGCCGCCTGTATTGCTGGTGCCGACGGTAAAATATGGCGGAGCCTACAGTGTTGAGTGGCAGGAGTGGGGAGAGGACACAATCGAATGTACCTGTCCACGCATTTGTATAAATGGCAAATAAAGCTTCATTTTAAGGAAGAGTTATTAATGTATTCCCTGGTATTCTGTTTCTGATTTAGTCATGTGATGCAGCATGCCTTAATTCCCTGGGCCATTCTCTGTTTGTGATGCAGCATGCAATAATGCCTGCAGCCAATGTCTGTTTGAGACGCAGCATGAAATAATGCCTGTGGCCAACGTCTGTTTGTGATGCAGCATACAATAATGCCCGAAGCCAATGTCTATTTGAGATGCAGCATGCAATAACTCCTGGGGTCAATGTCTGTTTGTGATGCATTATGCAATAATGCCTGGGGCCAATGTCTCTTTGAGATGCAGCATGCAATAATGCCCTGAGCCAATGTCTGTTTGAGATGCAGCATGAAATAATGCCCTGAGCCAATGTCTGTTGGAGATGCAGCATGCAGTAATTGCCCAAGGCCAATGTCTGCTGGAGCTGCAGCATGCAATAATGCCCAAGGCCAACGTTTGTTTGAGATGCAACATGAAATAATGCCTGGGGCCAACGTCTGTTTGTGATGCGGCATGCAATAATACCTAAAGCCAACGTCTGTTTGAGATGCAGCATGCAATAACTCCTGGGGTCAATGTCTGTTTGTGATGCAGCATGCAATAATGCCCCGAGCTAATGTCTGCTGGAGATGCAGCATGCAATAATGTCCAAGGCCAGTGTCTGTTTGAGATGCAGCATGAAATAATGCTCTGAGCCAATGTCTGTTGGAGATGCAGCATGCAATAATACCCGAGGCCAATGTTTGTTTGAGATACAGCATGCAATAATGCCTGGGGCTAATGTCTGTTTGTGATGCAGCATGCAATAATGCCTGGGGCCAATTTCTGTTTGTGATGCAGCATGCAAAAATGCCTGAGGCCAATGTCTGTTTGAGATGCAGCATGCAATAATGCCCGGGTCCAATGTCTGTTTGCAATGTAGCATGTAATAATGCCCGGGGCCATTCTCTGTTTGTGATTCATCATGGCATAATGCCCGGGTCCAATGTCTGTTTTCGATGCAGCATGTAATAATGCCTGGGGCCATTCTCTGTTTGTGATGCCCCATACAATAACATCAGGAACCATTGTCATCTTTACTCCCCCCCACCCCCCCCCCCCAGTTAGGTTTACTGTTTCTGTTATAGACTGTGGATGTAAAAGTGATGTGCATAGTAGAACCTGGATTAGACAGGGCAGGACTGGGGGAGAAGCTGAAGAGTGTATCTACATGACACTCGGGAAGTTTGTACATGTGCCGGACCTGAGCTCTCCAGCCCTGTCAGATTACTGGTCCATGTTTACAGCTCAGTTCGGCTCATGGCTGTCATGTGGCATGACGATGGGCATCCAGGTGTTTCTACCACCCTCGCAGATATGTGCACCCATGACTTTTATGGACTTTGCCTTGCAAATGACACTCACTCTGTGGTACACTACACTGTCTGGTTTTCAGCTGCACCCTGTTTTCACCTTTTCTCCCCTGTTTTGATTTTTGATTTCCTGCTGCTGGTTCCCAGCTGTTTCTAGCTACTGTCATTCTCTAGTATTACACATTGCCAGTAGTTACCTATTGAAGTTTCTAAATGTTTCTTTAATCCCATGTTGTCAGGCATAGGTTTTCCATGCATCTTTCAAACACTTGTACTGTGTGTGTGTGTGTGTGTGTGTGTGTGTGTGTGGGAGGGGGGGGTGCTGAATAGGCAATATAGGGCATAGGACAGGGCTACACCCACTGCAGGGCACACACACATTGTATATCTCACAGTTTGTAATGTTTTTTTTAAATAATATTTTATATCACTATCATTCGCACAATCATACTTCCTGAATGCACCTATTCTGCAGTACAGTACTTATTGTATAATTTTCCACACAACCATAATTTATATTTATAATTTACCATATTTGTGTTTAATGTATTTACACCACGCTAGATGCCAACTGCATTTCATTGACTCTGAACCTGTACTCAGCCCAATGAACATAAAGTTGATTCTACATGCGCAATCACACTCATCAAAGCAGGGGCAAGCCTAAAATTCCAGGGTCCCCACCCTCATCTGGGCCCTTTGAATCATTCTAATGTACTAACACATTTGTGCACCCTAGCAACTCACACAACTCTAGGAGAATATGTAAACTCTGCTGGAGGCCAGATTTGAAACCTCTGCCCACATGTACCCACTCGACCACTGCACCACCCACGAGTTTTTCAGGCAACAGGAAACTTCAGAAAGTGCAAAACAGGCAGGTATCAAAAACCAAATGGTTTTGAGAACTGACGTTCATTAGGAATCCCCAGCTCGAGGGTATCCCCACTGAAAAATTCCAAGGTTTCTACAACTTCTTACAAAATATGTTGCAACTATGTGTTGCTTTACCTCAGATTTTTTTGGCTAAATGCATTTGCTAAATAATACAATCACACTTTACCTAAGTTTATAATGAAAGCCATATTCTGAGGATGCAAGCTCAGAACTATGAAAAAAATGTCAGTTTAGCTATCCATTAAGCTGTGATTGAAAAGCAAAGCATACTTTCATCAAAATGTATGAATGTTTTTCTCACCATTGCTGTAAAATTGTTTACAGAAATCTGAATTCTGTGGTAGGAAGTGAGAGTTTCGTCAGTCTGCCGTTTTTGTACTGGTTTAACTCTCACCGCTGTCTAAGACAAGCTTTCCACGATACCGGACATTGTGCATTTTGTTCTCAAGGTCACAGACTATTGTGATTAGTCATCCTGCTCCACTAGTAACGGCTCCCACTACCATTATAAGCACAGAGCGGCTGGCGCAGCAACGGCATAGCGCATGAAATGACACGTCCCCTGCTTACCTTTGCCGTTCTGTAGGGACGGTTGTCAAGAAACTGTGGGAACTATCGCTGCATATGTGTGCAGAGTTTGTCAATGCTTAATGTCAGGCTGGGGTCATACTAATCTTAGTGAGCACTGAATTCATGCAAATCTATCTCAGCTGATACAGAATAAGCATATATCTATGTAGGGATTCCCCCAAGATATTTCCATTGAATTGCAATGCTGAAAGCAAAGCCTCACATATTTGATAAGACTCAAAAACGCAAGGCTCAATATACAACGTCAATGTAAAACACCTCATGATGATGATGTAAAGTGCCAATCCATGGTCAGGTGACAGTCCACTCCATCAGTGGTGGTTAAAGATGCACAAACAACTTATTGTGATATGAAGGGGGACTTTTCAGATTTCCATCCTTTCAGCAAAAACAAAAAAAAAAAAAAATGCAATCTATGGTTGCAAAGCACTAAGGACAGGGGCACATTCATGCATGGACTTACCTAGGCCAGGAGACACTGCTACAAAGGGGCGCCAGTGAACCTCGTTTCACAAAATGTTAAACCTGGAGTCCTCACTGTTAATCTGAGTTAGCATGGACCTCACTGTTAATCTGAGTTAGCGTGGACCAGCGCCCGCATGGGTCTGTTTGTTGACAAACTGAGGTTCTTCTGAATTAAAAATCAGTCCCAGATTTCTATCCAGCCAGGCGGATCACACATACATTGCTAATTGGGGGGAAAGGATCCTCCCACAATAAATTTTGCTAGCCCACCTGGAAAAATACCCGGTTTGCCAGATGACCAGTCCAGGCCTGGTCTGTACCCTGTCATGTACTGACGTCCCAAACAAGATGCTCCCTGCATTGTTCCCTGTGCTTCCTGGTTTAGTTTCCATATTTACCAAAATCCTGCACTGGAGAAATGATCAGAGAAGATACTTGAAAACAACTTTAATACCTGGTCCTTGGCACCAGTGCCAGCATTACCTTTTCAGGGACCCTAGGCAAAGCCCCCCCCCCCCCCCCAGAAAGAAAACTGGTGATCATTTCACTTTCTTTGCGATTTGGGGTCACTAGATAACTGCCGACCCTGGTTGGCACAGAATGAGCATATGACGGGTTTTGAAACTCTGTTGTGTCAGCCTATACTCAGTCAGTCTGAGTCATTGAACTGCGGCAACTGTTTCACTTTTTAGTTTGAAACAAAAGGTGTACTGAGAAAGCCCTCATGTCAGGAGGCCCCTATCATCTTCAGGATACCTGGTTCCAGGGAGAGCAGGGCAGCTGTGTACCATGTGGTGTGGGCACCAGTGGGCAAAGGCAGAAACCGAAAGAATTTTGGCAAGGCGGTTTGCCCCGAACCGAAAGAGCCGAAATCTCAGTCTACCTTCACATGCTTTCTCAGGAAACACGTCTGCTCTACAGCTTCTTCCTCTCAACCGATGTTCGCAGTAATGTGTTCCCCTGTCACTGAAAACCGCTCTGTGGCAGATCTTCACCTATGGTTTAACAGTGTGATTTCAGAGAAAGTGCTCTGAAAAGTGCCTGCGTTGAAGCTATGAAAGCCCATATTGCTGACAAGGGATCAGCTAGGCATTGCGCTTCCGATGAATGCTCAGCCACAAGTGCAAGCAGTACTGGATCGAGAGCTACACAACATCTCCCAAACGAAGCCGGAACAAAATATTCAATGAGCAGAAAGAGTCACAGTTAAGAACATTGAGGGAACATGGGGTGGTATCAGGCTAGCAATGGTCTTCTCAAAATCAGGGTTACAGTTAGAAATTCTGGGCTGCCCATAGATGTTTGCTGACCGAGGAAGGAAGGAGGGGTCTCACTTGGTAGAGTTTGCCCCAGTGAAGTGCTGGGCCCACTGAATCTGCCAGTTGCTTATTTGCACATCGTACAAATGAAAAAAGAAAATCAAAAATAATACTGCATCACGCTAAAACCTGTCTAAATGCCACGGGGCAGCCATGTCTTTGTGATTGACACATAGCTTTCCTCCTCTGAAAGGTGGGCCTCTTCCTGTGTCACGCTGCGGTTTCACTGATTGCTCCCTTCACCTGCCAGAGGCCTTTCCTTCCTCTCTTACTGACGTTCGGCTTGACCCCCATTTGAAACCATTGTCATAGCAACCATGTCACACTTATTAAGTTTTACCAAACCCGTGCTTCACAGAGATGCCGAGAGAAGTGGGAGGTAGAGAATGAGCACAGGGCTTGATTTTGCAGATGGAAATTTATAAGTTAACAACATTTATTCATTTATTTATCCAAAGTGACATACTGGGTCAGCTGTGGGCATTTGGGCTATGGGCCTTGCGTGACAGTGTGTTCCGTGGTTATGTGTTCTGCTGCACTTTAAATTTATTCTGCTGGTACATATGGGTTAAATCAGGCAGTGATTCTTCCATCCATTTTCAGTGCTCGCAGTGCAGGGTCATGGAGTCTATCCTGAAAGTTACAGTTATAAGGCAGGGAATAACTCAGAACAGGGTGCCATCCCATCATGGGGCAACTACTCACACATCATTCATAACTGTGGACAATTTGGCAACTCCAGTTCACCTAAGTATGTAAGTGAATGAAGATCCATTTAAACTGGGGTTCCGTAAATCCAACAAGATAACTGGATAAACAAGAAGCCCTGCTTTCTGAAACAGTCTCCAGGATATAAGCCCATGAAGACACAGGAAGAAGCACACAAAATGTACACACATAGAGCAAGAGCAGAAACTCAAAGCCTGGTTTCAGAGGCGCTAACCACTGCATCGGCATGCAGCTGCAGCGACAGTTTTCATTTATTCAAAATCATCATTCACAAAGACGTCACCGATCATTTTTTGTGACTAGATTGCAATCAGTAGAGTACTGAGCAGCTTTCTGGACTACAATAGACAGAAGGAGGAACAAATTAACTGATAGTTGGCTGCTTTACAATGCGTCATTTGGGAGGCTTCAGGAACAACTAAAACTACCCAAAAGGACCCAAGACTTCTCATGGACTTTCTGTTTTGCTTCTGCGTCTGAGATTCGCACGCACCGGCAGATTAAACAGTAGAAGTGTGTCGTCACAGTGACACCTAAGAAACCCCCATGCACCAAGCAACCAGTAAATAACAGTCATGATAAATACACGCCATGGGCACTTTGGTAGGAATACATGATTAGCACCAGGTTGGAGCCAGAACTCCTTCAAGGCATGACGAGTTGTGTGTTTAGGGGCTTTTTAACACCACTGCTGAACTGAGCTGTTATTTTTGCACTTGTGGCTTTGTGGCTTTAACAAGTCTGTCCATTGTCGACAGATCTCTCATACCATGTTCAATATGACTTAGATCAGTGTCTTATCTAATTTAATGCTGATACTCTAATAATGAGGCGTTTCTGTGATCTTCACCCTTAACTGAAAATCAATCCTCTTTTGACCTGCATGTATGTCACATGCTGCTAAGGAACAATCCAGGCAATTGTCAAAATTATTAGGATTTCGATTTTTAGCTACATTCACATTCTCGTTGTCGCGCTGCATTCGCTGTTTGTTTCACGTTGCCCTTCTAATAAATCCTGCATTTCCCCGATCTTCCGTCTCACGGCTCCTGCTTCCCCTGTTGACGTTTTCAAAATTTTATCGGACTTGTACTTAGCTTTCTTGGTATTTTCTTGGTAACTCACCCAAGAACTAGTTTAAATTTTTATTTTTATTCCATGAAGTATCTAAGTAAGCACATCATAAAAGACACTGGTGAGTGCTCACTTCTCCAAGGGGGCAATGTATGGTTCAGCAAGTTGGACTACTGTACCTGTCATTGGAAGGTTGTTGGTTCTAATCCCAGGATCCGCTGCTTGGTTTCAGTGTTGGGCCCTGGACCAAGAACGCTAAACCTCATTTGCTTCAGGAACTGCCGGACTCTGATTTCACAATTTGTTTTTTCACTTTGGATAAAGTTGTCTGCTAAGTAAATTTGTTCAAGGCCACAGTCAGGATTTTTGAAATACCATGGTCAAAAGTTTTAGCCCTTCCTAAGTGTGCCCTGTAACGGATCATGATTATTGGAGTTGCAGAAAAAATACTGAGGTCTTGACTTAGGTATGGGCATGAATGTGTTTAAGGGAAATGTGAGTAAAGGTTTATATTCATGAAGGTATTAGCCCTGCTTACTGTATGTGCTATGATAAGTTCTCATGAGTACCTTATATTGACGTACCTTATCAATGACATGCTGCTTTGGGCTCCAGTGAACATAAAGATTAATAAACATTGGTAACTGTGAAATGTATCATTGTATAGAGGGAGTGAGTGAAAATGGACTAACTGAAGTCAGGATGAGTGACTGGGAAATCACCTAAAATGTCCTACAGAGACTCGTGCGTCAGAGCATGATGTTTTCGTGCAGTCAGAGAAGCTGATACTAGATGCCCCCCCACAGGGGTACAAGAGAATCTCCAGGTCCAAAGATGGATTGACGTTGTGTGTTGTGTGTTGTGTGTTCCGCAGCAACTTTGTTCCATCTTGGCACAGAGAGAGTTAACGGATATTAGTTTGCAAGGGAGTGGTGTGTGGCTTAGTGGGTTAGAATGCTATGCCTGTGATCAAAAGGTCACCAGGTTATATCCTAGAGTTAGCTCACTGATATCACTGTTGGGCCCCTCAAGCAAGGCCCTCAATGTCAATTGCTCCAATTGTGTCACTTTGGGTAAAAGCATCTGCTAAACAATTAAAATTTGAAAGCTGTGACACCCCCATAAATGCAGGGTGGCAGAAAATCAAACTTCCCCATTATACTTCTTTCCCAGTTCTTATAATTACTAGGTCTGCAACCGCACAATCTGGAAAATGCAACAGGTAGATGTTGCTTTGTTGAGACCACCATGAAACTCCTCTTGGGGGTGCTTTGTGGCTTGGTGGCCTCTGTGCCTATAGGCACGCAGAAGGTCACTGTTTCAAATCCCTGGGTTGGCTGAGTAATTTCTCCATGTGGCCCCTGAGCAATGCCCTTTCCCCCCCCAATTGCTCCAGGGACTTTCTGGCCCTGATTTCTTTAAAAACAAAATGTACATTTCTTTAAATAAAAGCATTTGCTAATCGAATACAATGGAAATGGTGCTGCAGGACAACTGTCCCACGATGTTGTATATTTAAAGGTGCTTCTGCTTTAATGAAAATTTCACTTTTAGCTGTCACCTGTGTGCAGTCAAACTGAACAGCGCATGCTAAGCTGAATCACTCTGCTGGCAGGGACTTCACTTCTTAATGATACGAACTGAACTCTGGTATTATCTGATACCAATGTGTATTACTGCATCGGTCTTTAAGTACTGAGTACAAATGTCTCGAAATCTGTAGCCTTGCCAAAAAATAGACTCGCATAGGAGAGGCTCCATTGCAAGCCGTGGCTTCCGTAGCTGAGCGGTTAGTGATGACTATAAAAGTCAGTCAGCATGTGAAAGTCACCGCATATCGTACTCAGCCGAGAAGAAAAGACAGACTTCGCTTTCTTGGTGAGGCAACGACCGATCATTTTGTTCTTAACTGTCACACTTCTGTGTTGTGTTTGTCGCTGCCGTATGATGAACTGCATCTGTGTGTAACTGTGCCTTTAGTTGCATTATTACTTGTATTTTTTTTTAGTTATACCAGCCTTCATTTTTTGGCTATTTATATTTCTCACCTGAGTTCTGCTGTCAAATCATGCATCATGCATTAACTTAAACATTCAGAAGGAATGTAAATAATCTTCAGTCAGGTTTTTATAACTTATTTTGTGTAGAGCTTTTGTTTCAATTTCAATTTTTATTTGGCTTGGTCACTGCTCATTTTAGATTGAATGCTGTATGAATGATCTTAATGGGAATTATCTTAATGTGAATTTTCATCTGGAATTACCACAAACCTAATGTCAAAATGATCATTCTTACCTTTATTCAGTATTAATACATTACTTTTTGTAAGTAAAATCTAACAGCGCAAACCCAGGGTATGTAGCATTGGGAGTTTATATGGAACTACAGTTTTTGTTGCAACTGTCATTTTATAATAATGTCTGGTAAAGTCAGACAGTAACTGTGTTTCAATTCTTCACGGCAAGCATTTGCTTAGACAAATGCTAATACATAGGCATGCATACTGCTTTTTGATGCATATTGTTGTCACGCAGATGCACCAATAGCCAATAGCCATGAAATGATATTAGTGCCTGGTGTTTTCATCTGGGGTGGGGGTCAGGGGGGCTTAAGTACTGTAGCTCCCCCGTTTCCACATATAAGGTAATTCATCACACTAAACCAGACAGAATTAATGCCATTAGCATGGAGTGTCTATTATGTTATTAAGTAAGCCTTGTAGTAGTGATGTAATATGTATCTCTTTTATTTATTTCCTTCAGTGTTTCATCCCAAGGAGATGATGGCGAGTGGATTTGATGATGTGACAACATTTGATGATCTGACAGCAACTGACTTTGTAGGTATTTTTGTGAGCTATTCTAATTACTTGGTTTGTGGGTAATTTAATTTAGCTGAAGCCATGTCGGTGAATATCACACCAAAATAAACAACCAGGAAATATTTTTTAAAAGTGAGGAGAATAATCTAGTTCTGAATAGGAAACATGCGGAAATATTTATATATTGTTTGTCTGGTCATGAATGCGTTTAGGAGAAGGGAGACATTCTCCTGTGTGGAGTTCTTCAGGCACATAAAGGGGACTTGCCAGTGTAGCACTGCCCCCTAGAGACTAGTTGGTATTGCATATGGTCAGTCATATTTTTTTAGTTTCAGGGTAAAGCTCCAATAAAATTATACGTGTTTTGTTTATGCTCTGAAACCACATGCACCATTAGTGCTTTCCATACCTCAGCCGAATATGCATGCATTCTCTCAAAGTGACTAGTGTAACTATAAGGCTGTTTGTAAAAACCGATGACTGTGGACTGAAGCGTCCGTTGCCCCGCACAGAAACGTGCAGCTAATCTCTGTTCCACATCTATGGGGCTTAAGCTGGTGTGCTACCTTATTGACACACATACTGAGGGAGCATGGGTAGCTCTGGTGCCGCAGTCTCACACCGTCGCATATGGGGCAAGAGCGGAAGTGGTTAGGAGCTGCGGTCTGACTTGATGATGGAGCACCTGTGATAGTCAGGACTAGATTAGGATGTCACTCAACATCAAGGTTTGACATTAAAGAAGTTGTTTTTGTGTTATGAAACTGACTGTGCCTGATGTATCCCGAGGAGTTGACTAGCAATATTTATAGGCAGGTATATTATCTTATTACTGTATTTTATTACCCCTGGAAAGCTGATGAATGAGTGATATCACTGGATGTTCTTCAAAAATACTCTTAGATATGTATTGATAAAGATATACAGAGACCTTCATTAAAAACTGCATTTAGGAGGCTTGTTATAAATTCTGTTGTCATGTGGTGTGTGGGATAGGACTCCCAGCAGTAGAAGGTCACCTGTTCAGTTCCCCTAGATGGTAGAGTAATACCACCATTGGGCCCTTATGCAAGGGCTTTAAACACCAATCTGTGGGAGCTCTACACACTGGCAGACCCTGTGTGCTAAACCTGTAACGTTCGTTCACCTGTATATGCATCTACGTGTCTCATTGAGTGTAAGATCAGATAAGTGAACACAATTTTCCCATGGGGATGAATACAATATCACTATTCTATATTCTATTGCAGACTAACGATGAATTTGACTTGGAGGATACTGGGCTATGTGAAAGAGATTCCGTTCGGATGTTCCGGGGCCACTATGAGCCCCCGCTTTACTGGCTGATTTTTGTCCTTGGAGCCATTGGGAATTTGATGGTGGTGTGGATATATGTCCATGTCCGCAATCGCCTGAAGACCATGACAGACGTCTACCTGCTCAACCTGGCCATTGCCGATCTCCTCTTCCTGGGGACGTTGCCATTCTGGGCTACTGACGCTAGCACTGGCTGGACCTTTGGCCTGGCCTTGTGCAAAATCGTGTCAGCCATTTACAAGATCAACTTCTTCAGCAGCATGCTGCTGCTTACCTGTATCAGCATTGACCGGTACATAGCCATCGTACGAGCAACCAAGGCTCAGAACTTCAAGATGAAGCGACTTTTCTACAGCAAGCTTATTTGCCTTGGTGTCTGGATGCTATCTGGCCTTTTAGCTATCCCTGAGTTCCTTTTCGCCCAACTCAAAGCAGAGAAGGAAAAACCCACCTGCTCCATGGTCTACTGGGCCAATGAAAAGAACATCACCAAGATCTTAGTTCTATCCCTGCAGATCTGCATGGGTTTCTGCCTGCCCTTCTTGGTCATGTGTTTTTGCTATTCTGTGATCATCCGCACCCTACTGCAGGCAAAGAACTTTGAGAAGCACAAGGCCCTGCGAGTGATCTTTGCAGTGGTGGCGGTGTTTGTCCTATCCCAATTACCGTACAATGGCGCGTTGGTGGTTGAGGCCAGCCAGGCGGCTAATATGACCATGACTGACTGCAAGATGCTTCGTCAATTTGATATTGTTAGCCAGGTGCTTAAAAGTCTGGCCTATACCCATAGTTGTCTCAACCCCTTCCTCTACGCCTTCATTGGTGTGCGCTTCCGCAAAGATCTCCTTGGTCTTGTACGTACATGTACCATTGGCCTTGGCCAGGGCAAGCTGATCAAAGTGCAGAGCGTGCCAAAGCGCCCCTCTGTCATGTCGGACACTGAAACCACCCCAGCACTCTCCCTGTAAACCTCCCCATGGTTTCCATATCCTGAAATGCCTGTACCCTGGGACACAATACCATGATTTACTATGCAGACCAGGTAAATGGCTAGTATTTGGAGCACGTGTTTCCTCCAAGACGAACAGGCACATCATCTGTCAGTCTGGATATAGCAAACGTAGACTATGTAAGCATAGATTTACATAGATCTATGCAGCATGCGGGTAAACATGACTATGACGTGTTTGTTTCCCGCACTCCTGATGTTATTAACATCCGCAATTCATAGATGGGTGAAAATGACGTGGAGCTCAAGTGTGGTGGTAAATATGAAGGTAAATCCTTTCAAAAGATGACGTCCTTGTCAGCTCTGCCAGTTTATGTCTGAGAAAGCGCAAACTTTGAGAATTATATTAAATGGCTGTAAATACTTTTTTATGAGTTTGTATGAGTTTTGTGGTCACATGCTATTACATATGTAGAGTTGTGCAGCACTCATTGTTATGAAAATGTTGAAAAAAAATCTGTACTTGTACATAAACTAATAAAACAATAAACATGAACTATTTTCACAAACCCCTTGGTTGTTCATGAAGCATTCATGAAAAAAAGAATGAAACTAGGCTTGTAATTCCAGTGATCCCCTTACCCAAAACTGGTGTGCCAGGCTAGTGCTAATCACATGACACAAACCCTGGGGTCCATTTTGTTAAGGATAGCAATTCATGCAAATAAATGAAATATCACAAGTGCAAATGTATACAAATACACCACTCTCCACTTCACCCCTATGGCGCAAACCGTCCTCCAGTGTCTGAAAAGTCATGAATGTGTCAATCAAGGTAAAAACCGATCGCAAACTTGGAGTCTCCACAGCAACATAACATGTTTTGCAGTTGCTGTGGCTTTTGCTTATGGGAACATGAGTAGTATCATTCTAGCCATAACGTACAAACTGTGGTCGAAAAACAAGTATCAATGTAAAACCACACAGCACGTCACTGGCTCCTTCATAGAAGCAGGGCCTCCCAGGACTGCCACACGAACACAAGTGATCATCCAGAGTCGGTAGCGTGAGGGGGACCGGGCCCCATCTCACCATTGCCACAACACTCTTCCCCCCCACTCCCCAGTCATCAATTTGAACCATTGCCACCCGCAGGCGTGTGGCTACAGGGCCATCGCCGTGGGGGGTGAGGGATTGTAACAGGTATGTCAAGTGGCCTGAAGGGGACCCCGTCCCCTCTCCCCTCAATACTGAGGGGGCCTGCTACACCCAATAGATTGTAAACCTTTGCCGAGGATGGCATATGCTGGAACATGCAAATCCCAGATCAGTGGGATGGGAAACCCATGTCACAGTCACTGTGACTCCACTGATGCTCATCTGCTTGACTCCAGTCCATTGAGTCCAAGACACAAATTACATTTCACTTATTTACATTCATTTTTATTTATCAAATGATTTTGTCCAAAGCAACATAGAAGTGAGGTTAATGCACGGTACAAACACATGTGCTGTTATGGAGTTGGCTGGATGTAAGCAAAGCTAGCCTGAGCTTCCAGAGAATGCCTAGATACCAGTGTAAGCAGGATAGGAGCAGGAGCTACACCGCATCTTCCAAAACAAAGCAAGAACCTAATAAAACAATTATTCAATGACCAGAATGTGCAACATTTAGAGTATGCAGGAGTGGAATTAGGCTTGTAGAGGTGTTCTTGGATCAGATGGGTCTTGAGGCATTTCTTGAAAGTTGAGATGGAATCTGATGGCCGAATGTGGTTTGGTCGCTCATTCGTCTATCAGGGCGCCATACATAAGAAACGACTGGAGTGAAACTTCTCACGTGGCACCTTAGATTAGATAAACTTTATTAATGTTAGAAATATTTGTGCATACAAGCTAGGGTAGCTGAGGCTATCAGAGTACATGGTTCAGAGAGTAGCCAGTATTGGGCATTTCAGGTCCAGAAATCTAGACTAAGATTTTGTTTCTACCAACCAGATGAGCATAAAGAGTCACAGTCACAGAGAACTCAACTGGTTGGTAGGAACAAAATCTTGGTCTGGATTTGTAGCTTCTGGACCTGAAATGCTCAACACTGACGGTAGCACTGTCTCCCTGTACCTCTAATGTCTCAAAACTGCCAGTCCCGTGGGTTAGAAATATTCATGCATGCACTGGATTCTTCCAAGACTTCCATGCCTTCCTGTTGTTATGACGTGACCTTCCTACTAGCCTGTGGAATAGTCTCCATATCACTGCATCTCCTGGATATTATAACAGAAGGAAATCTTTGAGTCATTGCGCCTACACTTAAAATTATTTCCTCCTATTGCTGCAGACATATTTTTAATCTAATGTTTTTATGGTGTTTTTGGCTTAGAAGCCACAACTAAAAATGACATCTGTTCATCTCTCCCTGAAACCAGAGGACCTCGGCTGACAGCAATAGGTTGTATGCAGTAAATCAGTTTCACTTCCCCTCCTGCACATCAAATCACTGCCACCAAAGCATGTTCTAGAATTACCTAAATTGTACTAAAGCTGCACACACAGTCCCACACATAAGTCTTACTGATATGAAAAGCAGAAGGTTGTGCGTTAACAGATACAGAAAATTAAACATTATTTGTGCAGCACACAGCCAGACGTACCAAACTTGTCTGTTTATTCTGCTTTTTTCTTATTTTTATTAAATAAACAGAATATAAGGCCCAGAAAACCATTAACTAAAAGGTTTTGCATAAATTTCAACAGACTGTGGTACAAAATGTTACCGGGCCAGACACGGAAAAAAGCACAATGTTTTTGAGGTTAACGAAGTCGTTTCAAGTTATTGCAGGTTTCACCACACGTGTATACCTTCTTTGTAACTTGTACATGTACACCCCTCCCCCAAACCGACCCCCCCATCTCCAGAAAACAACAGGAAACACGAACTTTGGTCATATCAGCTGTGTGTGAGATATTTCCATACAGTGTGTGCGCTCCACAGAAATGGCATAATGCCGTGCATTAAGCCTGCATGTATTACCATGCTTTTAGTTCAAAAAACCTTCAACTAACCTGCCTTGTTTGGCTCAAATATTACAGTAATATTCCAAACCTGCTTGCACTTGTACCTGGGCATTCAGTGGAAGCTCAGTCTAGCCAAACGTATGTCTAGTCAACTCTTCAACAGCATGTATGCTTGCAATATAATATTTGCCTCATTTTTACACCGCTCTAGACAAAAACGTCTGCTAAATATGTAAAATGGAAATGAAATGAAAATGTAAGGTGACAGGAATGCTATGAATGATGTGATTTCACGTGGTTCAATAATTACCTTGTTACACAACTTACTTTTGGCTAAAGTTGATAAGTAGCAAAAATCATACCAAGGTCTTCTTTCCGTACTTGAAACTTAACAGGTGGGACATTGTTATGGAAACGCTGGCAGATTCAGGGGGCCCAGCACTTAATCGGGGCCCCAGAATCTTCTTTTGAAAATGCCAACCCAAGCCGGGAGGGGGGTGCAGGTGTGGCAAGGTGACATTTTGTCAAGGGGCCCAGAATTTCTGGCTACGCCCCTGTTTAATAGTGTCTTGTCTTTATCTTTCCCCACGACTGCTACACACAAACCAAACATGAATACTCTGGCATTTAGCCAGACATGACTGCACCAGCAAAAGAGAAGAGGCTTTATTTAGAGGAGAACAACACTCTTGTACTATATCCCTCAAAAAGACTAACACATGTACTGACCAAGCACCTGAATCATACATACTAGCTAAACACACGGAGGTCAGATGCTGGACTGTACAGTACGCACACACAGACATGCAAATAATGGACAGGATTCACACAAGACACAGGTGCTACAATATCATTATTATTCTTCATTTGTGTGTCAGGGTCAGCTGCTGTTGTCCCACTCTGTGTCCCTTCCCCGTTTGGCCAGCAGGTGTTGCTGGTCATCCCGTCCCTCGTGTTGTCAGTCTTTGTGTTTTCCCTTGTTCCCTGTTGGCCTCATGGCTCAACACATTGAGCATCTGGTTGTCTGTGAACCCTTCTGTCCTGTGTTTGAATCCCACCTCCTTTGTTTTTGTATTTTGTTCACTAGTGTTCCATTTGAGTTGTTCTAGTTCTTGTGTCTGGTGATTTTGTATTTGGTTTTGGTTTCGTTCCTTGTGCCCCTGCTTGTGCTTTTACCTGTCTAATTCCCCAGTGTTAGATTCTGTTTCCTTTTCTGGCTTAGTTCTTAGTTTCCCTGTTTTAGTTCCCTGAGTTATTAGTTTCACCTATGACCTGTTTTTCCAGTACTGTATTCACTAGGGGGTAAATATGAAACACAGTAACAGACTGAAAAAAATCATCCAGCAAGTCATCCAGCCTTCAACTGATTATCTTGGTTTCAGTGGAGACCTGGAGCTTATCCCAGGATGCATAAGGCACGGGGCAGGAGTACACAGAAAGCATGTCATTAGCTAAATCCTAGAATCCCTGCCGATGGATGGACAAAAGAGAAAACTGAAATTGTATGTCTCAACCATCACCAAGGCAAGTTTAATTTTAGCTCTTTTAATTGACTTTGAGGCAGTTAGACACAATTGCTGATGTGCTTGCATATGTCAGAATTTCTAAAACAGATTGCAGAGTCAGGTAATTCAGATCCAGAGAGTAAAAGTCCGGACCGGGATTTTGTTTCAACCAACCAATTGAATACTCTGTAACTGTGACTCTTTATGCACAACTGGTTGGTTGAAACAAAATCTTGGTCTGGACTTTTGCACTCTGGACCTGAATTACCGAACTCTGACATTGTGTGTGTGATATGTTAATGCAGGTCGCCATTCTACACTGGACATGTAAAGACCATGGTTGACTCGCTCCAAGCTGTCGCCATTGGCTGCCTCACTGGCACATAAAGAATTGCATCAGGATACCTGGTTACCAGAGAGTTACCAAAAGTATCTTACAGAGCTTACAATTCATGTCCATTTGTACCACTTGATCCACAAGAAGTTATTATTATTTAATTAGGTTAAATATCTGCCTCAGGAATGGAAGAGGCAAACCTCCCTGGGGCTTGGACGTTTAATTACAGATTTGGGTCATTAACTTTCCAGCCTGTAGTCACATTCATGTTTTAGACGACCAAGGAGGACCGGATTAGAATAGAAATAATCTGAAAAAAGAGCACCTTATCTGCTTGGCAGCATAAACCCCCGATTGTCCCCGTGCATGATCACAAATTCACCTGAATGTGGGCACCCTGCTTAATGAAGTCCAGACTGCAATAGAACACACAGTCCTGGAGCCATGGAGTGACTCTGTCAACTTTACCAACATGCCACCCTTGTAATAATCTCAGAGTACTTATTTTACACAGCATCATGGAGTAACCAGGGCAGGTTTGTAGTTTCTGTGGACACACTAAAAAATAAAAAATCACCCTTTTGTAGTGACCGATTGTGACCAACAGCCCCCCCTTCCCCAAACCTTGGGGGTCACAGAAATAAGCAGTTGGACCGGTGGCAAACACTGCTGCTGTAACTTGATAATAAGACAAAATAATAAACACAAGTGAAACTTAGTTGCTAATATTAAGGAAGACCTTTGAAGGGTTTTCATGACGTGCCAAGTGATACTGCTGCGTGTTTTTTTTAGTATAATCTCTGACTGAATCAAAGATAGTCTGATCTAGCTTTTTTTATTGTCTCGATTTATTTTTCTGCGTTTGCAGATGGCGGTGATTTGAGTCATTGCTCGTCAGGGTTCAGGTGTTAGCGGACTACGTTTTTTTCTCACTTTTCAGAATTGCTTGAGCACACAACCTTTCGATCAAGAGCACTGATACTTGGTTCCTGTTTCCAATTTTTGAATTGGTCAGATTCTCCCTTACGTGTGAAAATGTTCTGGGGAATCCCCTTAAAATGACCATTTTACAACATTCCCCACCCCCCCAGTATAATCTTATTATATCAAACATGTGACTCCCCAGATAATTTTCTTGCTCTCTGGTCCGGAGTGCAAACCTGTTGCACTTTCACGTTGTCATGCTCAAACTGCCCCCAGGACCACTGACACAATTCACACCTTATACGTGCTTTCTGGCATTCTCGCATCTGACTCTGACATAAAATGGCTGGAAAATGGAAATGAAAGTGTTTCTTTCATAATGGGAAGCATGACACTCCGACACATATTCCTTATGTAAATTGTAATGTCTGTAAATTGATTCATTGCACTATTGCCTATTTATTATTTGTTTGTGCCCTACACATCCATTGTCTGTGACTGCTTGTCCTCATCAAGGTTGTAGGGGGTCTAGAGCCTATCCTGAAGGGTGTAAGGCAGGGAACAACCCAGGATGGGATGCCAACCCATCACATGGCACCCCCATTTAGTCACATATGCTTGAAAGCTACCTCTCAAATTGCCTATGGGTAATTTAGCAAGTCTAATTAACTCTTATTATCTCTGGGGGGGGGGGGACTGGAGTACCTAGAGAAATACCCACAGCAACAAGGGGGAAGACATGCAAACTCCACACACATCACACATGACACTGTGGCAGAAACTCAAACCCAAGTCCCAAGTCCCTAAGGGCAGCAGCGCTAATCACTGCACCTCCATACCACCCCATTTATTTGTATCCTATACATTGTTTTTATACGATTCAACTTGTCCATACACAGACAAATTTTTCTGTGTCTGTGTCCGCATCAAAATATCCTGTGTGGGAATAATAGCATTTTGATCAATCATAATTTGCCATGGTGTTGATCCCTGTCCTACACTGTTTGTCCAAAATACTCAATAACATGCTGAGCAAGTTCTTGTTTTTGCATGTTCCTTCTAAACTGATTATATCTTGATGATGTTGTAATATCCAGACTTTCAAAAAGTACTCCAATATTCTACAATTTTACATGGAACTTTTATACTCATATTTTTACAATGTTATGCAAGAATGAGAACACTTAAAACAACAGTAAGCCAACAGAACAAAACATGGAACAAACAGGAAACATTTCATAAAGGTTACCAGAAGGTGGTGTGATGCCTTCTCAGAATAGCAAACAGACCTAGATCTCCACTTTTGATTTACTGTCAGCCCTGCTAGTTTGTACATGTTTGTTTCTGCAAATTCTTCTTGGGTTACCATGGTTTCCACTCTCTGAAGATGTGCATTTTATATAAACCTTTGCCTGTAATGTGCCTTTTGTGTCTGATGGGCTGATGTCCGGACTGCCCTGTGTTATCCTGGGTAGGCCAAGGATTCACTGTCACCTTGTACAGGAAAAGTGATTTTAGATTGTGGCTTTACATTTGCTGCTGTACAATGCTGACCAACCCCCTTCCCTGGGAAAAATAAAGCATTATTTTATCCTACTTTATTTTTTGATGTAGCAGGAGCACCTGGAATAACTAAATACCAATATTCGATTGACCGCAATTTTTTTTTAAGTAATGTAAAATGAACAAAATTAGAATTCATCAAGAATGCCTCCACTAACTTTTACTTTTTACTTTGACCTGCGGTTATGTTGAACTGTAAACAAGAGCAAGCAGTCACCACAAAGCAACATGTTTTCCTCTCAAGCCACACCACAAGAGGGCACTGTTTTCTAACGAGTGGTGCCTGCAGCTTTGTCTTTGTATTTGGCACAGTGACATGGCAACTTATCAACACCCCTGTTCAGTCAACACAGCTGCTGCCCCTATTGTTTTATATGTAAATACAGATAGATATTTTTCATAATCGTTGCACAGTTTTATCCAGCACCTGCATAAAGATACTGGTAAGCTCTGGCATTCTGTCCGGGGTGGCCCCACCCTGGGGCCTTATGCTACCTGGGACAGTCTCCAGTCTTACAATGACCCTGTATACCATAACGAGTGCCCCTGCTTGTGCCATAAGATGGATGGAACAGATGAGCTCATTTATGCTTTATCTGAAGCAAGGAAAAGAATCCGGGAAGATTTGACAGCTCTCTTAACTTGTGTGAGGGCTTTGTAGAAAGTCCGCCCCCCCAGGACTTGAGCTAATGACCTAGTAGTTAGAAAACTGTGCCCTCACCCCTACCTCCTTTTTACTTATGTAGTGTTGAAGTTATACACACTCAGAAGCAGGTGTTCGGTAGGACCCAGTTTTGCATCCAGAACCACTTGCAGTGCTCTTGCACAAGCTGTGCATTCAGAGAAGCCTTTCTGTACTCGATTGTTGTAGTGAGCTGTCTATTTTTTTTGCACTTGTGGCCTTCCTGTTAGCTTTAACATGATGTCCTTCTTTCATTAGCAAGGTGTTCTTGACCACAGATATCTGTTTAGGCACCTCTGTCTGTAAACTGCAAAGTCCCCGGGGAGGAGCTGTTTCTGAGGTGTTGAAAACACCGCATCTGGCATCAGCAATATCACCAAGTTCAAAATCATTAAGATCAGTGATCTTAACCGTTCTAATGCTGGGATGAACAGTAAGTGATCCTCTTGACCCTTTCTGTATGCTGTATGTTTTTGTGTACCTAATAATCTGCAGTGTAACTGGTGGCCTAAGGGTGGTACCTAATAAACTGCAGTGTAACTGGTGGCCTAAGGGTGGTACCTAATAAACTGCAGTGTAACTGGTGGCCTAAGGGAGGTACCTAATAAACTGGAGTGTAACTGGTGGCATAAGGGTGGTACCTAATAAACTGCAGTGTAACTGGTGGCCTAAGGGTGGTACCTAATAAACTGCAGTGTAACTGGTGGCCTAAGGGAGGTACCTAATAAACTGGAGTGTAACTGGTGGCCTAAGGGTGGTACCTAATAAACTGGAATGTAACTGGTGGCCTAAGGGTGGTACCTAATAAACTGCAGTGTAATTGGTCACCTAAGGGTGGTACCTTGGTTTCAGGGCAATTTCCCAGGTTATGTTCTTCCTGCATCAGTCTCTGCGGGATTTGCTTGTCTCTGCCTGCGGATGGATTTCGTCTATATCTCAGCTTTCACTGGAATGCAGCAGGGCAAAAAAAAAGGGCAAAATTACTAATAACTGTTTTCATTCAACTCGAAGGTGACCAAAACCCCTTACAAGCACTGTTT
>JAODKE010000001.1:25206344-25218155 GCA_026779605.1 Mormyrus hasselquistii | reverse complement strand
CCCCCCCCCCATTCTGCTGGACTGCCTCTAGAATGAGAGGGAGGGACAAAAGTGGACAATCAGGTGAAATGGAGATTATTATCCAGTAGGAGACATGTTAGAGATACAACCAGCAACACTGGCACTCTTTACATGACTGCAGTGACTTCGAGCAGGTATGGGCTCCTACTAGCAGTTTGGATCAATCATTGGATCGCCTCTGGAGGGCGTCACACGATAGCAGCTTGTGGGACATTCAGAAGCACCTCGGCCACAAGATCACAGGCCAGTTACCGGCATCAGCCTCTGCTTGACCACTAGAGGGGGCTGTTACGAGCCATCCACAGTGAAGGAAGGGTGGGGAGTGGAAAAATTACCCTTAAATTTCCATCAGGCTGCTGCACAATCTCTAATATAAATAAAGCTTGTGTGAATATTTCTGAACCTTCTGTAGGGTAGCGTATTTAACTCCTATGTGTATCATATGTGTGATGTGAGATATAGAAACAACTGCATAAAATGGTTGCTACCAGATCTGAGATACTGAGATAATTGCAAATTTGCTTCTTTTGCTGGTCACGCTTTCAGATTCTACAGTTTTATATTTTAATTATACGCCATTTTTTTGTATTTTGTGTTCTTGTTTAATATTCCCTGCAACTGTAAGAACACTTTACACTAAATTACTAAGTGACTAAATTAGCACCTGGCTCATAATAAATAACAGCGGTCAAAATATGATGATTAAGTGGAGAGATGTTCAGTAAAATGGATGAAGACACAGCTTTTATAGATACAAGAGTTACAATGTTCATGCAGTCTTGTATTGAACACTGCATGTACACATACAGTATTTACACAGTACAGTACTGCCAGTAACTTAAGCTTTTACACAACTGTATTTACAGATACAGTGTTTAGAATGTCTAATGTTAACATATATTTACACATTTATTGTGTAAAAATATTTACACAATGCAGAATTTGCAATATTTTCAGTTAGCATTCACAGATATTGTATTAAGTATTTATGTAACACTACAGCTACAAATATTGTATGAAAATAACACAACATAGACATTTATACATTATATACAAGATTTACAGAGCACATGATTTAGATATCTTTATAAAACATTTACATACGATATACAGTGCAGGAGTATTTACGCAATACAGTATTTACAAAAACATTTATACCCCTTACACAGTGTAGGTGTATTTACACAGTACAGTATTCTGAAAAAAAATTTATCCCCCTTACACAGTGTAGGAGTATTAACACAATACGGTATTTACAAAAACATTTATACCCCTTACACAGTGTAGGAGTATTTACACAGTACAGTATTCAGAAAAAAATGTATGCCCCTTCAACAGTGTAGGAGTATTAACGCAATATGATATTTACAAAAACAATTATACCCCTTACATAGTGTAGGAGTATTTACAGAGTACAGTATTCAGAAAAAAATGTATGCCCTTTCCACAGTGTAGGAGTATTAACACAATATGATATTTATAAAAACAATTATACCCCTTACATAGTGTAGGTGTATTTACACAGTACAGTATTCAGTAAAAATTTATATCCCTTACACAGCGTAGACATTTTTACAGAATACGGCATTTACAAAAACATTTATACTCCTTACACAGTGTAAGGATATTTACACAATACAGTATTTAAGAAAACATTTATACTCCTTACACAGTGTAGGAAAACTTCCATTGCAGAGTGTTTACACAGTACAGTATTTACAGATTCCTGCATTTCAATTATAACTGCAGCTGCATGTCTCCTGTTAAAGTTTCAGGTATGAAAATTGTCTCTGCGTGATTCACGGAAAAGCTGTCGCTGACTCAGCAGGACATTCATTATCCAATCAGGACGCGGGGACCTAAATCAGACATGCCCATCTCTCGTACACATTGGCCCACTGAGGGTCCCCAGCTCACCTGAACTGATTGTCTTTGGAAAATGAAGGAAACTGGAGGAATCACATATGGTGTTCGCTCAAAAAGACCCCGACTAGATTCAAGCCTATACAAGAGCCGAAAGGCAGCAGCCTTTCACTTACAGATAACATAAAGTCAAACAATAATTTGCTTGGATGTTCTCCAGATACTCCAGTTTCCTCCTGCTATTCAAAAAAGTACTCTAGGTGAACTGGTGCCTCTAAATATGCCCTTAGTGTGAGAAAGACCTGCGGTGGACTGGTATCCTGTCCAGGAAAGGGCATCCCCTGACCATTACTGCCTGGAAGTATAACGCTCACTGGGACCATAAGCACCATACGTGTTATGGAAGATGGATGGATGAAAAATAAACCGATTTTCCTTCTGCTCCCTTTTGAAAAAGAATAATAATAATAATGATAATAATAATGTGGTTTTGGGAAAAGGAGTACAGTAAAATTTAAAAAAATAGGCACCGCAAAAAATCTAACTGAAGCTAGCACGCTTTTTTTTAATTACAGATATCAGAAGGTTTGCGATATTTATTAATATATTATACATATATGTATGAATCGCCTGCTTTTGATTACTTATGGAGACTGTGTCAATTTACAATCGGTACATTAAATGTTACAATATGTACGCTGCACTTGATATTTTTTTTTACATGTAAACAACTTTAATAATTTACGAATATGCCGTTAAATAAAGACAGTCTACTACATAAGTCTTCTTTGCAGCGTTTTAAAGTTACCAAAAAAAAGTTTAACCAGCGCTGATTTTTCTGTTTTTTGCCTTGAGGTCTTTTGAATTTTTGCAAGCATACTTAATTGTGATGTAACCACTTCTCCTGTAACGGAAACGGGTCATCTTGCCGATCTCGGTCCCGCTAAGTGACCAACTTTTTCCAGCTGTTCATCGCCGGTTGGAAGCGAGCTCGGGTATAGGCTATAGTCGCAGTCCTTTCGTGATCCCGGGATGTTCAGGAAGGCCCCAAATCCCACATGCTATGCCATACGACTGCAGTAAAACTAAGGTGTTTTCGAATCCCCAAGCCTGAAACGACACAAGGTTTGGTCCTTTTATACAGGCTACGGGCTGAGATGCGGGGCGATAGGTGACTGTTTCTTGATCTCTTATTTTTAATTTGCTTTTCGGATGTTTCACTGTGTTTTATACAGGGCTCATTCTGCCTTCTTTCAGATGGCCGTAACGTTTAAGTAAAGAAATATTGTTCCTTTCCTAAGGACAAAGGTGAAATAGTTGACAGTGTTCTTAGTGTAAATGCCTTGATGTGTCAACCGAGAATTACGGTAACACAAAGTCAGTTCTTTACAAAACACAATGGGCCTAAAAAGTATATATTTATTCACGAATATTTTGTTTCATATTAAATATCAGCACTGTTCTATTGAAAGTCAGCCTACCATTTCAGTCTATTTAAACTGAATTGAAACTTGATCATGTTGGAACGTGACTGTTTAACAAGCTTTGACCTGACATTGTACATTATGACTGTGTACATATAGTTGCTGTATAAACGGATAAAAACCACAACTGTTTTCCTTTGGAAAGCCGATTAAAATTATTGATAACAGCCCAGAGCTACTAGTAAAGCGATTGCGTTCATGAATCAGATTTCAAAGGGGCTTAAGTGAATAAAGGGGATTGTCAAAGTGATTTCCAGAGTTTATTTGCTGAATCCTCAGCGGGACAAGCGCAACTATAAATATTTGTCAGGTAACAATATGAGTTTACTTAAGAAACAGCTCGTTTCAATTAACAAATACTTATATGCAAATTAAGGTACTTTGTCTGATTGTCCACATTTCTTGTCAATGTATCTCCCTACAAGTTAAATTTTACATTTTTAAAAAAGTTTTTAAAACATGAATTAGCCATAATTGATGTAATAATGGATGTTTCAGTCGCTGGCAAACAAAAACGTGAAGGAGGATCGGAAACATGAACTCCTATGGTAGGAGGGAACCCCGCAAGGCAACAAAAGAGCAGCTCTTTGACAAGGACGCAACTCCATCAATTGTCACTTAACAGGTGCTTGATGTCGCTGTGACAGCTTCTTAAGTCGCACATCCAGAGTGACACAGGAGATTCTGCAAAGTGTACCTTCTCCATAAGCGTGTATGTCTCAATCGGGTTCGTATCTGCCCTGTCACGTTTTGCTTTGTCCGGGAAAAAAAATCACAAAGCAAAAACAAAAAAGAAATAAAAAAAAACAAATACAATTACATTTACTACAGAAAGTCCCAAAACATAGTTAATACGAATCTTTATTTCTATTTTCATTTTTTGTAAAATTTACCGAAACGTAAAAATGATTGCCAAGAAATATTACAAGTAAAACAGCTCTCGGACAACTTAAGACAACAACTAGTCAATTGCGCGCATTAATTTTATGCGGCTTAATTCCCCCCATCTTATTCTGAATGTCACAAACAATAAGACGAATAATCGTTTTGTGATTTTTTTCCCGGAGAAATCTGCTCTCTCTTGCCCCACTCCTCAAGTCAAACCGCTGGGCTCGCCAATGTGATTACGGCCGCCTCACAAAACTATGCGGTGATTGCTGTGGAGCAGTAGGATCAGAGGGGGGGAACGGAGAGAGGGAGGGAGGAAAGAAGAGAAGAGGGAAGAGACTGCGAGAGGGAGGGAGCGAGTGAGGGATCGATCCGAAGGGAGGAGTCATGCTAAGGAAAGCGCAGCTGGGGCTGCCGTACTCCTTCTCAACTAAAAACACACTAAATACAGTATCAACACTCCAGCCATACTATATATTAGTGCACATATATGTTTTTAGCCCTAAGGTGCGTCGGCAGGATCACTGTCGTTTTTAGTCTATGCCGAGTCCAGCTTTCCAAGCGGGAAGGTGGAGAATAAGAGGCAAAAAGAAGGAGAGAAAAAAACTTCTTTCGCCGAGCGGTTTCGGGACAGATTTTAGAAGTGAACTTCGCCAGGAGAGCGCAATCCTTTAGGCACGTCTTCGGCAAGCAGGAAAAAAATAAACTATTATTAACAGTAAAGTAAGAGAAAGAAGGCGAGAACGACAAGAAGGAAGGAAGAAAGGAAGAAAGAAGCACACAAGAAATAATAAAGAAAAGGCTCTCCGATCACGTAAGTCGCAAGAACACGATGGGTGTCGCTCCCGGAGCCACACGCGTCCTGGCACGTTAGAAAAGTTTCATAAAGCGGCTGCACACTGTCACTTTAAAATAACCGAAATCAACTTTTCAGGCGTGCAAATGGGGCACGAACCCCCGCACGACTCGGGCGCGACTCTGAAAAATAACTAACGCTCCTCAAACACTAAACTACACGTATCCAGAATAATTAACACTTAAAAAAAAACTACCCGCATTATTCTTAGGGTGATTGCTAACGGCGCGTGAAAACACTAACTTTTTGTTAATGTAAAGTTAATGCTGTTTGTTTAACTTTTTAAAAAGTGCTCGGATTGGTTTCCATGCCTATTGTATGCTACTGTAAATCGTAGAAACTATTTACACCGATGTGGGGAAAAAGTGGTTAAATAAAGAATATACCCGGTTTAACTAATAATGGTAATTTCGGGTCGATCGGACTTGCTTCATTATTGGAAAGGCAGGAACATGTGGTTAAAATAGTGGTCGCGCCACAAACAGGGTGAAAAAAAGAAACTTACTGGAATTTGGCCCGAAGACGTGCAAAAGGGGGGAAATCTACATGTGATCATATTTCTGCTCCATTTCTCCTTAAGTCGTGACTGTTATCGATTAATTGCCAGCACTGATGGCGTTCATTTAAGGCCCAAGTTTTTTTTATTGATCTGTGAACGAAAGTCCAGATTTATACGCGTAGAGAAGCGGCGGGAGTCCGAACTGGCTGCTTTGCATCGTTTAACTTTTCAACAGAAGTAAGTAGCGAAGGTAATTGATAAGATTTTGATAAGAAAGATGCAAAGAAGCCAGTTTTTAAGGGAAACTTTGTATACGTTTTAAAATAAAGTTGACAGTAGTTTTTAAATTGTATACTTTAATCCCATTAGGTAACCGGTAGAGATTAATTTATATTCTTATCGGTTTTGCTTACTTTTATTATAGGTTCGATAAGCTTTTTAAATAAGGTGCATTAGTAAGGCGCCGGTTTCATTTCTATGAGTATTTTTTTCCTTGCCCTGTCATTTGGCAGCTTTGCGCTCCATGTGTAGATATTTGTTTTAAAAATGTCCTTCTGCTCTACGCCAGCTGTTCAGCATTGTATGTAGTTTGTCGGATTGAGGGTGGGTAGCTGTTTGACCGTTTATTTCTCGGGTTTCATCCCCACGATGCGGACCGTGAGAAGAGGGGGCTCGCAGCCGCGGGTCAGGCCTGTCGGCCCCCTTTAGCGATGGGTAATAATGACCTGGAACAAAGGCCAAAAGCGCAGAGCAATAAAAAAGTTAGATTCCATCAAACAGCATTTGGCGAATAATTTGTTTTTAAAAGGCACGATCTTTGGGTTACATATTTTTCGAATTAAAACACACGCGCATGCAGGCGTTACGGAACCTTTCATGACTTGGCCGTGTAGAGTATTTTAAAATTAAACGCCATTTTTTAATATTAAGATTGCACAATTGTTGCAAAACATTTATAGTTTTTTATTGCCTTTTTTGTTTTAAAGAAGCTTACCTGGAAGGAGTAGATGAGAACGTTTTAAAATTGAATGAATTACATTTCTAAGGAACAATTTAACACAAATCCACTTCTTACCAAATCTATGCAGATTAGGCTACTTACATAGCTTTCATGCACCTTACTCGCAATGGATGTCGGCTCTAAAATATTTAAGTACACAGGTCTTAAAAAAGACCACAAATATTTTACCTTTTTTTTTTATTTTGAAACAATTATTTTTTGCGCAGCATATGTGAAGTGTATTTTAATTACAGTAATACATTTGCGTAAGTGTATTTAATTTCAGACGCATACTTGAACCAGTTAATAATAACACATTATTCATTAAAAATGGACGGTGATTAACTTAAACCCGTGTGTCCACGGCGCTTGTCATTCTTGCCTATAAATCATATTGAACTTATGTTAGAAAAAGTCTGTTAGCAGTGAGTAAGCCCCTGCAACACCTGTTTGCTGTTTTATTTGCTAAATTTTAAACGAAAGTCTGGAGTTCCTATCCCAGTGAATCTCCAGAAGTTGCTCACAATCTTTTAACTACTCTTCGTAACTTAAAATATTCATTTCACATTTCCCTGTGTTTGAGCGGATCTGTGAGATTTTCCACATAAAAGAAATAGGGTGTATCGTCTTTTTTAATGGCGTGATTTTTATGAATTGTGGAAATTTACCTCTATGAATGGGACATGTTCTGAATTACACAAAATTGGCCGTAAGAGTGTGTAGCAGGCGCTGGGAATGATACGCTCATTACCGTTGATTATATTGCTATGGAGTATGATTTAAATAAGCGGGCCTGTGTGGACGTGGGCGGAATTGCTTATTAATTCAATCACATTAAATATAAATGATATCTGATGGATGCATCCATCATGATGAGTAGCTGCCCTGTTTCTCAGTGACCACAACACAGTTTCTGCCAAGAAGGGGTGTCAGATATGAAGATGGAGGCGTACTTTGCCCGAAAAGGCCGACTTAGTCAACATTAGGAGGGAATCCAAAAATTCTGGAAGGATGAGAGATGTGTTAATCAAAAATTTCAGCGTTCTTGTGTTCCTCTCACTTTTTTGTGGGTACAATTGTTTTTTTTTTCTTTATTCCAGATGCTTGCCTCTCCAAACACACAGACAACACTTGCGTGCACACACACACACGCACACACACACATACAGATTACCTTAAATCACAGTGGTGTAGAAAACAAGGGGGAAACTTTCACAATAAAACAGTTACTTAGATAGGAGCGGCAGTGAAACTTAATCTCCGTCACCTTAGCGTGGGGTGTTTGCATTCTGTGTGGCGGTGCAGAAAGGGTCGGGGCCAGGCACATCCCGCAGGGACAGCCCGGTCGAGCGGGCCATGCGTCAATGAGTTGTGGCGGTGTGCGATCGACAGCGGGGGCCAGGTCTGGCTGCTGCTCACGTGGCTCTCGTGCTGTTAGAGGGGCTTCCTTTCTAATGATATTTTCGGTGACACCCTATATGAGAATGTTACTGGGCAAAGATTGTTACTGGGCATGGAATGTTCCGTCGTCATGGTGCCGTCATGGAGACATCATGAGTTTAAAAAACAAAAAAAGGTGGGATCATAATCGGCAAGACACGGCAAAGATCCGCAATACCTTTTGGACAGGGGAACTTACAGGGGAGTAATCCTGCATTCAGCGCGTCTGATGTGACGGATTTGGATACCTAGGTCATTAACATGGAATTTAAGAAACACACAGACATACACATACGCACAGACACGCGCGTGCACTCACACACACACGCGAGCACGCACACAGGTCCAGTGCATATAGTGCTGCTGCCATATGCAAGTGGGTCTGTCTTCAGTGTCTAGTCCTGCAAACCAATCAGTATTTTAAAATAAAAATAAAGCACCACGTTAGATATGCCATTTACACACCCAGTTGTAGTTTTACTTGTCACCATTGAGGCCCAGCAAATGAGACTCGTGGTGGATATTAGGGACAGGATGAGGCCTGGGGTGCCCTCTCTCCAAGCGGCCTGGCACGGGACCTGCCCCCCTACCAAAACGGTGCCACAGTCGAGGAAAGGGGGGCGAAGAAATGAAATGTTACACTTTGATGATTTGTAAGTTTGATATATCGACATCAAAAATGGGACAGATTGGGAGGCAAGATGGAGTGATTGCGGGGCATGCGGTAGTTCGTTAGGTGTGGGAGAGAGTCATGGCGACGGGGAGGTGTGGCGAGGTGTCTCATCGCATTTGCGTGGGGGTGTCAGGGATGATGGGAGCTGGGGTCCCCCCCACCGCTAATCCCAGCGCCCGACTAGCCCTTGAGGGCATGGTATGGCCGCCCCCTTGCCATTAGTGGATTAAATATGCTATGTGTCCCCCCCTCCACCACACTCCTATACCTCCTGCCCTTGTAAGGCTGCCCCAGAGTGGGACTCGCCCACACCCCCAGGCTGTTAAAGGCACCTTTGAGAGCTGCTGTCTTGGGAGAGTCACCAGTGGTTAAGGGTTGGGCTGGGCTGGGGGGGTGCAGATAGGGGTAGCTGATGAGGAGAGTTGTGCACTGGTAAAACGTCTACAGACTTATCGTGGTTATCATTTTCGTTTGTTAGTTACAAGAAACCAGCTGGGGGTGGGGTTAGCTTTACCCGCTTTTCTCAAAGTGGTGGTTTGTTTTCCCTGGCTCCTGCCTGGAAACTGGAACTGCCCACCGGACCTGCCAATTAGTTTTGGGACCCGATGGAAGTGATCCGGAGTGGAGATGAAGGACGGTAGCTCTGGGGGTGAGGAGGTGGAGAAGTCGGGGTGGAGGGGCGGGGTTGCGCGCACGATTCCTCCCAGCGAAACCACGCGAGCCGCTCGGGTCGACCCCGTTTGTGTGCCTCTGAGCTGCCAGTGTGACACATGACGGGCAAGGTGAGTGTGACTGAGGGGCTCCTCAAACTTAGGCCCCCGTCAGTGTGTTTGCAGAATGACCGTTACGACCTGATAGTGCCTTTCTTTACATTCTGATTGTGTTGTCAGTCTGCGATACGTGACTTTCTATATAGAGCCTATTATAAATATCTTAGGAGTTTATTACTAATAATATAATAATTGATACTTTATTGATACCTGTGAGGACATTGTCTTTACATCACCCCCAACTTTCTCTTTTTTTTGTAGAGTAAAATTTACTGTAGAGGCCAATTACAATATACGTATTATATATAGTGGCTCTAATAAATGGCAAAAATAAATGTATTATTTTGAATTTGGATTGTTAGTATAAAATTATGATAAGTAAGATTATCTTATGTAATAGTGCAAAGATACTCATGCTATCAGTTATTATAAGTATAATATAGATTTATTTGTATAAAGCCCAGCAAAATTATCTTTGCACCTTGAAGGCCAGCAGTACGTTGTTTCATTGTGTTTCTTAGTATTTATTAATATTTGTATTCTATTGTAATTACTTCCAGCCGGCTGAAGTGGTCAGAAACTGTTCCGTCTTGGAAATTTGTGCGTGGAGAGTGGATCGTTTTGGGAATTTGGGGGTGGTGGCATTTAAATGTCGATTTTAAAATCGTGGGGGTCAATGTGCGGCTAACCTTTCTGCTGTGTTTCCCCTCCTCTCTGCAAACATTTAGAGAGGAAGCCTGACCCCCCCAACCCCCCACCCCCGCTCAACAACCCTAAAATCGGGCAGGTCTCCACCCCCAGCGGCCCACGGCCTGCACCCCCCCGTGGGCAAACGCTAACGACGTTCCATTTTGGAGGGGAAAATAAGGTGTCTCATCGCGGGAAAACAAAGAGAGCGCTCCTGCTGGAGCACATTTCCGGCCGGACCCGAGGACCCCTCTTTGTCAGCGCCGGCCATTTGAAGAGTAATCGTTTTTTTCTTCCTTTTTTCTGATGCAAAGCGTGCTGTTTTAAGGGGACGGTCCGCGGAGAGCGGGCCTGTGTTAACAATGCTCCGCGGGGAGCCCAGAGCTGGGATTTCACCCCTCTGTTCCCCAGACAAAGCCCTGTTACTTACAGGCCGTGGGGGTGCAGGGAGGCGGGCTGGCCTAAGAGAACTTTTAAAGACTCCAGTAGTCCACTCGGAGGGGGGGCGGGCGACTTCTGCGGTTTTAAAGAACACCCATTTCCTGAGATTTTTAAAGGGCTCCATATATACTAATGCTTACTGGTTCATTTATTGCTATGCATTTATTTATGTATTTATATTTATATTTCGATACATCACTTATGAAGATACAAGTAGTAAGCATGCCCAGATTACTCCTGAATCGGCAAAAGAAAAGATAATGGCTGTCGTGCTGCGTGTTCTGCCCTTTTTACTGCTGCCTCCCTGACTTTCCTCTCAGATGTATCTTATTTGCAAAGAAGCAGCCTCGACTTCTTAAGAATTCCTGATATTTAGGCAGAAGTGGCCCCTGTGTGTGGCTTTTGGCGGGATCCCTCCGTGGGGGCGCGGAGCGTGTCGTTGCAGCCGCCGTCACCTGTCCCCTGGCGAGTGGCCGAGGCGAAGGCCTCCATTTGTCAGAGGTATTGTAGTAAAAAAAAATGTACCCGAGCGTTTTCCCCAGCTCTCAGCCCAAACTCATCGACACGGTGCGAGCAGGACATTAGTCACTGCTGCTGCAGTGTAGCCCACAGGGGCCCAGTGGTGGGGGGGGGCAGGGTGACTACAGCCCCCACCAGAGCATGGGTCCTGTGCACATCTGCCTCAGGGAGTGAGGAAGAGGAGGATAGACTGCTGGTACGGGGGGTCGCTCTGAGCCCTGCCTGTACCCCCCCACGTCTGGCTCCCAAAGCGGCCCCCATAAGGAGCTCCACGCGGCAGGTCTGTGGGAGTGCTCTGTCGTCGCCCTGCATTTTAAGCACGGGTGTATCTAAACTCGATGGGGGGGGCGGGGAGGAAAGAGGCTGAATTATACCCCCGGAGATGCTAGGCATCTCAATTCTCCATCTGCTTCCCGGCTTTTTTTTTTCTTACTTTAAAGATACTTGAACAAAAAACAAACCAAAGGCAAAACAAACGAAAGTGAGACAATAAATAAACAGCAGGTAGATTAGAGGGGTGAATTAAAGCAGGAGTGCGGTGGGCCACCTATTTTTTTAATCGGTGGGGGTGTATGGGCTGTCCCCTTCCAGAAGGATCCAGAATGTTGTTTGGCGTGGGTGGGGGGGGGGGGGGGGGAGTACCGGGGAGAGCACAGGACGCACCAAAGGG
>JAODKE010000001.1:25182586-25196004 GCA_026779605.1 Mormyrus hasselquistii | reverse complement strand
CGGGGGGGTAGGGGAAGAGTGAGGGGGAGGTGGAGGTGTAGTGTGGGGGTGGGGGTGGGGGGGGGAGGGGGGGGTGGGGGGGGGGGGGGGGGGGGGGGGGGGGGGGGGGGCACAGAAAGTATACACCTGCGGGACGGCTTAGGGCAGGGGTTCGGTAGGGGGGGGGGATTAAGTAGAGAAAGCTCCCGGATTTAATTGCAGCTCTGAAAATGTGGCCTTGCTTTGAGAAACACAAAGGGGGTCAGCCATGCTTGAGTAGCTCAGGGCTGTGAATATTTGCTGTACCAAAGGAATGTTTGTGCCCCCCCCCCCCCATGCCCCCCTACCCTCCACTCTTTCCCGCCTCCCCCTTTCCTCTACATATATTGCTACCTCAACCCTTTATGGCTTCACCTGGGGAGGGGGGTAACGAGGGCTGGGGGTGTGCTGTCACATGATCACAATGCACATGCACTCGCGCATGTGTGGTTCACATGCTAGTTGGCTCAGGTCTGCCTCCTTAATGGGTGAAACCATTTTTTTTGTGCATTTTTTTTTTCTTCAAAAGTTCTGTTGTGAAAATGGTGGTAGCATGTGATTTAGGAAGAATGGAAAAATGAACTAGGCGATCATAATCTGACCTTGCTTCTCACTGACCCTTGACGTCTCGGGCTTATGGATTACTATTGGTTGTGGCCTGATGGCGGTGGGTGTGCAGTCAGCTGGCTCGCCAAACCAGGGAAGCAGAATCGATTTCGGCCCGAGAAACCGGCTGGATCCATCTCCTGCTCTGAGGAGCTCGACTGCCTGTGGTCTGCTGTGTCTGCCTGGCTCGGGTCAGGCCTTGTGCTGACACAGGATCGTAATGACTGGACCCATGTTTATACGGGCGGGAGAACGTTGCGCCGTTTGATTCTCCTCCGCTTCTCTTGTGGTTCCCCCGCGCCTTTTAGCGGAATTACTTGCACGTGTTGGCAGTTGCGTTGGAAGAAGCCTGAAGGGAACTGTAGGCAGCAGAGAAATGATGGGTAAAAAGATCACAAACAATGTGTAGTTTTTTTGTAAGAGACATCTGCACTGGGGCAATGGGGTAGACTCGCTTTCTGTTTGATGGTAATGTGTTGTAAGATAGGACTCTCTTAATTTTTTATATTGTCCCCCAAATTGCACACGACTGGAGGGACACTGATGGAAATTCTTTGGGGTGTTCCAGAAGCATTCCACCAAGCTCTGCATGTTTCCCTGGAGCCCTGGAGGAGGAGAAGGGAGAAACAAAAAAAAACTACTGTTGGCGACATCAGGACCAACAGTGACCTTGGGATGGACGGTGCTGCTGAGGTTTCGTTTTCCGGATGACTTGTGCTGATTTCTTGCTTGGCTCCTTTCTCCCTGGAGAAGCTGACTCGGGGGGGGAGTGATGCACTGATCGATCTGCTGCGAGTTTGTACTCACGGACCCTTTAGAAGTGCCTGAAACCCATGTCCAGTACAAGTATGAATTACTGACATCACAGACTGGAGTTTCTGCTTTGTGAAGATGAAAAGGCCTCCATAAATATTAAGACTACAAATCTCACCCCAGGGGGAAAAACCACTGCTTAGCTGTCAAAACAGTCAGTAGGGTGAATCTGAATACGGAAATCAGAGCGGCCGACCGCCGGGGTCGTGAGCCAGGGCCCCTTCTGACTGGCGAGGGGCTAGATGGCCCCCCCAGCTGGGGGCACAGACAGGAAGTACGGTTGATACAGGTACTTAGAACTGGAGAACACCCTGAAATTGGGCCTCAAAATTGCCTTTAGTCATTCAGCTTGATTGTAAAAAGTATATTCTGGAACACTGGTAGCAAAAGAGCTGGTTTTATTTGAAAGTTAGACATGTTAAGTCTATTGAATAAAAATAATGAGATTTTTTTCTTAGAATCGCCATAGGTTGTTCTTATCATCTGATTCTAATTCTAAGTCTGATATTATGTATAAAACAAACATTTTTGAGGACTACTTTAAATATAGGTATTGGGGTTGATTTTCATAATAAAATAGTGGATGTATGGACAAAACTGATATTTCAGTAAAAAGTTGTTGATTAGTGTCCATTAGCGCCTTAAACTGGGTGGCTTTGACCTGGAGTTTTGTTGAGACTTGGGAATGACCATTCCTGTCTAGTTGAGCATTTAAATAAATACTGTGAGCTCTAAGTTGGCCATGTTGGAAGACTATCTTCATAAGCCACAGCACGCTTACAGGGACCCCTGGGAATTGCTGCCAAATGACAGGAGCTACAGTAATGAATGGTAATTTTCAATTTTCATTTCTAGTTTAAAGAAAAGCTCTTGAAAATATTCAGTTGTGCTTATAGTCACTTGAGTGAATATATTCGCATAGTTGGTGTGTGTAGTTGGTGTGTTTTTCTTAACTGGAAAATCCATACACCGTGTGTTTTTGACAAATGTCAGTAGACCCTGGCCCCATGAAAGACTTAACACACTCAGACTACTGTGTCCTGTGGCTGTTTTCTTCGTAAAAGCGTTGCTGATGGTAGCTGGCCATTTAACGACAGCTCTGTGCTCATGCACTTCGCCGTGCCAGAATCTGTGATGACGCAACGGGGGCACTTGATGGGCGCGGACCGCCGCCGTCTCCTCGTAGGAGTATGGCGGGGGGGCCTATGTGAGAGGAAACAGCTGGGGGTGTGGCGGTAAGGTGCCCTCTCAGATTCACAGGTCTCATCTATTCACCTGTCGCGCTGTTCCGGCAGGAGACTTTGAGGAATGAGAAGTCGTCATGGAAGCCCCGTCCCAGGCCAGTACCGCAGCTGAGAAGAAGAAGAGGGTGGAGACCGTCGTGGCGACCAAGGGTTCCTCCAACCGAGGTGACATCAGTGAGAAGGCAGTGGCTTCCAGCACGACATCCAATGGTAAGAAGTGACACCTGTTAGCCATAGGCCTGTCTCTGTTCTCTCTGTTTCTGTACTCCCTTGTTTTTTCCTATCAATAAACAGTTTAGTATTATGGCAGAGATAATCCTGTACGCTAAATTAGCATTTGGTACTCTGACGTTAATTTAAAAATTGCACAATCATGTTAATTTGCATTATTACTAAGCGCCGTTATCACTTTGGCATGCAATATAAGTCGATTCAAGGGATATTTGTGCAGAAAGTTCACATGCTTTTTACATGGTGTATTTATAGAAGGAATAACATTGATTTTTAACCATTTAGCTTTTTAAAAATCGGCTGGTCATGTTAATTTACGTTATTACTAAGCCCCGTTATCACTTCCACGTGCAATATAAATCGATTCAAGGGATATTTGCGCAGAAAGTTCAGATGCGTTTTAAGTGGTGTATTTATAAGTGGAATAGCGTTGATTTTAGCTATTTATTATATAAATAACTATTTATTTTAATTGTATGGTACGATAGGTGGCACAGACTCTTTTACTAGCAGAACTTAAGAGACAAGTTCGGGCTGAGAATCAAAGACAAACAGATCCCAGCAGATTCATCCGACGGGCACGTGTGGCTAAAGGCGAGTTTTGTAGCGTTGATTCACGTCGCTAAATTTTGACATGCATTGTCTTGCTTTTCAGTTGTGTACCAGAACAGAAACGAGTGTGTCTCTGTAATTCCTGGAGTGTCCCAGTGGCCTTCGATGTAACCCCCCCCCTGTATCGGCACATCTGCAGAACTGTTGCGTTCGAAATACATTTTTTGTGCAAAACCTCGCCGGCAGCCAGAAAATCGAAACAAAACAGTAGAAGAAATTATCATGCCCGAAACTGCAGCTGTGCACATTTGCAAAAGTCGCGAGCAGGAACAGCAGAGTTGCGCGCGTCAGCAGGGAGAGGGGGTGTTGCCCTTGGTTACTGCTGCATTGTACGACAGGTGTTGCTGTCCCCAGTCCCAGCGTGGAAGCATTAGGTGGTGTACAGAGGGTTAACGGGTTCCTTCTTCTAACATGCACAGCTCCTCAGTTATTATGGGATGTTTGGGGGTGATACATGACGAATAAGATAAGAAAGTGGAAGGAGTGTTGTTTGGAAGGGAGCGTGCAGAAGTCTTCAAGCTTCCTAAACGTACACAGTGCACTCACTCATCATGCTTTGCCAGATGGCTAACATGCCATCATTCTAAAAAAGTTCGGAAAGAATAATTTATGGAACCCATTTACTACATGTTATTAGAATTTCTAATAAATGGATTTTCTTTAGATAACTAGTTCTGTTTCATTAAACAAGTATGCTCTACATTGGAAAAAAGAAGCTTTTCTTAATTTGAGTTATAAAGTCAATTGGAGTCCACTGTGGATTGTCATCACTGTGCAGTCTGAGGTACTTCTAAAGCTCGGGTGTTGTGCCTTTAATGAGAATTGCCCCAGTCAGAGCAGTGAATGGAACCATATGGAGTCAGCAAAGAGATACGGAAAACAGAAAAAGCAATTTTGGCGGATGAAAACAGAAGTCTGGTGAGTTTTGGCCAGGGTGTAATGAGAGGCTCAGTAATGTCTGGAGTTTCACTGGTTTGCCTGGGGTAGTGCATAGCACAGTGGGCGAAGAATCTGTGTTCTGTGCCTGGAAGGTTGTGGGTTCCGATCCCACATTTGTGACACTGGCTAACCCCATGCTCTGACGTTATCTGTATATATTTGTGTCTGTGTCTCTCATCAAGTGCAAGATATGTAAAAATTACCCAATTTCCCTATGGAGATGAATAAAACGGCCTCTATTCTACTACCTGAGCTGACAAAGAACAGAACATTTCAGGCCTGAATTAGGGACAGGGGGAGGCCCAGAAATGTGATACACCTTCTTTTGCATATGTAGTCTGTAACCCCTATATCATTCGGCATAAAAACTGCGACTGCCCGAACCTCTCATGGTTATTACTGTTAAGCGATATGCCACTTTCACAAAGCAGGTCCTGGGGGCTGCTTGAAAGACCCCCGATAAGAGTGTCAAGTGCACCAGCAATCGCTGCGAGTTTAAATAGCATTCTTTACCGTCCGCCCCGATGTGCGGCCAAGCCTGATCGCAGGTCTGTATAGACCTGCCTCTCCAGCATGGCACATGATGCACCACCGCAGCCCGCAGCGGGTAGACGGTTAGAGGTGCGGTGAAAATGCAATGGAGGTGCTTTGATCGCTGATTAAACATAATTATATACTTTAAATGAACAATCCAGCTTGCTATGAGTTTTTATTAAATTACTTTTTTGCGATTACATCGTAATTCCACTCTCTATTGCTTTTCTGCACTTTGTTTTGTTTTAGTCGACATCATTGCTTCATGTGGAGATTTTAAGAAGCGACATGATTAAAACTTGGCTGACTTGCCAGTACTGAGGCTTCACACCTGCACAGTTGACGTGTTCTTCATTTATTGTGTGGGTTTCTTCACTCTGATCCAAAAGGCAAGTTGGTGTCTTTAAATTGCCATTGAGTGTTGGACTGACATTCAGGGTGAACCCCTGCCCAGGGCCCTTAAAATATTTGGAAGATACCTGGCTTGGTCTGGGTTGGGGGCTCAGTGTAATATGCTTTCATGGGCCTACAGTTTCTGTCAGCTCTCCTGCCTTGAGCATTTGCGCATGTACGAGTACAGATACTTTGGAATGCTTCTTTTTTGCATAACTCATCATGCTCTCCTTTAACATACATACACACACACACACACACACACACACACACACGTCATATCAAACATATCCTTATGGGGACCGCTCATTCATTTCAATGGGAAAAATGATGACGCTAACTATGACAACCTTAACCCCTACCCTGCCCTGACCATAACCATAAGTAACCAAGCAAAATACAAGAGTTTTTGCATTTTTAGTTTTTTCATAGCAGTCACAGATTTTTATAAAAAAACGGCTATTATCACGTTATGGGGACATTGTGTCCCCATAAGGATAGGTAAACCCACTCACACACACACACATACACATGCACACTCACTTGGCCTGTGTTTCCTGTTCTTTCCACTCCACCAGCTATGTGATCATTCAGAATTGCCCCATTAGCAGGACTGATCTAGCTCACCATGACCATAGGGAGTGTGTTACTTTTCATTGTCTTATGTTTGTATTTGCATATTTCATCACTGCTGACTGCTGCATCTCACATGGAATCATATGAATGGGTGTTAAACAGCTAGCGATTTTTTTTAGCAACAAAGGTCTGTCCAGAATTTGTTTCAGCTTCCTGTTTAATATACCAATACTCAGTGTTTTCTGATAATGTTGTGTCTTTAGCAATTTGTTAAAGTGACGTAAACCTGTGACTTGTACATGATGAACAACAGGTCCCCAAGTGCTTACATACTCGAATGAAAAGCCATATTTGTCTGTTAAATAACATACTGTTCCCTATTACCTTTTATTAGCTAGGATGTTGGCTTTCGGCTAGCTAACCTGCTAGACAGAACTTCCTAAGTAGCTAACTTGCTGAACTGAATTTGCAAGCTAAGCTAGCTGCAGAATCAGGCCTATTTTTGTAAGACATGAATAAGATGTAGTAGGGCATCTTAAAATGCTTGTTTCATGGGATTATTTTATGCTTCAGAAAGGATAACATGCAGAGTTATGGTCATTGAGAAACCAACAAAAAAATTTAGACAAGCTTTCTCAGAAAATGTGGGAACGGTGAAAAGCTAGCATCCAAAGCTAGCGTTAGGGCCCCACCTCCTACCAGATACTGCCATTTGATTGGTTCTTGAGTTTAGACCTGGAATACACGATTTTCTATACTTAGTGAGGTCAGTGTCTGCGGTAGTGATGGATGCCACTGGGCAGCTCAGACGACAGTAGCAAGGAGCAGAATAAAAAATGGCAGTGTGTGTACAAATACATTATTTTACCGTGGAACTGAGGAAACAGAATTTGGAGCTTATAGAGCCAGCTCTCCCCAAATATCCTCTTTTCCCCCGGGAATATGAACACAAGCTGCTAAACACTCTTTCTTCTGGAGAATATTAAGCACATCTGACTATGCTTATTTTTGTTTATACATTTATATTTTTTCTGACATCTCTGTTCCAAAAGTAGCAAGAAAAAAGTAAAAATATTCCCAAAGCTTTGCTGAATCCCTGTACAGCCCTGTATCTGAATGTTTTTTTTTTATTTAAAAATAAAAGAGGAGGTTTTAAATGCCTGTGTGCAATACAAACAAGTAATTAGTCTGAGATTTTTGGTTTTATTATGGAAAACTGAAACCTTTAGTTTCCCTGGATGCCGCTGTTTGTATGCATGATGGAGTGTGTGTATGTGTATGTGTGGTGCAGCATGTTTGTGTGCGTATATGTGGTTGTGTGTGCATGTTTGTATGTGTATCTGTGTACATGTGCATGTGTCTATCTGTGGTTGGGTATCATAGTGTGTGTATGTGTGTGTGTGTGTGTGTGTTTATGACTGTCATGCATCTATAGCCTCCTGGTAGTGATGTGGCAGTTCTCCTCCCCCTGCCCCCCCCTTCTGGATCTGGCATCCCACCCTATTAGATCGCAGGGTGTGTGGGCGGGGCCTTAGGAGCCTTGATTGTTCTGGGTTTTGGGATTTTGATAGATGTAAAGAGGGGGGTGGGGGGGGGGGGGGTTGGGCTGAAAATTCAAAACTCCCCAGTGTCAGAATGGCAGCAGGAATCCTTAAAGGGACCCAAACACACACTTGGCTGAGGGAAAGTCACAGGAAGACTGTGGGAAGATATTAAGCCAAAATAAAACCATCTTAAGTTTCACTAGGAGAGCAAAATGAAGAATGTCCTATAAAATGTAAACATTTGAGTTAAAGTGGGGGATACGGAATGATGAAGTCCACGCGGATCTCTGTAACACCTGAAGACCTCGCCTGCACTTTGCAAAAATGTAAACAGCGCATTATAAACTTTTGCCAAGCGGGATTTGTCATGCTCATTAGTGCAATGAAACACTAGGAGGGGGGGCACGGTCTGCCAAACCCACCATATTTTTTTCTTCCCCCTTAAAAAAACTCCCGGGGATCTGCTGTGCTGGATTGCACCGGCAGGTATCTGGTGGGGGAGGAATTAGCGTAACATTATCGGTAGTGAAAGCAAAGGTCTGATCCTCCACGGAGCTGCGCGGTGTTTGCGGCCTTAGCAACCGCATTTGCGTTTATGTGATATTAATGGAATGTGTTGTTTTATTTCTTTAACCCTCCAAAACGTGTCCCCATTCCCACCTGATTGTTTCTACCGGCTGAGCTTTATCTTATTTGGTGAAACACACGTCGTGTCATTTCAGGCCAGGCTGAAATCTTCACGGCACCTGCTCTCTCGGTCCCTTACTACTCCTCCCCCCCCCCCCCCCCCCCCCCCCTACCCCCCCTTTTAGATTTGCCCCCCCCCCCCCCCCCCACCACCACCACCGCATCAGTGTACAGCAGATTGCAGACAGCCTGAGTACAAGGTTGTGGCAAGTTAGCACACTGGGCTTGACCCAGTGGGGCACAGCGGGTGTCCTTGAGCACTGTGGGACCTCTGTTTGCTGTAAGGTTTGGCCCCGGTCTCATACTGAGGGAGCAAGGCATGAAACCCAGCCAGGTCTCTGCAAGAAAGTTCTGCTGAAATCCACTTTGCAAGGAACGGCAAGTTCCAGCCTGTTAGAAGTCCCGGTTGCTATGCTCGCACAATGAGCTTACTTTTCTTTTTTGTTTGTTTAGTTCGTTTTCTTTTCTTTTTTTTTAATGTTATTGCTCAAGAGTACGTGCGGTAGCGTTTCACTTTCCCTCACAGTGAGTTACCCCCCGTTATAAATTTGGCATTCGGCCATCGTAAAGTTCACAGAAAGGAGGGCCTATTCGTGGAAATTCTGTGAGCCTTCCCGGTGCTGTCGTGGCACTGCCGCGCTCGCTTGGTGCGTCGTGTTTGCCATGCTGCGGCCTGTCCTGGGACAATGGAGTCTCTCCTCGAGCCTTTTATCTTCGCCTTGTGCCTTCTGCACCACCCATCCACATGTTGTGAGGAGCCCTATCGCCTAATATCCCCGTCACATACCACAGGATTGTGCTGTGTGAACCACAGGTGGCTGATATGATCACGAGCACTACAGCGTACTGCTCACTTTATTCATTTTGCTCGGTGTTTATTTGTGGCTTGTAGCTGGCTTCCCTGCCTCTGCAAATTGTTTATTTTGTCTGTTTGTTGTGTGTTTGTTTCTGCTGGGTCTTCTGTATGTTTGTTTTTTGTCTTGCTGACCAATATTTTTTTTTGTTTGGGTTTTTTTGTCTGGCTGTATGTTTATTTTGTTATTTGTTTGTTTGTTTGTTTTGTCTATGGCTGCCTTGCGAACCCCAGCCGTTGCTCTCCTCCTGTGACAGCCTGAGCACCAGGGGCCAGGGGATTTCAAAGTGTGTGATGTGCAATGTGTGATACAGACCAGGCATGCATAATTTCCTTGTGCATCATCCTCATATTCTCTGTGGGTAGACTGAATCGGTGATATGATCAAGGGGACCAGCACAGTTCTGACACAGTTCCTGTCATAGGGGATGTGCAGACGTGTCTTTGTGTGCTCCATCCAGCAGACAGCATGCCTGCTGACATGAGACCTAATTGAATCATTATGCTCCTCGCAAATTACGATGTCACACAGCAGTGTGAGAGAGATTTGCCTTTGGAAGGGACCGCAAAGCAGCCGCAGTGATGTTGAGTGGCTGTGTAAACAGGAGGTGTTTTTCTTTTCTCCTGTGTCTCCTCTACACGCACGCACGGCTATCCGCGAGGACGCCCACGAGAGGTCTGAGCGGTTTATGGGGGGGAGGGGGGGGTCTCTCTCGTACCTGCGCATGCGTGTGCATGGGAGCCGCTCAAAGGTTCTTCAAGAACATCCTCCTTTCCGGCAACATGGTCCAAAACCTGATGCCTGAAGCAGCGGCTTCATCTGCCTTAGGCAGATCTGTCAAGGAGTGACTTAGGGTAAGGTGTGAGTTGTGCAAAGATGCTTCCGCTTTGCTTTCCAAACAGAAATAAACACCATCTAAAAACTAAAGAGAACTTTTTCCTATTTGATATATTCCCCCCACCCCACCCCCCCGTGCATGAAGTTTCTGGTAAACGACATTTGCTTTCGCTGGCTTAATGCCTGGATTGGTCACATGGTGTGAATGCAACGAAATGTGGGTCTTTCTGCATGCATGCGTGCGTGTGTACTTTCAACTGCAATGGAGGAAGGATGCAGCGAAAGGGTTTAAACGGTAACGTTTGATCTTAGCGGTATATATGTTTTCTGTTTAGTGAAAATGTACCACCCTATAAAACAAATATACGACAGTAAAAACCGTCAGAAGTTCTAAAAATCGACTGACCTGAGAATGATGTCCCGGAAACTTCGAAATATCTTTGAAAGAGTTTTTTTTTTAATATCTTTGTTGTTTAGGGATTACATCACATGAGGATCCTTGTAAATATGCACTGTACTTTACTTTTTTGAAGTATCTGCTTATTTCTCTGATTTTTTTTCACCCTTTCAAGGTTCAAAAAATTGTTGGGTTTTGGCTGATCTTCCCCACACCTGCCCATGTGGCCTGGAGGCAGGGCGTCAAGCTCTCTGACAGAATTCCTGCAAAGGTATTATTATAATTATTATTGTTATTATTATTCTTTTGTTGTTATGTTTCACCAATCAGGAATGCTGGCACCTGCTGGAGGAGTAGGTGGGGCTCTCTAAAGCGAAGGCGCTTCATGTAGCAGATACACACACGAGGCTAAAAGCACGTTAGAAACATACAGCTGTCGAGAGGCAACCTGGCACACGTGCAGCTAGGCTGAGCTTCTTATGAACGCCCAGGTATGAGCATAAGCCGTATTGAAGAAGGAGATACGCAATGCCTTTCTAGCACGGGACAGATGGAGGAGATTCGGCGTTGGTTACCTAAGGTTACTTGGGGTGATTGAGCTCTTCCCTCTTTGTTCTGTCACATCCTGGTCACCGGCGGCAGCTAATGCAGGTTACAGGCTTGTCAGGTGGACCGTTGTGGCATTTGTGGAATTGCACCTTCTGGCTTATGTGCTGCAGCACTTAATCTCACATATTGGGTTGCATACCTGCAGATGCAGAGACAATGGCTGTTGTTTGGTATTCAGTTTACAGAAGGGATGCCTAATTGCTGGAGCGCTTGAGGAATGTCCCACGGTTCTTACTTGATATTTTAACCTGTTCCACTGGTGTCAGGGCGTTACAAGCAAATGAGCATGACGTAAATGTGGAACGAAGAATGTGGCAATTTCAATATTGGTCACCATTGTAAAATTGTAATATATTTCGAGCTGAATTGTTAATGGGTTAGTTGGCATTATGTGTATCTGGCTGGTTAGTTAGTCTAGCTGCCTGTCTTCGGACTGCAAACCCACACACACACAGAGCAGAAATGGGCTGTGACCCCCAACCCTAGGGGTGTCTCCGAAGCCCAGAACAACAACACACACTTAATTTTCAGATGATCTTTATTTGCTTTAGGTTATAACAGTAGACATCAGGATGTTAGTGTGCAGTTAAATGTAGGTATTATATAACTGGGTGCATTACATGGATATGACGTCAGATTGCATAAAGAAAAGACAAAAACAATTCTTGAATAAATTCTAAGATGTTAAAATCAAAATGTCAATCTCAGAACTCGCATTTATGGGCCATAACATACACTCTGTTTTTTTTTAAGCAGAATACTTAAATAATATGAAAAAACAGCATTAACTTTTTGCGAAATTTTTTCTCGGAGGCCAAAGGGTAGCTTTAAGTCAGATTCTGTATAATCGTCAGCTGTGAGCTGCAATCAGTGGGTAATCACCGGTTTATCGAGGCCATGCACAGAAGCAGAGACGGGCACGCAGGCGCGAACAGAAAGGAAGATGCGAAAAACAAAAAACAAGAAAACAAGAAAAAAAACAAGTGGTGAACATCTGTTCTGTAAGTCTCTGGCCACACTGCTGAAATGTACTTATCGCCTTCATTGACAGGTATAGGTCTTAATTTCGTATTTAGGGAAATGATATTTTTGTCTTTTTTGTTGTGTTGGAGCATATGCTGTACGGTAACCTACAGCTGCCTGTATTCCTCCTCTGACACGTCCATCCCAGGACTACCTGCTCTGTGACCTAATTTCCAGTTAACTGATGGACAGGCTTTGCTAAGCTGCCCTCCCGGGTCCGTTTATGATGTGGCGGGGGGGACTTCCAGATGTATATCGCCTATGCTGGTCCAGAATTGCACCTTAACCTGGGCTTTATGTGGGAGATGAACCCCAGAGCCACATTCTGATGCTGATAAACCAATGAAACACTTATCTGGCTTTGTGAGCGGCTCCTTCGCATTACCTGCTCGATGCCTTCTGGGGGGGGGGGGGACACCGTGTTTATGTGTTCAGACTCCTTGGGCCCCGATGCATGAAGGTGTCGTTTATCTTTTCACCGAAATCATCATATTTTCCAAGAGTCACTCTCGATCACTTTCAAGGTGCTGAGGAATCATTTTCCACATTGACGAATGCGGGGTTTTCCCACTTGACCTGTGCTAAGCTTCGTGACAGTATTTCTGAGGGGGGGGGGGAGGTGAGGGGATAAAAGGCTTTGATTGATGTAAAAATTTTGGGGGATTTTTAGCGACTCTAGAGCTTAGTTTGCCAGATAGCACCTTCGTTTTCCCCGTTACCTTGGAGTCTGCGGGCCCCCCCCCCCCGTCACTCAGCACGTTGGGCTGTTTGGCGACAGCTGCTCGTGGTGTGGCGCTGAGGCCGTTAGAAAAAGCCCGGAATCCGCGGCGGGCCGTATGTGTCGCCCCGGTAGACCGCAGGTCCGGATCACGCCGGCCATGCCAGTGTAATGAAGCCCATCGTGTCACCGACTGCCCCGTCTCCTTCTCGAGTTTCTCCCAGTCTTCATTCCCCCGCCCCCTTGAGGTTCCGCTTCATTGGTCGGGGAGGTCCGCCAGTCTGTGAGTTCCCGCCTCCTTCGCCCTTATTTGTTTATTTTACAGTGTAACTTTCTGAGATTTAGTTATAGCTTCCAGGCCATGGGGGAGGTAAGGCTGGGCCCGTCGCGGCGCAGGGTTCATTTCGAAGGATTGCTTTGGTTTGAGGACAGGCGGAGCTTGGGTGCACGGCCGCAGAGGTTTGTGGAAGCCACTGAATGCTGTATGTGTCATTTTTTTAATAGAAGGAGGTCTGCGCCTCTGCATTTAGCTGCCGCACCGGGGGTCATTTCTCAGTCGTGCAGGGTTTGTCTCTCCATACGTGTCTGGCTGCCTCTCTCTCTCTCTCTCTCTGTCTCTCTCTCTCTCCCTCTGAACTGCTGACTCATTGAAGTTTTGGGCGGTTCTGGCTTGGAAGCAGAACACTGCAGCTGTCTCTGTTTTACCGGGATTGAGTCGCTGCAGCCCCCTCTGTAAAGATCCACCCCCCCTCCACCACCCCCCCCCCCCCAGACCCCCCGCTC
>JAODKE010000001.1:25156587-25171217 GCA_026779605.1 Mormyrus hasselquistii | reverse complement strand
AAACCTTGGGAGGAACCAGACCCAAAGGGGGAGCCCATCCTCCAGGGGCTGGCAGAAGAGTCAAACAAAAACAAGTTCAACTGTTCACTGTTCTTTCTGTCTGATTTCTAGCTCACTGTGATCCAGTATATGATGAATGTATAGTCTATTCCAGGGTTCTTTCAGTAGGTGGACATAACAGGAATCATAATTCATACAAGGGCCCAATCTCATCATTAGCCAATGATATGATTTCATTTGGTGAGTGACAGGGGAGGGGGGCAATCAACTTTCAGCTGGGGGCAGTGGCCCCACTCCTGTAAATGCTCCTGGAAGGATGACTGGATGAAAAAAGGCTTCAAGTTTTGTTTGTCACGTACACAAACATTCACTGTACATCTGCACAGTGAAATACTTTTTTTAAGTGTGCCCAAAATTAAATATGTAAAACAAAGAAAAATTACATTAAGGATAAATAGAAATAAATCAAATATTAAAAATACCAATATAAATACCAATAAAAATAAAGCATAATAATAAAGTATGACTAGAAATAAAAGGCAACCATATCAGTCAATGTATTATGTGTTTTTACCATAGACAGGTGTAAAATGAGAAGTGAGGTAAAAACATGGTTCTCAACTGGATCAGCTTCAGGACGTCCATTTTTCCTTGGACAATCGCAACCCATATTTGTAAAAATTCAGAACCAAATGTATTTAACAAAAAGAGTGCAGTCATAGTAAATTGATCAATAGCACATCATGTTCATGCACTTAAAAAAAAACATTAGAAAAACAATTTCAAAATTATTATTTTTTAACTGAATGAAAATGGTCCCAAAGTGTGTCATGACCCACCAGTTGAAAAACAGTGGTATAGATTGGCAGATTACCTTTTAGGAGTTTTTGTTTAGTATACCGACAGACTGAAGGTAGAAAGATATTCTGCATTCCAATTGAACTTGTAACTTTGAAATTCTCACTTACTAGTTGGAAATTCAACTGGATCACCTTCTGAAGTCGGAATTCCTACTCAGAAAGGAGGAAGAATCTACACAACCCTGACCTCAGAATTCAAGATGGCTGCACCCTTTATCATCAGAATAGCTGTAATTTTATACTGGTTCTTAGCACTTCCTTCTTATTTTTGGCTCATTAAATCTGTTGTACACACAGTACTGTCCAACCACTGTTTTTATGTGAAAAATACTGCAAAATGTGTTATCAATTGATATAGCTAACAATGGCTAACAATTAACTGGGCTGGAACAGGGGCCTGTTTCAGAAAGCAGGATTTCTTGCTTAGCTGGATAACTTGTCAGATTCAAGATGGGTTGGGCTAATTATAAGTGAGTGACGATAAAGGCTATTTAAACTTGAGTAAATTAAATCTGACAAGTTATCTTGCTTTTTGGATACGGGTCCCTGGTATTGCTAAATGGCTTTTTGACTTGCTGTACTAGAACATGGTTACCTTGGGTGTGACATCATTCCCGACTCCTACTTCCGACCAAATCACAAGTGAGTGGTCAACAGCTGCATGACTTGAAATGCTAAAGCCCAGTTGTCGAGCCGCTTGCTGGTTTGGTCTGTGACGTTTCCCCTGCTTCTGATAAACTGCTTAGCACTGGGCAAATTACTGAGTCCGGGCAAGGGCCGAATCCCCGCTCTTTCTCCAGGGGGGTGGGTGGCGTGAGGGTAATCCTGTTCCAGTTAAACGGCTGATCCCGCTCATTCTACTGATATCAAATGTCAAAAGTTAATTTAGCCTGCTAGCCACAGATAGGACTTAGCATGCTATTAAACGAAGTGGCGGGGGTTGGGGGGTGGGGGGTGATTTTGGCCTCTCTTGGGAATGCATGTCGTTGTCTTTGAAGTGCCAAATTATCCCTTCCTTAGTAATTGGCGGCTAACTGTCCTAATGGAGGACTCCTCCACCCAGAATGCTTCTGAAATCATGGTCAAAACAAGCAGCCGAAAATGAATAGGGAAATTAAAATGAATATTAGGACCTGGAAATGAAAGCAAAAATTGCGTGGAACATTTAAGTTTAACTACAAGCCCAGTTGCTTCAAGCATGTTATTGTGGCTTAACTGAGATCTTAAAGGTAGCACTACCTTTAGTTGTCCAGCCTGTTAACCAGTACAGCATGTTTGTTTGCCGTAGCTCTGGGTGTCCTTGTCAGTCTCTTTGTTTTGGCCGGTTGTCCATTTGTTTGGCAAGTGGGTTCTAATCTCCGTCGTGCAGACCCCGGCCCAGGCCGCAGCATGTCGAGGAGGGAGTGGGGGCGGGGTGTTGTCGTGGAGAGCTGGCAGAACCCGCCCATGAGGACATCTGAACAGGGTTTCTGCAAACAGGCAGACTTTTGTGCGGCACCAGTTTAAAATGTTCCTGAAAACGGACTGCACGTTAGTAAGTATTGCGATCAGCACTTCCAGGGCGAGTTTGACATGTCTCCTATGAGAGAGCCCTCTGAGAACTCTGAGCATCCTCTTCCGCCAAATCGCAGAACCAAATTATTAACACTCCAGAAATGCAGCTTATCCCATTGATGCTGATCGATGATGAGTGTTTAAAGACATGAGGGATGGGTTGAAGGAACTGGTATTTCTTTGGGTCCACACCACCCCCAGAACTAGTGCTTCAAATACGGGCTTGAAGCGGCATAACACCTGGTATGGTAGGGTCTGTGCTTACAAGCCTTGATTTCTTTTAAGTGGCTTGGGAGGAGGGGTAGGATGTCATAGGTGGAGGGGCAGGTCAGCTCCATGGAGGCAAATTGAGATGTGCTGAGGGAGGGTGTTGAATTTGCTCAAATGAATATTAAGGAGAGGGAGCTCCAGGCTGCAAGGGAAATCAGGGCCTGACAATCGGTAGCCGATGAAGAAAGAGAGTCTTCTCAAACAGCTGAACGGTTCTCACTTCAATTACCTAAACTATCACTCAGGAGCACGTCGGGGTTCCTAACTGGCGGTATTCAAATCGAGGTTGGCTTTGAAAGTGCACGGCCCAAGAAAAGCAAGTTTTCAAAGTCATGGGAGTGAAGACTTTCCATAAAGTTGCAAACTTCTGCACAAAGCAAGCATCTGTATTGTGGAGTTTATAAGAAGGTCTTTCTTCACGGTCCGACTGGTTTTAGTGACACTTGTGTGCATGTGCGCTTATTTTTATGTACTTTTGCATGGATAGATCCAAAAGCAAATGAAGAGACGATTTTCAGATTGGGTTTAATCAAATTCTCTTTGGCAGGAGGATGTTAGAATGGTTCGCTGCTAGATACATTTGCATGAATCAGTTTGACAGGTGGCTGTGCTTGTTTGTTGTAAATAATGCAACATGATTAATTGCACAACCTTGTAATAAAGCTTGCAGGCACCAGGGATGTTCCGGAAGGAAAGAAGGCGTCGCCATTTAAATGGTGTTTATCATCTCTTTTGATGCCAACAAGGTTCATCTTAGGTGTCAAGTCTTGAAGTGAAGATTCAGATTCGAGATGTACATCAATTATTTCATCCTGAGCTTCTTTCAGATGATACCTTGATTCGAATCATGTAATGCTTGAATCTTTCCTTTTGATGTTGATCCAGACCTGTTTGACTGATTGGGTGTTGGCCATACATGACCGATCCATGTTCCATACTTATTTAGTTGTTCTATTTCAGGCTGCTATTGCTGTTGCCAGTGGGAGTAGAACTGTGGGGCATTTTAAGCATCCGCCATTTGCATATACTCGCTTGGGAGATATTCAAATTGAACTACAAATACCCCAAAAAATGCTTAAAACAAGATGTACAGATGAGGTGGAACAGTACATTATGTATGTCTCTAGTAGCCTAATTAAAGATTTTTTGGCATAGATTTTTCATCTGTATTTGCTATCTTAAATATATATCGACAGTTGTGTATTGGAATGGGATTGGAACTGGAAAAAAATGTTGAAGTTACGATTCAGTGCTATTCTACCAGCTGTAAGGTATTATTTATTGTCATTGATTGGAGTCACATTGTTGCATTTTCCCCCATAATTTTACCCATTTTGTCTAGTTGCCTCTTTTACGTGATGTGTGTGAAGTCTCCTCAGTTCCATCCGGCAGTGATCAGTGGCAGATAACTTGGTGTTATATACTATACACTCCTGTTAGCCTGTGGCTGTTTGTGTCTTGTCACATGGCACCACACTGGAGAGAGGATCACACACGTGCCATGGAGTGGTCAGCACAATCTCCCACCCCCCCATCACCAATCTGTTCCAGAACTTTGCATTTTTAACCCACAACCAGCAGAACAAAAGGCACTGGGGGGGGAAGAAAACCGGACTTCTTTTGGGGAGGGGGTGGGGGGGGGGGGGGGGGGGGTTCAAAATCTTAATTTTGAACAGGAAATGACTCAGTGGCATGTTTTTCTTCAATAAGTTTTATAACTGCCCATCATTAGTGGTATTACAGGAAGTTTTGTTGGCCTGAGTGACTTGGGGGGGGTGGGTTCTGAGATAAGCTAGGGGGCGATATTTAGATTTGTGCCTGCGGGACAGTGTTCTCTTTGAGGCTAGAAAAGAAAAAAATGCTAAATTGCGTTCAAGGCATGAATGTTTGTTTAACAGATGCTGTTGTGCAAAGTGCATTAAATTGCACACAATTTTGCAGTGATATGAATATAAACATGAAAAACGTGGGAAAGCTGGATTTCTAACTGCTGTTCATTTATTCCCATGTATCCTTCCAGCTGAGTGCTTGATTTATTATGCTTGATTGAGCTGCTTAAATTAATCAAATATTTCAAATCTGGTTGCCTCATACACTGTGGAGGACTGTCATTTCTCTGCTCTGCTGGGGAGTGCGACTACAGTTATCCGTCTGTGGAATCCAAAAGGTTGTGGTCAATTCTTTAGCCACTAAATCAGCTCTGTCTGGATGATTATTATGTTTAATGGTTGATGCTTTGAATTTCTCATTGACTGTCTGATTACAGTAATGCAATGCAAATACTCCCTCACCTTCGTAAGACAAATCATTTTACCAGGGTTCCAGATCATGGTTCTCCATTCTGGATTGATGTGTGATGTGTGTTGATGTGTGATGTGTGATTGATGTGTTTGAATGTTCTCCCTGTGCCCTAAAAGGTTTCCTCCAGTTCTTCAGTTTTCCCCCCACACTCCAAAAACATGATAAGGTAAACTGGAGTTGCCAAAGGGCACAATTAAAGTCTGGGTCTCTTCACAAGTAAAGCTTGGTTTATTTCTCCATGCATCCAATATTATTAGGCCTACTTCATTTTCTTCAATTATTGTTGTTTTCTGAGTTTTAGTTTTAAGATGCTAGTTGTATTGTGTTTCAGACGCAGGCTATTTGTATAACTAATTAACAAAGAAAGCATTTGCAAATTCCAACTGTTTGGACTTTAGGTACTGGAACCTTTGGTACTCGATCAGAAGTCAACAGAAAAGGGAAAGTGAGAAAAGTGTGGTGGAAAAGTGCCCAAATTGTCCGTAGTTGTCAACATGTGTGTGAATTGTGTGCCCATCCTGGGTTATTCCCAAATTTGCGTCTGTTGTTTCCAGGATGGGCTCCCCCACAACCTCGTATAGGACAAGCGATATAGAAGATGAATGTAAAAAAGACAGCATATTTGAGAACCGTATGCAGATTCATTAATAATTTGTTGACTGGCAGGTGTGTCCTGTAGAGTAACTTAGGGACAACTGAGTTTAGCTGACATACTTCATTGTCCTGACCCTCAAGGTTTTCTTCTGCCGAGAAAGGCCTGTGGGAGCCGGTTGACAGATGATCTCCCCATTTGGTGAAAGCATTCATAGCTGTAATTGGGTACCAGCCCATGACTCTCCCAAGTCAACTGAAACATCATATTATTAAAATACTCTGGCCAGGGAGGTGGAGTTTGATGTCTGATAACTGGAGTCTTGGTCAGCAGCATAAAGAATTTTGGAAATTATTACCCAGGAGGAGGAGCTTTTTTGAAGCGGCGCATCCTCCATGAGCTTTTCGTACTAAAGTCATCCTGCAATCGATACCTTCAACATGCCCTGGCAGTAAATGGACCCAGGGATGGTGATAACATGTAACAATGCTTTATGATAAAAGGCTTGGAATGCCAGCCAAATGTAGTGGCCAGCAGGAGCCATATTGTTAACTTTGGTAAAAGTTTTTCAAAAAGTCATCAGTGAGAGGAGCCAAAGGCCTCTGCTGTGTTGTCTTAGGTCTGGACCCAGGTGTCACAGAGGATCATCATCTTCCACATGACGAGAGGTTTTGGATGTTTTGGGTGCAGTAGGGGCAGGGCAGATTGGAGGGGGCTAGCATTTTAGATAATATGCAGAATTATATGTAAAACTGGGCTTGGGGGTCCAAGGTGACGTTTTATTCAAGCTGCGCTCCTGGTCCCATCACACATTGATGTGTCTTACTGTCCATTTCTGTTCTTTTTATGCTTGCCTGTTTTGTCTTTCTCATCAGACTAACTTTGTCTGTGGTTCAGTACCAATCTATTTTTTATTTTTTTTTTAAAGAAAAATCCAGACGGTTTTCTACAATGGAGACTCGGACCTCAAGGAAGAGGGAAAAAAAACAAGCAAAAAAAACCTAGGCATTAGAATTTAATGAGTGCGGGCTTGGGGGGGAGGGGGTGGGGAGCCGGGGAAGAGCACCCAAGCTCCATTATACGGCGAGAGAAAGATTCTGAAATACTAGAGCCGGGACGTGCGCTCTGATCAGGACGGCAGTGAGCACAATTACCTTCTTTTCAAATCCTTCTGTGACACTGCGGGAGGAAGAAGGACTTTGAAACTTGAAAGGCAAGAGCTCGCTTTCAACCTCAAAAGCGAGCAGGAAAGGGCTCTGAAATTTGTTCAGTTCTCCCAATCCACCATTAGGCTGTTTCTTCCTCTCGCCTCCAGGCATTTAACTGCTTTTTGAAAAGATGTTAAGAAATTCAATCACCATAGAGAGACCAGGGTGTTTTTTTTTTGGAGCATGTTTCTCTTGGTTCGGTCAAGGTCTAGGCTGAAGCTTTTGTGTGGGGGCTGAATAGACCTGTAAACTGGTGAAGCACTGGTTCGGGCAACCATGGGAAAAAAGGTTGAAATGAAAGAGGAATAAAAAAATAAAGGAAGAAAGAGAAGTCATAAGGCTTCATGAGGTTGATAGCTAGAGTTGCCAAGATGCTGCTGAGTTCAATTTTTCATCCGCTGCTTTGCTTGTTTGACTTCGGAGCAGAAGTTCAGCCCCAGTTCACCACTGCTGGGGGAGTAACGCCTTGATTGGCAAGAAGGCAATGGAATAGGAAAAGTTTTTTTGTTTGTTCTTTTGAGACTCCGATGGACAGAGAACACATGGGGGACGTGCAGACAACAACGTGTAAGAGTTGAAATTAAGAGGAACTGAAAGAGCCTGGAGAGGAAGGTGGAGAAAAGTAAATCAGAAGAACAAAGACTAGCCAAACAAGATCGGAAAGGTTAAGCGGTGGCTTTGAGGTGGCTTCTTCCTGAACAGACACTTGCTAAAGTCAACAGTTGGGGGGGGGGGGTCTTTGTTTGCCTGACGATTTGAGCAGTTGTTTACTCAACTCTTCTTGAGGTTTATGGCACCATTGGAAGTTGGAGTGAAACCAAATAAGTCCTTCAGTACGACGCTGGGTGTAACGGGATGGGGGTATGATGGGGTGACTGAGGCTCCCGTTTACAATTACTCGCTTCAGCCTTCTGTAGCGGGAAAGCAAGCACTGAATAGTGAATGGGGGGATGATGGGGGGGGGTAAGTGTCACATTGGAGGGAGCTGATTGCAGTGACCCTGGGAGAAACCAAAAAACGTGACTGCCGGGGGAGTGCTGAGAGCGTGACTGCAGATCTTAAGGCTTTCCCTTTACTCTGGGGTGGTGGGTGGGTGGGCGTGAAATAAGAAGGGCAAGGCCAGGCGGCAGGAGGAAGCAAGGGACAGACCTTCTGCCTGATGGCCAGGAGAGACATGCAGGTACCACTTCAGGCTCCTTGTTGCCTTAAATTTGTCTCTCTCCTGTGGTTCTTCAGATTCCATTACCAAGAACCCCAAGAAAAGATGAAAAAATGCAGGAGAAAAGGAATTAAAAAGAATATACATCATGAGCTCTGCGCAAATAATGCTTATGAAACAGGTTTTGAGTCAGCTTGTGCCAGCTTGTAAAAGTACAGTAGAGATTTCAGGAAATGAAAGACGTACCATGCAATTGCTAGGATCAGATAATACCTAGATCATACCTCTTGCCTTCTGCTTTGATGTGGTTAGGAAATGTCATGGAAACCAAAGCAAACCAATGCTTCACCTTCTGGTCTGGACCATGTGGTGGAGCCTCAAGGCACGCAGAAGGTGTGGAGTCCATCGCTCATGCTTGCTCACCTCAGGCTCTGAGCTCAGTGAAGTGACCACTTTCCCCTGGCCCTTGGCTACAGTTGGCTGTCTCCTCCTGCCAGCTGGACCTCTCGCATACCTTCTTACCACGGGGCCCACTGCCGTTGCCATGGCGAGCAAGCTTTTCCTGGGAGTAATGCTGGTCCTCTTGGTGCTAACCCCGGTCCGAATGGACTCTCGTCAGGAAGAGAAAAGCTTGTTGACGGGTGAACAAGATGGGACGGCTTTTCAGGATCTCGTGGCCTGAATGCCGAGTGCTTCCTTTGACAGGAAAAGGGGGATTCAGGGATGTATTATTTGTTTTAAAAAGAACTCCAGGGTAGGGATGTCTCCTTAGAGGTGGAGAGCTAGGGAACATGGGGGGCTGGAATAAGGGGATTTTCTGAAGCTAGAAAGGCTTAAAGAAAGGTTCTTGAACATTCAAGGAAGTCCACATAGACAAATTGTTTGAGAATGGCCCTCGTTTTATAAACAAACTTGACCCATACTCGGGCTATTGAATGGAAAGTCATGCTCCCGGTCTTGTGCACTTGAGGAATTCTGCAGATGGAGCGTGTCTGGTCTCCTCTTCTCAGAGAATGAGCCCGTCGGATCTGCTGAAGCTACAAAGCCTATCTTCCTCTGCAGTTGCCACTGTAGCCGCCGACTTCCTTAAATCCGTGCAAGGAATACGATGTGAAATCCCTTTATGTTAATATTGCGGTTTGTGAGAGTAGACCTATTAATCCAGATTTACAGTATAAGTGCTATTATTCCCTTAATAAGATCACAGGGTGTGCAGTATTGGATTAAATACTTATAACGTAACCGACGCCATCATTTTTTAACGGAGGGAGACGCAGCTTTTCGTCAATGACATTTAGATATCACCCCCTGTGCTGTCTTTGAGAAGATTGCTGCCTTGCCATAATTAGGGATTTCTTACGGATTCTTACGTAACGGCTCCACAAGACTCAAATGTCTGAAAAAGACCTTTGGATCAATTTTTATGTGACAGTGTAGCTTTTCACTCTGTATAGTGCATGTTCTTTTCTTCTCACTTTTTCTATTCTTTATTCTGACATATTAGTGCTTAGATATACTATAAGGAAAGGCTTGGACCAAAATAAAAATAGAAGACTTCATTACATAATCTAAAGATCATATTAAATAATAATACTGTGACCCTCTATTAGATTAGCTGTATGGAAAAATGGATGGATAGGTGGATTATATAATATTGTGGTAATCTGTGTTAAAGTTGTTAAGTTTTGATATTAGGATATTTTCACTGGTGCTATAGAATTACATCAGATTTTAGCCCTGGTTATTATAAAATTATACGAGGACTGAGATGTTCCTTAATAGTATTGGTGGGTTTTATTGTAGCTGTTGGAATGCAATACAGTGAAGTGAAGCAACATTTAGTGTATCAGAGCCATGGATTTTTATTGTCACAGTTAAATACAGTGTTTCAATTGACCCATATGATAAAAAGTCAATGAAAAGACATTCTGCTACCCTTTCGGATTAAATTACACAATTTTCATTCTATGGATCAGCTCAGAAGATGTACGTGAACTTGGACTCTTGACCCTGAGAAGGTCTTCTGGCCGTTGGGAGACCCTCTTCTGATCTGGCTTATAAGTGTGTTACAGTCCTGTTAACATTGGTTAGGGTGCGGCCTTGCCCCTGTGGCTCAGCAGCTGATCCTACCCCGCTTTCATCCACACAAACACATGGCGTGCGGGCAAACCCCAAGAGATCTGCACCGTTCCTGTAGCACCTGAGCAGACATAATCCTATGATAGAAGAGGGGGGTGTGGACCAGGGACATCGATATGACCCGTGGGGGCCACTTAAGAGCCGTAAGCCCGCGGAAAGATCCGGCGCACGGGAATTTCCTCTCGACTGATGTTGAGAAGCACACCCCACCCTCTAGCGATCGGCCGTAAACTGGCACAGTTTAATACAGGGGTCCAAACCCTGCTGGGTTTTACAGATTACTCACAATGCTTGCGGGTGCAGGTGTGCATGGCAACCCATAGCACGATTCTCCCCCACCCCGCAAATTAAAGATGGCAATGTGACCCAACTCGCTTGCCCACCCTGCAGGAGCCTGGCACGAGGGTTTACTGAATGGGGGAGTGGAACTCCATTCAACCGTGGTCGTGTTAGCATGTGGCTACTGCTCGTTAGCTTCGGCATGGTGTGAGCTGAATGTTGGGATCACATTTAGCCCCCCCCCCCCCACCCAAATTTCTGAACACAGCTTTTCTCAAGGGCATTTTTCTCCCCCAACTGCTTGTGAAATAAACAATCTGGGGGTAATTGCTTGTGGAAATCCAGTTAACCGGCGGTTCACGGCAGTCAGGCGGATTAAAATTGGCACTGGTGAATTTAGTTCTGTTGCCTGGGTCTGCGTTTGCAGATACGAGAGGCAGGTGCTCATTTAGTGTGGTGACACCCTCTAATCGCTGGGCTTCTGTGACTGGTACGCGCTGCATGGGGCAGCATCTTTACAGTATTGCACCCTCTGTAAAGTTACCACTCTCAACTGCCTTAGTCACGGGACATAGTGACATAGATTTTTGAGAATGCAGGATTTGATCGGTTCTGGAGGTTTAGGGCCTTGCTCAGTCTGCTGACTGACTCTGCAGACTGGGATTTGAACCAGTGACTTTCTGTTCGCACCGCAACCTCCCCCCCCCCCACTCCATATCTATGACATATGAACAAACAAATTCCACATACACAGACTGAGCTGAGGAAGCATACTGGCTTTGCATGTGTGAGGCTACAGTACTTCCTTTTGAGCCACAGGCACAACGTGTCGTATGTGTCGTACAGGAAGACTAGAGCAGAGGTGCAGGGTACAAAGCAGCGGGGGGGGGGGGGGGGGGGGGTCTGAAATTGCTTTTCTTCCCAGTTTACGGTGTGGAACCGTAGTGCAGTGTTTCTATATCGCACAGATGCCCCGTGCAGATGTGACATGCTCATATAAGTGACCTTCCTCCCTTTTTATCTGCAGAAGATGAGAGTCCGGGCCCCCCCTGCCACCGGGAGCGCCGCAACGCAATGGCAGGCGCCAAGCTGGGTGAGGAGCCATCCACGTCCACCGAAGAGCGCCCCCCTCTGGTGAAGAAGGAAACACACAGCTCGCTGCCCCACCTGCCTGAGCACGCACTGCCCTACCGGGGCGCCTTCTTCGCTGACCCACAATACCTCGACTCCCATTATCGTGAGTGTCCTGGGTGGGGTGTCCTGCCTCGCAGGCAGCAGGAAGCCTGGAACGGCGGACTATTTTCAAAATAAATTATCATTATTATCATTATTGTTAATGTCAGTCGTTACCAAGGTCTTTCAAGCCACGTCTTGCTCCAGTGTCGGCATCCATCACTGGAGCCAGGTCTCTCTGAGTCAGGGGAGGTGCTGCACCCTGGTCCCTCGCCATCTTGGCGGCCCCGCCGTACGCACCGCGCAGGTGGATTGCGCGGCTAAAGGACGTGGCAGCTGTGCCTTTGCGGTGGGCCGGTGACGGCGGCAGGAACATTGCTACAGAGGCGTTTCCAGTTTATTACTCTTAATGTCATTTGTCTTTGCAGCGCTTACCCAGCATCCTGCGCGGCCAGGTGATGCCAAGGGGTGGGCAGGATGGGGGGTGCATTCAGGGACTGGTTAAAGTTTAAAGGGCATGAAAGCGGCAGGGCAACAGCTGATTTAAAGCCCCCACCCTAACCCACCACAGGGAAGTTAGGGGTGGAGTTTGTGGCCGACACTCCCTAATGAAGTTGTGTGGGCATCTCATCGGGGCGGGTATAAAAAGCACCCCCCTCCCCCACCTGAACTATTAATAATACACTTGGAAAGACATAGAGAAACAGTTATGGGGGGGAGGGGATGAAAAAGGCAACGGGCAGGAGTTATGGGGGAGGGGGGCACGCTTCCACCTCAGGATGGGGGGAGCGGCAGGGATTGGATGTGATGGCTTGTTTAGTTTCACCGAGTTGGCCGCGAATTGGGCCTGACAGTGTTTTTTAATCCGCCGGAGGTAATGAAAGCCATTTACCGCAGCACGGCATGTTTAGCTAGCTCGTCAGCTAGCTTGTTAGCCGGCGCTCCGCATCGCCAGCCACCGGTTCTGAAAAGGTTACTCGCAAGCGGGTCGTGTCTTCAGAGCCTTGGGTTGTGAGCCGAGCATTATGGGCAATTATGGAGCTGGGCCAGCTCAGCAGGTCTGCCACATCTGATTGCGCATGTCCCTGTGGCTGACTGTGATGAGGGGGCACTGCTGCGTAGGGGTGACCAAGAGTTACCAAGGGAAAGGTTAAGGGGCTTTGGGGGTCAAATGAAAAAGTCTCTCTGAGATAGAGAGGTTAAGAAAAACAGCAAGATAAAAAAAAGATCACATAGATCCGCTTCCTATATAAGTGTGGAGTGGTAGGGTTGTAGGTGGGAGGTTAGGGGATGTCGGGGAAAAGATGGATTGTTTGGGAGTAATTTGTACAGCCTCTCCGACTGCCTTCCCCCCAGTCTGAGCCTCCGGTAGCTCATCACAAGAGCAGGAAGTTAGAAGAGATGTGCCCAGCTGATGAAAGTTTCCGGAAGCCTCTCCGAGAGTTTGGCCCAATCCTTGGGGCACAGAATCATCAAGGGTGGAGTTTATGAGCTGAGATTCCTGGTGAGAGAGCACAGGGGAGCCCGTCGTCTGTTTTCAGTTGTAGGTGTTAAACGGACAAAGACAGAATGGAGGGGGGGGGAGGTCATTCGGGTCAGAGTTCCTCAGCCTCGCAAGGTCATGAGGCCTTCCCTCCCGAAAAAAAGTGAAGCTTTTGAAAAAAGAGCCTCTGCCAACTGATTCCGGAGCCTTTGAGGTGTGAAGAATGTTGACCTCCTTCGCTGGCTTCACAAACACCTCCTCCCCTGTGGCAACTCCCCCAGCTCCGGCACCTCCACCCCCCAGTCACCTCCTAAATTTCTCCCAGGTGTGCGGGCGTGATGGAAGTGGGGCCGCCCGCCATTGTGCTGTGCTAGCAGGCTGTGGGGGCCCCGGCGCAAGGCCACCTAAATCCCATTACTCTTCCCCCGCTGCGTTGTCAGTGCATAACGCGGCTAAACGCCATGGCACCTGCATCCTCCACCGCACCTGGCCGCTGCGTCGCCATGGCAATACATGGGGTGGGGCTGGGGAGGGCGTTGGATTTTTGGCAAGGCCCGCTGTTTGCAAATCTCTCATTTTGTCTCTGTTCCCTTTCACATTGAAGCTTGCAGCGCGACACCTTGTTTACCTTGATTTTTACACCCACTGCAAAAGGTGTAGGAGGCATTAAAAGGGGGAAAAAGCTTCCTTATAAGAGTTTGCTAAATCGTTATGGTGACTAAGAATTAAGAGCTTTTATTCTGCAAACAGAGGATAAGAGTTAATATCCTGCTTAGCGCTGACGCTAATACGCGCGGCTCAGAGTGGATAAGGAGGCAGGAGAGTGGATGAAGGAGTTTCTGAGACCTGGATTTTTCGGACGTGTGAACGTGTCGCTAGGTCCCTGAATGTATGAGCAATATGCTCTGATTGGTAGATGTTGTAGTTATCTGTTAAGAGTATATATGGGGCGGGGCCAGAGGGTGCATTGTCCCCAACTAAATGCTGATTGGCTCTGGAGTACCCCTTGCCCTGTTATCCCTGTCACTCAAATATGTGATTCAAAACGTCAAAATGATACAGTTGGCCCCTATGTATGAATTATGGCCTGTCTCCACCTTAAAAGATCTTGGAATCTTCTGTGTCTTCCACACCTGGCAATATTAGCAACGGCATGTCAAAGATGTCATTACCAAACAGTTCATTTTAAAGCAGTTTGTGAATATTTTCATTAAAGAAACATGGGTTTTAATGCTGGTGACGATGTGGCGATGCCCCGGAAGTGTGGAGAAGCGATTCCAACAATTTCAAATCTGCCATTTAGGACATGGTGAGGGTTCCAGTGAAGGTCTGCAACCTCCACCTGGATTTTGGGGAAGTTCTGTATTTGTGGAATTGGCTGTGTTTGTACGAATGGGCTACATGGAGGTTTGCTCACCAGCGTGTGTTTGTACAAATGGGCTACATGGAGGTTTGCTCACCAGCGTGTGTTTGTACGAATGGGATACATGGAGGTTTGCTCACCAGCGTGTGTTTGTACGAATGGGTTACATGGAGGTTTGCTCACCAGCGTGTGTTTGTACGAATGGGATACATGGAGGTTTGCTCACCAGCGTGTGTTTGTACGAATGGG
>JAODKE010000001.1:25136372-25150014 GCA_026779605.1 Mormyrus hasselquistii | reverse complement strand
GCTCAACTACCTCTGCCACTCAAGGATGCTTACTTATCCATCACTCAAGGACCTTGTTTATTTTTTATATATCTATTCCTCAAACCCCTTACGTTTAAAGTGATGATATTAAAATTAGGCCAAAAAGATATAATGATAAAATACAATAAAACATAACTAAAATAATAAAAGCCAGCCATTAAAAACAGTAATGTCCTTCTGTCTCCCCAGTCAACTGATAAGAACAGATGTTTTTTTTGTGTTCATTTGTGTTCTGCGGAAGGAGTAAGATTTTCATTTTATAGTGGAACTAACTGCTTTCTGTACATGAGGAAAACAGTCTCTTGAGTCTTCAGTGATATAGTATTCCTGAGTGGATCTTTCTTTCTAAACGTCATAGTCGTTTTCTTATTTGTTGTCTTTAAACCTTGACCGAGGGAAGAATTCCAGTTGTACAGTAAGTTCTTATATCTCTCAAAGTCAAGGATGAGGGACCGCTGGATGGTTTACTTTTCTGGATAATTGAACTCTCGAAAAAGCACTTAATTGAAACACCGTTCTTATACTTTAATCATTTGTACAAATACATTAATGACTTTTGTAATGTTACTTTAATTTTTATATGTGATACAACACAAGAGATCAGAAAGTAAGCAGTAGTGGAACAACAGGTAAGACGAATGAAGCGCTCTACTCGACATGTATTGTGCAATTGTTTCCTTTGTTATTTTCTATTTATAGTGTACATTAGTGTTACTTGAATGTCAGATTCAAAAGCTTTTACTGCACTTGTACTTCTATACCTGTGCAAATGGCAAATAAAGTTTCAATTCGGTTAAACTCCCGTGGTGCGCTGGACGTGATGCCAGCCGTTGGGGTGCAGCCTTCAGGCGGAGCGGGGGGTGAGTATAGGGAGTGTACAGTTTGTGGCTTTAACAGAGAGAGCTGTGTTCCTGGTCACCGACGGGCCATTAATTTGTTAAGATTGACTCTACTTCATAAATGTCTTGCAGATGCTGGGCTGCTATTAGCCACCAGGGAGGGTGAGTTGGGGTTTGGGGGGGGGGGCGGGCTTTTTTTTAATGCCACTCGGGGTAAATAGTTTCCATAACACCCTCCCTTGTGCCTCCTCCCCCTGCCAAATCTATTTCTCTTGCGGCTCTGTTATTCGTAAGAAAACGACACTCTTGTGTCCTGACCAACGGGACTGATGCTCCGATTGGATCGCGAACGCCCCTTTTAATTGCCCCCGGTGATGTCATAATCGCCTGAGATGCTATAATGCTATGCTCCATGCAGCTTGTTTTATGATGGGCGGAGCAATGCCAAGTGAAATCAATCATCCCTTTGGTGCACATTATAAAGGAATGTGCAGGAATTGCCATGTTTTTGTGAATGAAGAAAGAGACTGTGAGTGTGTCTGTGGGGGTGGATGTTCCAGGGGGTGGCCATAGTTAAGATAGGACTACTTAGAACCATCACAGTGGGTCAATCTCTGGGCTCCAGCTTCAAATTGCTAATAAAATGACCATATAATGTTCATGTGCAAGCGTGTGTGCCCAGTGATGTACTGGCATCCCGTCCAGGTGGCATCTAACCTTGTGCACTGTGCTTGCTTGGATATCTCACTACACTCTTGCACTAGAAAAAACAGCTGGAAAACGAAAGGATGGATTGAAGGTTGCTTTATATCATTAGCAGGGATGTATACTGAGATGGGCTTACCAGGACACTGACCTCGGCTGGAAGCTGATTGGCCCCCAGAGTGCCCCGTGCCCTGTCACTCACCGATTCCAAACATATCATTGGCTAATGATAAGGCTGTACTCTCTGTATGAGTTACGGCCCCCTGTTATGGTCCCATCTTAAAAAAATCCTGGAATCGCCCCTGATTATTAATAATTAGTAATAGAATGTGGGTGATTGGCCGTCCCTTGACTTTGCCTCACCCCCTGGGATATCCGCACCCTCCCACCTTTTCACTGAAATGGTAATTTTTGGGACGTGTGAGAGTGGTACTTGAAAGGAGGGCATGTATTGTGGCTGAATGATGCTCAGCAATGACTGTCAGCGAGTCTGAAGTTAACTGACAAACCAAAGTCTCATCACAGGCTTTTTTTTTCACCAGTAACACAGAGGATATTTTTCAACGTTGTAATTTAAAAACGCACGGGCTTCGCACAGAGCGCGGCGCTACAACAAGTGAATTAGGCTAATTTATACAGTGTTAATTAGGCCATCAAACACAAAACAATTTGGGATTGTAATTAAGCAAAACACACAAAAGTCAACTGTTACTCCCAACGCGCTCGGCTGAACAGTCGTCAGATGTGTTATTTACTTGTCGAAACAGCTTGAGGTCTGAGGCCTCAGTGGCAGCCGGGGGCTGTTTGGGGATTTACAGCCCCTTGTGCAGGCTGCCCGGGGAATCGCCGCCTGTGAAACCACGCTAGGGGGGGGCAACCACAGCCCAGGTGACACAGGTGCTGTGTTCGTCTTTTATTTTTCCCTTTCCTAAATGGTGGACAGTCTGGCATCTCCTCCAGCTCCTGCTGGCCCAGGAAACAGACCTCAGGGCAAACAGCACCCCCCATCGTCCATACCCACCCGAAACACCAGAACACTGCATGTCCGGCTGCTCTCTCACTCTGTTTTTAGTCCATTTTTACACTTTATTTATTTGGCTGCTATGATCCAAAGCAGGGTCAGCCAGTCTCTGGAGCAATTGGGGGTTAAGGATCTTGCTCAGGGGCTCAGTGGTGAAATTGCTGACAGCTATAAGACCACCACCTCTGGGATTTGATCCGGTGCCCTTCTGATCACAGGCAGAGCATCCTAATCTGCTGAGGCGCATTTGCAGTGCTGCCTGGGTGCTCTATCGCTTTGGCTGTATTTGGCGTATTTACATTGTCATACATCGCCCCAAACAAGGCTGGATTATAGCCACAGCACCACCAGAGAACAGCATGTTACAAATGATTATTGTAACAGACCATTTGTTAAGTAAACATGCTTGTCTTGATTTCCTAAAGGGGCGTGTTTTCAGCTGTAGATTGTTTTTGCCATACAAAAAAGGGGTGAATGACATGTATTGATGTGTGAAATTCTAACCTGTTGTGACACAGTTTGGTACCAGGACAGGCTCCCTTTAAAACACCTTATAAAACACCTTCGCCTTAAGCTTTGTTTCAAAATCATTAAGGATGCCAAATTTAAAACCGGCACGGTGATCATTTTTTTTTTATTAACTGGGAGTGCTTCCTAATTGTTTGTGTTTAAAATTAACGAGCCTGGTCAAAGTTTGTGTCTAATTACCCCTTCATTAGGCTCTCCTTGCAATCATGTGTTAATGATTTCAGATTATTTATCTCTTAATCATGGAGCCGTTATGAAAGCCAGAGGAGTGTTTTCAAAAGAGTCCAAAAACTGATAATTGCATGATGAAAACTACACACTGTATGGACTTTATAGATTTAAAACGTAGTATTACAGAAGTACTGAAGTCGGTTATTTTCCTCTGTTGTGGAGATATTTTGAGAATAATTATAGTGCCCTTTGCATCCTGGGATAGGTTCCAGGCTACCAGCCCTACACGACCCCAATAAGTGGTTACGGATGGAGCAAGGTTGGATCACAGCATCCTATATATTTAACTGACCTCTCCAGCTGCTGTTTTTTGGATTACTTGTTTTTAATGTGACATTCTAGTTCTTTTTTATGTTTTTGGAGTGTCAGTCAGTCTCTCAGCACCAAGTATGTTTACACTGTGGATTTCCATGATCCTGAAACATGGAAGAAGAAGGTTTGTAGGAAGATCTCATAGTCTTGGCCAAACAGGTTTGAGGAACAGTGGAGGACGTCCAGCCCATGCATAAGAAATTGCTTTGTCTTTCTTCAGCCAGAGTATGTGTGGTAAACAGTGTGTAGATCCATCCCCCCGGTGACATGTTTTATTATGGTTTATGACACATTTTATAAACGTAATTGTTGCTGGTTATAATCCATAGAGTTGATTATTGTTTGGTAAGCAATGTGGACTGTAGTGAAATACAATTTTCTTTTATTGAGCCTGACCAGCAAAACCTATCAATGGTTTTGCTGGTCACTATGGGTGAAAGTGCTTCCCAGAGAATAAGTTCAATAGGTATATACAAATGCTTTGTGTTGGATTTGTTAGGATTTATTGGATTTCTGTACATTTCCCAAACCAAGTCAAAGCCCCTTTTCCGAGCCACACACTTGAGAATTTTCCATTTTAATAATAAACTTATCATTAAGGTTCATTGTGAATTAACGTACAGTAAAGAATGATGACACTTTGTTCATTGAGTGATTCATATTGAGGAATTAACCTTTACTCAAAGTATAGGCACTGTTAGAACATACACAACTCCTGAGAAGAGTCTACATCCATCCATCCATCCATCCATTCATCCATCCATTTATCCATATATCCATCCATCTCTTGTAACCGCTTATCCAATATCGTGCTGGGGGTGAATCTGTGAATAAATATGCTATATATTCCTCTCCTTTTGTGACTTATAATTCACTACAGGAAGTATAAAATCATGCTGAAGCTTCAATTAAGCATTCCTGGTCTGAAAATGATGGGTTTAAAAAAGCTTGTAAAAAGGCCAGTTAGGGAGGGCGACAGATAACAGAATGTTAGGTGGCCTTTACTTTGTAAACAGAAACATCTTTGTTTTCCGTCTGTCAGGTTTCCTGTCTTACTTCTCAGTGCCGCCACTCATTGGTGTTATAGCTGTCAGTGGTAATCACTCTTGCCCAGTTTGGGAGGGAATTTTGGCTGAGGGAGACAGGGAGGTAGAGGGTGGTTCTAAGGGCATGGGGTGGGGAGTATGGAGCCCAGACCAGCCTTAGCTTGTCCCCTTAGAGTACGAGACGACAGGCACATTCCGAGCTGACACATCACGTCTTTCCAGCTTTTCTGGAACACTGGGGAATCGTGACATATAAGCTGGCTTTGGCTGTAGACGATGTAGATTCGCACCGTGGTACAGTTAAGTCTTCCCCAGAGTGTTTGCTCTTGGTCACACGACCGTCGCTGATGTCCCTTGTTGGCGATCTCTCATGTACCATTTGGCAGTTGCACAACCTGTTGTTCCTAGATCCAGGGACAGTGAAACGCATCAGAACAATGGAGGGCTATCATGGGGGGTGGGGAGGGGAGGGGCACAGGATAATACCTATTTGTCGGTTTCACTTTTGAAAAGCTCAGATTTAACCTTTTGCTTTAAAAAACATAGACATAACTCAGGTTTAATTAATAATCGTTGTTCATCATTGTGTTCTTAATGATGCTCCAAAAACCCCTCCCCCCCTTTCGTTCTGTGGTCCATGACTAGATGAAGAACACATTTAGCTAGAATCTCTTACTTTGTTTCGCTCCAAGTGCTAATTTTGGCTGTGGCTGAGTGAGATCACAATGAAGACATAAAGCAGAGGAAACAGCCTGGGATGTTTGAGTTTCCTCAAGCAGTTTGTAAACTCATATTCCATGTCCTTGCGGTGTAAATCCGAGCACACTTCCCCGCAGTGTAAATATTTATGCGCCTGCCGGAGTCCCTTTCACTGGCATGAGGTGGATTCCTTCTTTCTTCGCTTGGAATGAGGACCTGGTGAAACAGACCGCAAGTAAAACCAGGAAACTTTTCCTCCCAGCTAACCAAAAACTTGTTGGTCCCAAAGTCTACATCAATCAATTTTAATTTTCAAGGAATACTTATACATTCTGTATTCATTTAGCAGACACTTTTATCCAAAGTATTTTATTTAAAGATGGCATGGGCAGACAGTCCCTGGCGATAATCACTAATGCTCTAATATGTGTCTGTCACTGTCCCGTCTCTTTCTGAAACATTTGTTCTACCCTTAAAGTGTAGAGCTCATGAACTCAAGGATCGGTCTGCAGTGGACTGTCTCGTAGTGTGAGTGAGATGCTGATGGCCTCTCTAAGCTAACTGGGATTGACTGTGTGCCAGCAGGAGCTGGTTTTCCTGCGGGGAGGAAGGTTAACAAAATGGTGAGAACTAGTCCCCTCTGAGTAGGCCGGATGGAGATGAAGCATGTCATGATTTTTCTAGATTGATGTGGAATGTAGTTTAAAAGCACTACAGTGATTTTTACTTTCCCCGTGCAGAGGTAGGAGACTATTCAAATTTGATCTTGTGCTTTTTTCCCTCTCAAAATTTTTATTCAACATACTCCAAAGGTCCTGGTAGTTTAGTGCTTCAAGCTGGGACAATATGATTGTGCCCTGTGTTGGATGTTTGAATTTCTTGGTGAGGTTTGCAGGGCACGAGGGAAAGGGTAGTATGACATGGGCTGAACTGTTGGTCCTCTCCTCGCCATACTTTGTTGATGCGTGCCCAAAGTGAATAAGGCAGAGAGTGATCCTGCTGTTTTATGGACCACTCTGTGGAATGTTTTGGCTGTCCACTTCCCTTGTGTTCTATTTGGCTTTCTCTCAATGGCCTGCGGTGTTTGCCTTCCACGTGAAGTACTCAGCTCATTCAGGGAAAGGTGCTGGAGTTTATTTACCTCTTGAGGGAGCCTTGGAAATCAAACTTCTGCCTGGGACTTGAAATAAGCCTGTTCTTATCAGCCCTGATGCATTAGACACTGACGGATCCTCGGGGAGGAGTCTAACAGAAATTCGTGGCATGTCTGGACTCTCCACGGGGAAGAAAAGCCGGTGGATCGGAGTAATCCTGGACGTAGACGAGGCGGAGCACACTTCATATCATATGCAGGGAGGCATTGTGGGAGCTGCAGAGCATACGTAGTTTGAAATCTCTTTCCAGAAGAGTTGTGTGTATTCTCTTGCTTAGTTGTCCATCTCAGGATAAGTTCTGTTTTGTTGTTCGGCTTGTTTATGACCTTCCCTCATACAGTCGATAAGATCAGAGCATATATGAAGGGCCAAGATAGTCCTTTTAAGTATTCAAACTTGAGAAATTACCTGTTATCACAGTCTAGAATCAGTGTGAAAGGAATGCACTCTGTGGTATCCACCTGCATGTACAGCCTGGGTTGATGTTAATCAGGTAGCCATACCTCCATCCCCAGCCTCATGTTTAACACGCTAGCCCGCTAACAGTTCGGTACCCAGCACTCAGAGGCCAGTGTCAAGACCCATCAGTCAGCCGATACCGTGGTAAACGGCAAACAGACCGGATAAGTGTACTGCTGGGCCTTCGCGGCTGCCTGAAACGCACAGGGACTTTTGGGAAAAGTCACCGTGTCGGCACAGCTGTTAAGCTACGTTGTTTCATCGGACAGCGGTATTGTTGCCTGCAGAAAAATTGTAAATAATTCATTGAGGGGAAGGATTCTACAGTTTCAGTTTAGTGACGCGAAGGTGGGAGTGGAGAGATCAGGAGGGTATGCAGGTCTTCTTCTGCTCCTGGCCACTTCATGCTGGAAGCCTTTGATCAGAGGACAGGAGCGTCTTGGCTGATGCAGCTGGAACATCGCATTCTACGATGTGTCACGTCCGCCTGCCGTAACTGCCGTCGCTATTTCCTGTCATTGAGCCAACCACCTAATCCAGATCAGCAGGAATCCATCGATCGTGATGGTGCACCGGTGGGATTAACCCTGGGCTCTCAGAGTTAACCCCGTTATTTATTGGACAGACTTCAGAGGGTACCTGGAGTGGCGTTCTGGCTGTGCCCTGAAGGCATGTCACTGCTGCCTGTTGGTTGTTTTTGTCAGTATAGGCAATTCAGCTTCCCCTGCCTTACTTATGATACGACAAAACTGTATCAAAAAAGCCTTCATGCCGTATTTCTAGTTACAAGAATAGTATATTACCTTTACTTTTCCTATTATACCTGTTCTTCCACTTTTATTTTGCTGCAGCTCCTTCCACCTGTACCTTTTTTGACTAATTGCATAAAACAAGACCCAAGGAAAGTTGAAATCATTTTTCCCCCACCTAACTCACAACATAATCTAAGCACTCAGAGTATTTATTGTATGCAAATTGATTCCCAGTCTACAAACAGGGCCTGAGACTGAACCCTGTGGAACACCTTTAATAACTGACAGAAAATGAGACTTTAATTATCTCAAACACGCCGGGTTCTTTGAAACCCAGATGGCTTTGACATAGCCGGTGTTTATTAATCTCCAAACAACTGATTTATGGTGTGCTAAGTGGAATGTCTCTGCCAGGTCCATGGAAAAAAAACACAATGGTGTTTATTAACTAAGACATTTATAAAGTCACTGGCAACATATATGGCTATCCTAGCTGTGCTCTGACTTGTAATTAAGACTATTTAAAATTAATGATTCATTAATAACAGAAACCAAATGTTTTTTTTTTCCCCCAGACTTCTGACTAATGATGGAATTATAATAGAATGTTTTTTCAAGTATATATATGTGGAATATAAATATGTTTTTTTTAGAGCTAGACTTGCCAGAGTAGGCCAGAGGTAGCTCACTCCAGAAGCTGCTGTACTCGCCAGCCTTCCTGCTACATAACCCATTAAGTTTTTTTTCCTGCACTGGTGCACAGTCTGTTTGGAGAAGAGATCCTGCCAGCGTTCAGCTGCGAGTCGTGAAGTAAAACAGACGAACATGGGCGAACCCATAAAAACGTCAGTGCTTTCCAGCGGCAGGGAAACCGGCATCTGGCCCCAGGAAAGGAGCTGAAGTGAATGCAGATGTCGGGCACCTCTCTGTCTGGCAGCTGTTGGGCACTGGCACAGAGGGGGCCAGCTGTTTACACGCAAAGACATGAACACGTTCGGTCGGAAGCCCCCTTCTCCCCCCGAATGATCTCAGCCCTGCCTGTCCGGACACCCCGGCAGGAACACTGACTCTGTTGTGTCCCGCTCTCTGTTTCTCTGCTTCCTCTTGGATTTTCTCCCTGACCCAGATTCATGAGGACTCGGCAGGCCCAAAATACTGTTAGACCCCACGCTCCCCTCTAAAGTGCACAAACCTGGTCCGCTGATCGATAACCGTGGCCCCTGTTATACACTCAAGGGACGGGTAAATCCATTTGAGGCTGAAAATGACATGCCTTGAAACGCATGCTGACGGAAATGTGAAACTGCGGTATTTTTGTGTCCATAACACTGGCCAGGGAATTAGACTCTGCCATGAAATCACGATCCTAGACTCTTGTGATCCCCCTCCCTCATGAACATCTGGAATGGGGGGTAAGATGGAGGGACATGCCATAAATTCTTAAAAGATTGTACTAACACCCCCTTTAGGTCAGTGACATCGGCCAGACGATCCGGCCAATGATGTCGAAAGAAAAAAAAGACACAAGATTAATAACGAAAGCTCTACTTATAACAATATGAATGGTATTCTAATGTTTTATCTCTGTAATGGATGAGCCTCCTGCTTTTATCGCCACAATACCTGCCTGAAAACACAAAGCGATTTTATGGCCGATCAACCTTCAAACAGGCGCTTGCTAAGTATTTGTATTCATATCTCTTTTTGGACATTCGCTGTGGTTCTGATACCATGCGGGTAATTAAGTGCCAGTTGTGTACCGATTTCTGCAAGAGGGAGTCCCCCCTTCTGACATTTTGATGGGGCCGGTGAGCCAGGGCGGACCCTGTCGAAGATATCGATCAGCGATTAATCCCTCTCTCGCTGTGCCACCAGAGGAAGTCGATTGTTCAGGCACATTGTGTCAAAACACTGTTTCAATAAAAAATGAAAATGTAATGAAAAAACGCTTATGGTGAGAAGGTCGTTAGTTCAAATTTACAGAGTGATTTCACCATTCAGCCCTTGAGTAACCTCCAGTTGTCCCAGGGATTGCTTTCTTAAAAAAATGAAATGTTGCTTTGGGTAAAGTCATCTACTAAATAAACAACAAATGTGAAAGACGGTACGCTGAGAAATGCTGGGGGCTGTGCAGTGATTCAATTTTATTCTGTTTTACTCCTAATCATTATGAAAAGTTGAGTCCGCCATCAAAAGTTCATGAAGCCATGAAGCACCTGTAGCCATTTCCACAAGCAGATAACTGCTTTGTCTTTCTGCATCTGTTCCCTTGCTGATGTCATGTTTGTTCCCATCCCTCGACGCTGCTGCCACATCCGCCCGTCCCGTACCTGGGTCATATGATTCTGTTCACTGTCGCCGCTTGGAGCCAGTCTCACAAATAGCGAGAAGGGAAAATCCGGCCAGGCTAAGTACCTGTTATCTGACCGCAGGCCCGTAGTTTGTGGAAGTTCTCCCTGGCCGGGGCCCTGGGGGGAGCCCAGGTGGGAGGGGTTACACATCATGTGGGCACGTTCGCAGTAATTTTGTCTTGGCTCCAGGAACTAATGCCTGGCCGGCCTGCCTGACCATATCTCAGTGAATTCATATACCCATAAGTACTCATAATGTACACTGTATTTTACGTTAAATGTAAGCACTTGAATAGAATAGAAAGTAATCGTGACTTTCAGTTGCTCAGTACATCATAGCCCTTCTTCTTAATCATTTAACGGATTTACAGGGAGACACAGCAGTAAAGGGTCAACAGGTCAGTGTTGTCATGCCTTGTTTTTTTTGCACTTGTCCAGTCTGTCTTTGTACTTATTGTATTCATGGAGCACAATAGTCCAGGGAACATCACTGAATAAGTGCTGAGTATGAATACATACCGAATATGGCTGCCGTGACAATAATGTCTCTCTTGACCTTCGACTCCTGATGGGGGACGGATAATCCCAGAAAACTGACACCTGGTATAACCCGCTGTGTCTCCTCGACTCGCCTGTGGTATCACGTTAAAAACCGCACAAAGTGCACTGCCTTAGATGTTTCTGACCTTTTCTTCTGTTTCCGTCGACAGCTCCTCCTCAGTTCTTCCCCGCCTTCCACCCGCCGGTGCCCATCGACGACCGCCATGCCCAGGGACGCTACATATACGAGCCGTCACCCATCCCTCCACTGCATGTGTGAGTACCACCGTCTCCATGGCTGCTGCACCTCTCAGCCTGATGTAGGAGCCCGTTGTTATGTGACTGCTGCTTAAGCCACAGATCCCTCACCCTGCCCTAGAAAAAGCCTGAAACCAAATTCCAACTGAACAGAACAACAGTGTTCTAGCAGTTTAAGTTCCTGAAGAAAAGCAGATGTACTTTTCTTTTTGGAGACACCCCCCCCCCCTCGCCTCCTCGGAAGGTGTTTAAGGAGTTACCAAGTCTGCGGGGACTTTGCTCCTAAATTTGTCCACTCTGAGGCGGCAGAATCTTCACACTCAGTATTTGTGTCACTCCACCTGCTCCATTTTCTCGGTTAGTACTGGTGGAGTTTGTGAGCCAAAACATTGCAGATAGCCCATTTCGGAAGCGTTCTCAAATGTGGCTGATGGTACGATCTCTGCTGGTCCGTTCATGCAAACAAGTTGCCAGGGTGCTCCGAGTCATGGTGCGTGTGAATGTTTGCCTGGTTAGGCGGACAGAGGACAGAGGATGGCTTTATGACTGACTCTCTTAACCAAAGCTTTATTTCATTTGCCAAATTCTTGAACAAAGAGGAAATTAATCAATGATCTACAATTTTCAAAATGGCTGCTTTACTGTGGGCAGGACAAGAGGCTGGATGAAGGAGGACTGATAGATGGCTAGTGGATTTTACATTTATATATCCTTACTATGTACTGTAGCACTCGAGGTATATGGAACAAACCAGTTAGGATGTCAGGTACAGAAGAGGCTCAAGGAATAATCCACCATTCCAGTCTAGTGCTGGGTTGCAGGATGCTCAGACAATCTGCGCTTTTCAAAAACATCTGCAAAAATGATAGTGAACGTCAACCCAGTATGTTCCATTACAGCTTATTCAGTTCTGGGTCACAATCAGGCTGGAGTCTAAACAAGGAACCAGATATATGAGGCGAGTGGCATCTGGATTCGAAAATATATCAAATATATCTGCAATTACTGGGGTAGCGTGTGGCTCTGTGCCTAAAATCAGAAAGTTGCAGGTTCAAATCCTGGGGTCGGCAGAGTGATTTTACTGTCGTGCCCTTGAGCAAGGCCCTTAATCCTGATTACTCCAGGGACTGGCTGGTCCTGCCTTCTGATCCTCACTTACATGTCGATTTGGACGAAAGCTTCTGCAAAAAAAATAAAAAAGGAAAGACCAGTACAGAGCTGACTCGCTGACAGCCGTGTGTGAACCATCTGAGAAATCATGTGTTTTTCACCTGCTGCCATCAGCCTAATGATGGAGAGGCTCGACTCACGTACCCATCAATCCTGTAGACGTCACGTGTGCCTCTGGGTCTCAGGGGGCACTGGGGCCCCTGCCTGTTAGCAGGAATCCCTCGGCCTGCAGATCCTTACTTACCCACAAAGGCAAAAAACACAGTAACTACGCTGACACTGAAAATGTGAAAGTGTTGACTCTCCACCTGAATGTGTAGCAGGTAGGTTAATTATCATGTACTTATTCAAAACCAAGCACAGTTGAAGTAAGATATTTTGCCACGAGATTAAACAGAGATTAAGAGACCTGATTTTGATCATAACTCAATTTTGATGCAATATGCAGTTACAGTGTTTTGCCTTCGTACGGTTGTGGACACCGTCTGCACCCACTGCGAGGACCTGCGGGCTTCTGCTCGGCTGCCCTCGCAGGAAATCTGAGGGGGGAAGAGAGCGATCACCGCTTACGAGGGACAAATTGGATGGAGCAGCTACTTTGGCCACATTATGTTCGATATTCTTCATCATTATGTCCTCCAGCTCAGTGTCATATCTCTCCTCCCGACCGCTGCTAACCGTAATGAATTTTTTATGCGGGTCCCCGCATCTCTGGCTGCGTGCGGGGGTGGGGGCAGCGAGGAGGGGGCATCAGTTGGGTTTGGGGCTTTGTGTTAAAGGGACGGGGGGTGCGGAGCTGGAGAAAATAAAAAGGGGGTTGATTGATGCCCGGTGTCACTGCAAACAAAATGGCAAATATAATTTAACACCCCGCTTATGTGCAGATAATGGGCCAAACACAGGAGAGGGACACGTCTTAAACAAACAGCCCGCGCCGTTATCGGCCACGAGAGCCTCGCGGAAATTTACAGGCAGGTCGGCGGCAGGCAGCCCATGAATTAAATTAAAGTTGAAGTCCTGTTGGCCAGGCGCTGCTCTTTCCTCAGACTATTACGCCGTACGCCTCGATTCCCGGCCCGTCAGCGGAGCCGTTATGGCACGAAGCCCCATGATGTTAAGCTGCCTGATTTGCGAGCGAGTCGGTCTTGGTTATGAGCGCTGAAGGCATCTGCTTAATGGTGAGTAACGCGTTCTTACTCATCTGTCACTTAAGTCAAGTCCAGTGGGCTTCATTGTCATACCAACCATATACAGGTACACAGTGGCAGGAAACGGTGTTACCCCAAGGCTCCAGTGAAACATACAGACAGTGAGCGATAATAATAATAATAATAATAATAATAATAATAATGATAATAATAATAATATAAAGATGATGACAATGACAACAACAACAACAACAATAATAATAATAATAAAGTGGTCTTTATTGTCATATCATCCTCATACAGGTATAAAGTGCCATTAAAGAAGACCACAGCACACCATACGACCACAATGTCTAGGGGAGGTGTTTTGTAAAAACACAAGACAAAACATGGGGTTGGACTCAGGGG
>JAODKE010000001.1:25113312-25124964 GCA_026779605.1 Mormyrus hasselquistii | reverse complement strand
TAATTTTCCATTAATGATTTTTCACTTAGCATATTCAAAGTCTAGATCAATGGAGACCCCACTATCTAACTTTATATAACATATCTGTTTATATGAAAATGATTTGAAAATAAAAAAATACTGGGCTGTCTAGTTGGAAGTAAGTATCTATATACACTACCATTCAAACGTTTTTGCACACAATGAGATTTTCTACATTTGCATGTTACTCAACATTTACTAAAAATATACTCCACATTCTTTGCTAACAAATACATTTAAAATATGTTCACCATATCTGTATTAGAAAGAAAATGTAACAACTTTGATTCATCAAAGTTACTTCCTCCAGCAGTTATAATGGCAGAGAAAATTCAAGGCATTCTTTCTACAAGGGACATGAAATACTCTTCTCTTTCATGGGATGAAACAGTTAGCTAGTGCATTTAAAGTTGAAGGACAGCCTAGAATGCCATCGCCACACAACCAGTTAATAGGATGTCAGACATGCACTGTTACATACTCTTTCCATTCTATAAAAGAAGCTTGTTTTATTTGACTAAAAATTCTCATTTATAGTTGTTCACACAACTTTCCAATGCTTAACAGGAGTAGAAAATCTGCAGTTTACAAAACAAATGGAAACATGGTAAAGCCTGTGGAATGCCTCAGTGTACACACAGAAGAGTCCGGATTAAGACAAACGCAGAAACAGTGTAAGAGGTATTACTTTAACCCCTCCCCCTTTTCCCATGATACCTCTTGCATCAAAATGGGGTCCTTCTGTACAGGTCTTACTGAATACATCCAATGGGGAGCGATGCAACATGCTACAAATCTCAGTTAAAATGTGGAACAAAAATTGCCAGAGGATTCTGCACTATGGACACACTCAATTTGATCCTATTAAAGAGTCGATTTACCTCCTCTGAATTGATATTATTTAAAAATAGCTTAGCAAGCTTCGCAAACTAGCTTGATTTATGATATATTTAATGATTTGTGTGTCTTCACATCTGCCAATATGTTTTCCTGTCTTACTGTCTTTATATATTTGTATATATATGTTGTTTATATTTATATATTGGATATATTTCAAACGTTGTTTCTGCCTAGATTGACAGATTTGAGGAATGAGTTTTTTTGGCTAGATTTTATGGCTACAAACAGAGCCATATTGGACTATACAAAGGAGAAACCGAATACCAAGGTATGAGTTATGGCTTTACAAGAAAGAGAATCTGCTCCAAAACCCAGTCCTTGTACCGATGGCTGGTAGTCTGTCCATCTCAAACTACAGCATTCACCTCCACCAGTGGTTTTGTGAAACCAACATCTCCTTACTCCCCAACACCAACCTGGTGTGATTACGAAAGCAGGGAGCAGCCGGCCCTGCGCCAAAGCCCCTGTCGTGCACTGATTTTGTGATTAATATCAAGGAAAGAAATATGACATTTTATTAGTTCAACAAGATGGATGAAATAGCAGTAATAAAGTAGGGCTAAGTCTTGTTACTCGCAGCCTGCGACTTAATACTATCTAGCCTTATTTTCTCACCTACGCCACTCAGATATTAGGAAAAGAAAACCTGATCTGTTTTGGCTGTTTTTTAAAGTCGAAATGCATTGTTTTTTATGTGTGTCCTCTTCTATCTTTTCTGCTTTCTCTTTCTTTTTCTGCTGCCAAGGCATTCTGAATCAAATCAGGCACTCCGAGTTCTTTCATCTCATTCAAATAACGCAAATGTTCGGAATTAAAATATAACTGGTTGATTTCTTTTAAAAACTATAAAGCTAAGGGCTAAAAAAGTCAAAGAACTTCAGTTGGTGACACTTTTATGAACGCCTCAGCTGCAATGTTTGAGGTGTTCTTTGGGGGGGGGGGGGTTGATGCTTGGAGCTAGCTAATTCTGGTCACAGCATTTACGGGAACTTTTTTCGCTACATGGTGAGATTAATAATGGAATATGATTGGGGGCGGCTCTCGATCAGGACTTAAGCCGGTTTATATGGTCGTTCCATCCCCAAGTGGGTGACCCCTGTCTCTTTTATCTCCATCACCTGTGATGTACGTTGTTCACGCTATGGTTGGCTCACCCTTCAGAGGCTCGCTAAAGACCAGGGCGGACAGCAAGGTGCCCTGAACTCGGGGCTTCAGGTGGGGGATATTGTGACAACAGCAAAAAAAAAAAAAAAAAACTTGCGACTTCCCAAGGAGTTAAGCTAGATGAAACTGTATCCTTTCTTTGTCCATTCGAAGTTTAACTCTTTTGTACACAGTTCCTTGCTATAAATGTGTCCCCATTGCCGGGAGCTAAGTAGCGCTGTAACAAGTGATGCAAACTGATTAATCGCAGCCGCTACGAAGAATAGCATTAGTAGTGCAATAATATATTCAAATTAAATAGACGATACACCGCTTCAGATTTTTAACCTGTGTAATTACTATTTATTGTTGTTTTCTTTTTTATTACTTTTAGCCCCTCATGCTTAGATTTAAATGAAAGAAAGGAGTGAAAAGCCAGTCTAGCTGTTTATCTGGACACGTGTTTACCATAAGGAATGGTCGTGTTTCCGAAGCTCTTTTAAATTGCCAAAGTACAGTCTCATTTAGGCTAATTTCATTCTCATGTTTTCACACAGCCCCTCCACCCCCCCATTCCTGGTCTGATTTCCCGGACATGCTTATCTGCATCGTCGAAATGACACTTAATTGCTTGGCGGAAATAATTTCACAGGCAGCCTCTGCAGAGCCCCGTGCTGCATTTATTTGCTAAGAGGCCCAAGCCACGCGGTGAGCTGCGGAGTGAAATGTTGCTTTCTTAGGCATTGAGGCGTTCATGCGCGCCGTTTTATTTATTTTGCGGGTTGTTTTGTATTTCGCCATGTTTTGGAACAGAGGCCGATTGAACGGTAAAGCTGGAGTGCAGCTGGATCAGCTTGGTATTCAACCGCTCCATAAACCTTGGATGATCTCCAGCCGCAGCGAGCAGGACCCGAGAGACTGTTGTATGTTATCTGCAGAGGTGCTGTCTACCTCGAGAGGGAACAAGTTTATCAAAAGGGGGGGGGAGGGGGAGGCACTGCAGTGGAGGCATTCTTCTGGATCCCGGAAGTTTTTCGAAGCGCTACCATTCCAGTCTTTAGCTCATCTTTTTACTCGTACCCTCACCATTCATCAGTCGCACACACACATATATACTTGCATGTATGTTTTTTCGTCAGCCTCAAACAGCTCACATGCCGCGTCTGGTGGAAAATCCCCAGAAGGGCTCGAAGCGACAGGGTCAAGCAGCGCAACTGACACCCTGGGCCTCGACGTTTCGATGCCTGGGCTGCTGCAGTCATTGGCTTGTCTATGAAAACATGGCCTGCCCCAGAACGGGTTGTACGTGCCCACTGTGGTATGCTGAGCAGGTACCAATGTAACCTGATTAACCTGGTCCGACATTAACCTAATTCACGCATGGAAGCTCCTTGAGCATAAACACACAGGCAGCTTGGCACTCGTTAAAAAAATATGCTAAAGATTTTTGGTGGCAGTTGTGGGTAAATGTGTTTTATAGAATGTAGCTATAGCACACTGCAGGCTGGCTGCCACTCTGGGATGGAGGGGGAGGAGGTATCAGCGTCATGAGCAGATTTCTTTCAAACCCCATACAAACCCAAAACCATAAACCTGTCATTTTTAGCTGTATGTGTTAAATAACTTTTATTACAAAAAGTCGAAATATGGAAAAGAACAACATTTCTTCTTGTATTGCTGTTGTGTAATTACTGTTGCGCAGTACTAATTTATACTTCCTTAGCAAACTGCAAAACCGAATCTTTCAAATTTAATATCCGCTGGTTGTCAGACAGTTTCTAAAATCTTTTAGACACAACAATTGCATTACCAGGGAACATTAGGTTAGAAAATACAAATTTGCTAGGAATTCTGGCATAAACTACACCCACGTCTGGTATTAAATCTGAATACAGGTTCACAGACAGATCATTTTGTTGGCTGCAAAGACACAGATATAGATAATGGTGTGGCAGTGCTTCTCTATTGCATATGTCACTATTTGTGCGGCCTGAGACTTCGTTAGCCTAGAGCACTGAAGCCTTGACCTCGATCCGCCAAGGAATTTACAATGTCAGATGAAGGATATCTGTGATAAGATGCCTCTGATTTTAAGCAGAAAGGTGAAATTAATGGAGCACAGCTGGAGGAATCTGAAATTACAGTGGCACTGCTCTGATGAGGGGAATGGGGTGACCCAAAGTTCAGCCTCTTTAAGCGCATGGCATACGCACTGGAATTAGGAATTACTTGTTTTGCGAATACACTCTCTAGCATATGCTTTAGAAGCGTAAGCATTCACTATTTGGACTGTATGGCGCCCCTGGATTGTCTTATGGGAATACCCAGGCTGAACTGCGTCTTTCCCCGGCGGTAATTACACCTACACACATTTCTATCAACACGTGAATGCGCTCGTATGTTCACATATGGAGAACCATGCAGCGAGAAGAAATATGTCTGAGCCGATTACTGCAGCACTGCTTAATTGGATAGATTGTTTATCTGCTTGTTTGATGTTTGCCATTTTCATATTGAAATGTTCTGTTTGAAACAGTTTTTTTTTTACTCATCACGTCCGCGTTGAAATAAATTAATTATGAAATGATTATGTAAAGTCCCCATGTTGTCGTAAATTGTGAAAGGAGGCACAAATATCAAGCAGCCTCCATTTGAATTATTTTCCCTGCAAGAACACGATTGGCGATAAAACCTTATCTGAGGTTTGGAAAGGATTGGTTTTGTTTTATAGCACACGCGGACTTTGAACAATAAATACTTGACATGACAGTTAATTCAAATTATCGTTGAAGCGAAAAGTCTGTGTAACAGAAGTATCACAATTATGTTTTGGTTTCTGTGTCGTTATTTTCCCTAAACAGCTATGCCTCACAATTGGACAGAATAAAAATATTAGAAATTGAGTCTCACTCGACATTCTATTTTTTATTTTTATCTTATTATTTCATTTTCCTCAGTCCTGGTCCCTGTATTACAAAGCTGGATTTTTGGGTTAGCAAGATAACTTGTCGGATTTAAGGTAGTCTGGGTTAAATGCAAGTGAACAAAGATAAAGTCTAGTTAAACTAACTTAAATTTATCATCTTGCTGACTTTGTGATATCGGCCCCTGATTTTGCTTTTTACTATTTTTATTCGGTCTGGTTGAAAATACACGAGAAACGCACACTCTTTCTAAATAATTTGTGTTACACTGAAACTGACCACCATTCTAATAATGCCTGTGAGCAAAGCTAATGAAAAATGAAAAACTAATTTTAAAATGAATGAGATCCATATTATCTGGAAAGCATCAGATAAGTGGCTAAGCCCGGTTAACTTTATAATCAGGCCATTTTATGCCTGCCTGTGAACAGAGTGGGAAGTTAAACCTTCTTTTGGTAAGCGGCTGTTTAACGTGTAAGATGGTTCAGATCGTCTGCTCTGTCTGATTCTCAGCTCAGACCATCTGCAGCAGTGTTGACCTCACACTCAAGCAGTCCCGGTCAACATAGGCAGCTGCCTAGGGTGGCATCTGTTGAGGGGCCACCAGCTTAGCTAGCTGATATCACTTTGTCTCTGATGGGGGGCGCCAGAGGTGAAGTTTGCCTAGGGCACCTTAAGGACTTTGACCTGTAGCATGTTCAAGGCAAATCGTGGTTCGACAGCAGCCGTTGTATGAGGCGTCCATCAGGGAGGATCTTGGATGCCATGGAAACGGCGTGGAAATGCCTCGTTCTCCCTTCGCCGCTGAGCCTGAGGGCCGTAGACGATTCTATTGAGACTTTCAGGCAGTTGACTGAGAAACACACTCATACTCAGACACACTGTCATACACACAAACACATTCTTTTCACACAGATCCGCTGAAACACTCCTTCACTCAGGCAGCTCCCCCCCATCCACCCACCCACCCCCCCCCCCCCCATACCTCTCCCTCTCTCTATCTTTGATCTCGGGAAACAGAGGAAGCTTAAAGCGCCGCCGCATCTTCCGCCAAGAGGCCGTTCTTCTTTTCTAGCTTTTGCTTTCATAGCCGTGCATCTCTCCTGCCTGACTCGGGCCCCTAGCTCGGCCCCTGGCTCGGGCCCATGTTTCGTACTCGAAGCGACAGGTAGCCGGAGCGGCTAAGGGATCAGACCTGTCACGGTAAAACTCAGGAGATGTCTGTCTGATTCATCCTTCCACCCATCTGCAGACCGCTTACAGGGACAACACAGGGCACAAGACTGGGGGCACCATGGACAGAATTCCAATCCGTCATAGGAAACATGCTCAATCATACACCATTCACCCTAACTGCATGCCTTAGTAGTGCGTGATGAAACCAGAGTACCAAAATGGGGAGAACATGCAAACTCCTCACACAACAGGTTTGCAACACTGACCTTGGAGACAACAGTGCTACTCACTGAGCCATTGTACTGTGCACTTCCATTTAATTCTGTTCATTTTTACAAAGTGCTTTTCTCTACCTTTTGCCCCAGAACGCTTTACATACATATGCAATCCTTTGACAGGGGTAATTAACTTGAATAAATGAGCAAATAGTAAGAAACTCCCTCAGCAAACGGGGTGCATTTTTGAGAAAAATTTCTGCGGACTTAGTGAGTTTCGAAAATGTGATGCAAGTTCTTCTTTGGAATACACGATGACTGATTGAGTTTAGGTTCCCCAAGCCTGACTTTAGGTCATTAGTGGTCTTATGACAAAAATAACAAAAATGGAGTGAGTAACCTTTGAAAATTTGCTCTTCAGTGAAATCACAAGAGTAAATTTTATTTTGTAATAATATAGTGGCAGTGAGTGTGTGTTTGTGCACTGTGAAGGACCTGCACCTCCTAACAGAACAAAAATTCAGCTCTGCTTCTGTATGGGGATTTGGATGTCTGGATGGTTCCCCACGTGAAATTTTTGCCACTGTTTGAATCCTCATTCCAGATATTCATTTCTGCTTTTGGTTCTTCTCCTTCTGGCTCCTCAGCGGTTATAGGTATCATGTCTTAAAGCTATCAAGACAGGAGCGCTTAATACGCTTTAAGGTGACTCTTTGGGCATGTGCTAAATCTGCACATGTTTACGTCGCAAGTCATTATTTTTTTTTTCCTGTTCCGCCAGAAAGTGCCCATTGTTGTATATTTAGCTAAAGGCATAGACGTATAATTTCCTCCCATCAAAAATCACAATGCAGTCGGCCCCGCAGACGGTTTCGTGCGATCACGTGTCGTCTTTAAGAGCTGGGGAAACGCCGTAGCACTAAAACCAACAGGAAGGGCCGTTCTGCAGTAAATCGCTTCCATGTGTCCAAAAGGACACGTTATGTTTCCCTTTAGATCGCGACCTTGGGATATAGCTGTTCTGGAGGGGAGGTGGGATTGTAAACATGATGGGCGGAGCTTGTTCCCGCCTGCTGCGGATCCCAGTGAACCAGAAGGGATGGAGCTCCCAGGGCATGATTTGGCACAACCCCTAAATCAGCTGTAACCGATACAGAGCCTTCCCAGCCTGGGCTCCCCTCGTCCGTGATGTGGATTAATGTGCATCAGTGGTTTTGGGGTCCTCTGAGACACTGGGGATGAAATGCCGTCTCAAACGTGCCAGTGTTTGGAATGTTTCCTGTATATTACCGTAAAACTGAGGCATATTCTCATAAAAATGCTATTTATTGCAAGCGCAAAGGAAAGTCTACATTTAAGAAACTAGGTTTCCTCATCAGTTTAACGTTGCAGTGTTTTAAACAGTTACCTTTGTATAACTGTTTATTAATGTATCAAGAATTCTGGTGAGATATTAGTGTTGCATAAAATGGTACATACTAGTTGTCACTTGATTGGTGTCTGGTGCTAGTCACTAATATTCTTATTCTTACCGCTTTCCTAGAGGAGTTTTGAGAACAAGATTTCAATCAACATCACCAGGAATAAATATCTTCTTTTTCAAATAATCTCTTCGTGCTTGAAATCATATTCTCTCCTCGCTCTTGGCTTCTCACATTGCAGGTATGCAAATTTTAACTTGAATTTTAGCTTCGTCTTTGGATGCCAGTGTGCTTAAAATGCAGGATTTAAACCGAGTTCATGGAATGGGAAGCAGGAACGTGTGAAAATCTTGCATTTTCTATGTACTATAGTAATGAAGGATACTAAACCTAGGAATTTGGGTCCAGAACTCTGGCCTTGGGGGGATGCTGCCGCCTCATCTCCCTCATTCTGACTCAGTGGACCACCCGCTGACCCAGAAAACCTTGGGTGGACCGGAATGACAGCCACTGCAGATTCCCACGGCCATGCCACGTAAAAGCGCACCAGGGGGATCTGCTTTTCAGCTTGTTTAGGAGGAGAGGTTTTTCAGTATGTGTCTGTAAAAATGAAGAGAAGCTGAATCTTACTGGTGCTTCCAATAAACAAAAAAATGGGGGGAACTTTTAGGGATCACGGAAGACTTTAATGGACTCAATTGCTGAAAAGTTCTGTGAAAAACAGTGCATTTCTTGCGTGTGTGCAGTTTGCTGTCTTGGTTCCACATTACGTGTGGGGATGTTTAATTGTGGGGCTGAGTTGGAAGTGGGACATTGTGGGAGCTCCAGGGAAGAACTGGGGGCATAATTGGGCCATTGCTGTCCCTGAGGTCTCACTCAAGGTCACTTCAAGCCAAATTCATGCCTGAACTTTCTCTCTCTTGCACTGGCTCCCAGCTGAGTGATTTTGCCTCTGTTACCAATGAGACTGGGAGCAGATCGATTGGCTGGGCCTAGCATCCATTACATTTTAATCGATTGAGTACACCTGGGAATTCTCAACGCCTTTTGAGAACAATTTTATCCACCAAGTCATCATTATAAGCGTGTTTTTTGGCTTGTCATATGATTAAAATAGCACAGGTTTTCAAACTTTTTTCTTTAACTGTAGCAGTCTGAAAATTATTGAAGACAAACTGATTTCTATGTGGCCTTTTGGCTGCAAAGAGACTTCAGCCCTAAGTAAAGGCCCAGTTTGATATCATTTTCGTACAATGGATCTGGTTCAATAGATCATTATTGCCTGCTTTCACTGCCTAACACACATACCCATGTATAGTTAATATATCTTACATTAGAAAATGATGGGTAGCTATAAAAATCACATCAGCCGGTTCCCTAAAAGACATAGTGATAGAATCACCCTTTGATCTCTGGAAAAAAGTTTCGGACTTAAAAGTGGAGCTATAAATCTCTTTGGGAATCTCTATTCTGAGGCAGGATAGGGAGTGACATGATTAGACTTTGGGCCCCAAACCCCCCTGTAGCCAGAAAATATGGTCTTGTTCTTTGCACATTTGTATCTCTCATCACTGTGTTCAAGCCCTTCCGCGGTTCTAGACTACAGTTTTCTGAAAAGTACATTAGCCACTTTCAAATCATAGCGTGTGGTTGGTCACATGATTTCAAGTTGTTCCAGAGTTGGCCAAGGCCAAACTCGAAACGAAGCTGGAATAGTACATTTTAATGGATACCAGGAATTGCCCTTCTAACCTCAACATTACTTGTAGATGTCTGGGGAGAAGCGAAGCTGTCATACTGCCGAGAGTTAACGTGAATGAAAACCTCCAGTAAAATCCAGCTTTTTAAATCGGTAAAAATTGTGTGTTGCACTGGGTAAGTAGCACACAGAACTAACTATATATACCCAGAATCATTTTATGTATTATTCTGTTTGTCATTCTAGGCCACCTGCGCTGGCTGGAAGCCCAGCATTCTCAGACATCTCGCTCATTCGGATCTCACCCCACCGGAACCCCTCGGTGGGCGCGGAGTCACCGTTCAATCCGCCCCACCCGTACATCAACCCCTACATGGACTACATTCGCACCTTGCATGGCAGTCCCTCGCTCTCAATGATCGCCACACCCCGGGGACTGAGCCAAGCTGATGGTGAGTCCTCCAAGGTTCCTACTTGGGTCCATGGCATTTTCCAAGAGTCCCCTTACCAGTTTGAGACAGATCAGTTTTAGTTGAGATATTAGGTCAAACCTAATATGATTCATTTCCAGCTTTAAGTTACAGAGGTTCTGGAATGTCAAGCAAAAGCACAAATAACGAACTGCACATTCGGCGGGCAGAGGAGGGACAGCCAGAAGCAGGTTCTGAAGGATCAAAGGCTGACCACAGCCTTTCACCCCTCATGTGTGGGGAGCCCTAAAAGCACATGTGTTATTTCTGAGGTCACTGGTCGTGGCCTTCACTTCTCAGTCAAGGTCTCTTGAGGCCATGGCCGGACATGATCCAGACAGGGTTCAAGAGAAGCCAGCTTCAGGGGTCACGAGTAGAGGTTGTGGTGGGGGCCTGGGGAGCTCCGGGGAGGCCTGGCTTGAGCAATCGATCAGAGGGGGCCAGGGGAATTCGTTTGCTTAAACGAGCCTTGGCGGCCCCTTCGCCAAATGAGCTCTCTGCCGGCAGACTTAATTGAGACTGGGAGCTATGATTACTCAATTACGTGGGAGCCCCCACCTCACCTGGGCCAGTTCCCCAGCGGCTCTCTGCAGTCTGATCTAAACCAAGCCGTGATTGTTCATCTCCTAAGATGTCAACCAATAAAATTTGCCCAACTGATGAGCCGCAAATTTAATGTGATTGTGGTGTTGTGCTGTATCAGAGTGTTAATTCATGCAGGTCTGTGCTGGGGAGTGAGAAACAAAATAGTTCATCTCGATGATTGTATAGTTTAATTTACGTGGATTTCTCTAGGCCTAGAAAACATTGGGAATATTGGAACTGGCTGGCTAATGCGTCAAACATCTCCTACCACGTAGGAGTACATCTAAGTTGGATGCAGTGCTACATTTTTATCCGGGCATGTGTGTTTACACCTTGAATAAGCACAGGGAGGAAACTTTCTGCTGGAAGGGACAAGGAGAGCATCATACGAGCAGGGGCGTTTAACCGAGAGCTCAGGAATAAATCCAGATGATGAACACCACCCAAGCCGCTGGGACTCCATTATTAAAATGGAATTTTTTTTTTTCCTGTTCCAGAGGTTCGACCTTCCATTTTAAGACTGCATTCCACCGCTAAGAGATTTAAAGGGATAAGCAGCTGTGAAACGTACAACAGCTCTTGTTTTAAATATAACATATAGTCGTCTATATCCGCCTCGTTGCCCCCCCCCTGCCTCCCAGATGTAATTAATATGTTTATACTGTGCAGAAAGGGCAGATTTTCCTTATATAGGGCAATGCCTTTGCAAAAGTGAGCTAATGCAAACAGTGGGGACAAAACTCTCAGGAAGTATTTTAAGTGTGTCTGGAAACGCCCCAGAAGTAGCCCCATGGAGGCAGAGGGCCCGTAATGGCCGCACTCGGGTCCCTGCTTTGTGTCCCGGGTTGCGACGGGCCCACACCAATTGTTGTTAGGTGAATTTTTGAGACTGAAGGGGAAAAGGTGGGGGTGGCTGTAGGCCAAGTGGGGTGAGGTGGTCCTTGTTGAAGCATGGAAGGGGGGGGGGGGGGTTTCTCCTCTGGCGCAACTTCATAGAACCTGATCTAATTAGGCGATTCAACCCCCCCCCCCCCCCCCCCCCCCCCCCCCCCCCCCCCCCCCCAACCCCCCCCCCCACACACGCCCCCCCCCCACCCC
>JAODKE010000001.1:25082694-25098827 GCA_026779605.1 Mormyrus hasselquistii | reverse complement strand
GCGGGAGCAAGCACAGGGGAGGGAGAGGAGAGAGAGAGGGGGGGGGGGAGAGGAAGAGGGGGGGGGGGGGGGGAGAGGAGGAAAGAAGGAGGGAGGGGGGGGGGGGGGGGGGGGGGGGGGGGGGGGTGTTACGGCGGGAGAGAGCAGGGTTGAAAGAATGACAGCGAAGAATAGGAAAAGAGAACAAGTGTAGACTCATTGAGAGCGCGATGATGAATGAACGGCCTGTTGAACAATAAATGGAAGGTCTCTCAGTGAACATGAAATCCTCTATTAGGTAGGAAGCATGTGAACAAATCCCTTCCCCCCCCACTCTGATATGCATCTTCTGATTAATGTCCTCTCCATCAAGCGTGGAGAACTTACCTTAACTGGACACTGGTGTGATATTTCATGTGGGATGGGGGCGTTTTGGGGGCGAGGGTGAGTGTGTGTGTGCGTGTGTGTCTGTGTGTGGGGCGGGGGAAGGGGGGGGGCAGTTGATAATGTGACAGATGAAAAGGGAGCCCACTCCCTGGACGGGGATGAGACCTGAAGCACCACATCTCTGGTAAATCTTTGTGGCCCGGAAGCGGATGAATCATTGTCAAGCTCTTGGTTGAGTTGCATATGCTGTGGGCAACTGGGCATTAAACTACTTTTGCAAAGGAATAAACACACAGCTTATGATTTTAATAATTGTACAGCCAGCCTGTGACCAAAGATGCAGAGATAAAGATTTGAGCTTATAGTTCCTGCCATAGATTCTGGGATAGCCTAACATTGATTTCAGGATTTAGTGCTCCTACATAGCTTCAGTAGTCTTCAACAACCTGGATCCTATTCCAGGCAGCACAAAACACAAGGCAGTGGGCACTGCCAGTCCATCACTGGAGACAAACTGAGGGCAGTTTAGAGATGGCAGTTGTCTTAACTGCATGGCTTGGGGGTGTGGGAGGAACAAGGAGAGATTTGCTTTGTTGTTTCCATGATTCTTCCAGGTCCACAAACAGTCTTCATTAAAATAAAAGAGCAGCCTTTACCTAATCTATGGGAGAAGGTGTGCAACAGGTCAGATAGGGTGAGAATTCCCAGACACACTAAGATGACAAATTAAATGCACTGGAGATTCCAATAATCATTCCAGACAGAGTAGCTCTTGTTTGGGATTGTATAACTTATGGGAGCTGGCTGGATGGAATATGGACGTGTTGAACAGCTACTGGCTGAAAATCTTGGCTGTGAAACCAATCTGAGCACCAGCAGTTTCCGATGCCTGGCCGGAAATCTTGTGGTCTTGGAGACGGCGGTGAGGAATATGTACATGACGATCCGCATTGAAATGTTTCAGGAGTCTGGCCCAACTGTTACTCAAAGCCTGTGCAAGACACATGTCAGGCGTCCAAGAAAAGTTAATGGAACCAAAAGGACTGATCCGGGAACACATGGGTGACACCTGTTCCAGCGTCGTACAGAGGGAGGCGCTGATAACACATCCATCTCAGACTTCCTTCGCCAGGGAGGGAGTATGACGAATGGTCACCCCTTCGGGTTCAGTCTGTCGCTGCCTGGGGCCTCCGTGACTGATTTAGGGGCAGCACCTTGACACCAAGCGCAAAAGGGGTTCATTATTCCCACACCATGGGCTCGGATGTGCTCTGCCAAAGCTGGTGAGCTTTCTTCCCAAAAGAGCGAGAGCTGGCTTTAATAGCTTCAACGGTTTTGTAATATTTTGAAATATCCCAGGGTTTCCATATGCTTTATCTGGGGGAGAGCTTGGTAGGTCAGCTCAAAGTTGAGAACTAGCATATATATCTAATTTTATAGAACAATTGTTCTTGCATTCTTCTGTGGTTGAAATATGATTATTTTCAAACTGCGAAGCAGAACCCCCGGCTTACAATAGTTTCATATTTGATCTAGTCATTCTTGCATAGATAGCACATCAACCATTTTAGATGCCTCAAATACACAATACATGATGACAGATTGATCTAGTCATTTGGTTTAAGAGCTGTTTAGTTTCTCTGGTGTAAAAGGACAGTCAGGGCACCGGCTAGTTTTCCATTTTTTCTGCCTTAGCCATTGCCATTGTTTTATGCACCTGACAGTGTTATGTTCCTGACTTTCATAGTAGATTAGTACATAAAGGTTTCATGTCCTCAATCTTGAATGTGCTCTTCAGAACAATAAACAATAAATCGGTTTAAATTTGGCATAATCCATAAGATTGGGATCCAATATCTTAACAGATACTTGACTTTATTTACTCTTTACCACAGATAACTTAGTCTTGTTAACAGACTTTTGTATACCATGTGTAGATACCCTGGCTCTTCTGGACACATAAATGAAATATTAGCATTTGTCTCCTGGTAGTGGTGTTTGAGAAAGAGACCAGGCTTACACTGCCAACATTTTTAATACTATGGACATCAGTAGATTAAAAAAGTGGCCATTTGGTCGTTCTTAATGGCTTTTCAAAACAACAGAACTGACACAGTAGATTCCCAAAGCTAATAACTCCACAGGGTAAGGGAGATCTTCTCCTGACTTGTTCTTTAGCATATTTTACGTGTAAAATTACAGAACATACTCAGATTTCAGAGTCAAATATTGACTTGCTTGTTCAATGCCTCCCCCCCCAACACTTAAATATTAGAAGATCTATGGGAACCAGTTTTGGAAGGTCATGGTAGATGGCAGCCTACCACAAGCAGCATTCCCCCCCCCCCCCCTTCCCACAGCATTACCCAGAAGTGATCGCCCTGTGATCGAAAGTGTTGAAAAAGAGGCTGATCAATCACCAGACAAGCTTGGACTGCAGGTGACAATGGCTAGATGGGCTATGCAATGCGGCCCCCGCAAATGAGTGATATGACAACCGCCTGGGCCCCGAACACCACATCCCATTGATTTCCACTCCTCCGCTATAATAAGATCTCCAAACATATGGACCAGCTTAGCCACCGTCAGATCTGAGAATTAATGGAGCCTGATGTCCCAGTGATGATCCCAGGGTTTGGGTCAGGAAGCCACTGCAGAAGTTAGACACTCTTGCACCTCTTAGGGTTATGGGCAGCTGGTGCTTTGTAAAACCCTTTGTAGCTGCTACACCTTGAAGAAGAACAACACAAAATGATTGAGATCATCCTCCATTGACTGGAGGCCTCCTCTCCCCGTTTCCTTATCGATTATTTGGGGGGTGTCGGAACCGCAACCCAATTGAGCCAAACGCTACGGCAGATTGACTGCCGAGTCTGCGGGTTAATCACTAAGTCTGATTCCCACGTGTGGCAGGCCAAGGGAATGGAGCAAAGTTGCACCCGAGATTTAACTTGCATCGTCTTTATCTATTATTTTAGATTAACATTTAGCAGTACAGAGGGTCCACTGTGATTCTCATTAGCTGTTATATATAAAAGATGGAGTCCAACCCCACGCGCAAGGTTTTTTAGGCAGTAATGAGATGGACGTCATTCTCCTGGGACTCCCTACCTTTCAATGTCCTTATATTGCAGATTCGTCCGACGTGAGACTGACTCTAGGGACTGTGAATGATTCAGAATGATCTATATATTCTCCATCTCTCTCCCTGATTTTTTTTCTTCTCTTCGTTGTGGAAATTGTAATAAATGCCTCGATGTGGTCTATGGTGTCGTTGGAGCCGGTCGTCAAGGTACAGCGTGTTCATCCATAACTTACACGACCTGCCAGGGCATGAAAATACCAGTAATTAATAACCGTGATACACGCCTTGCTCTCCTTATTCGTGGGAGTGTGTTCCTGAACTGTGTACGGATTCCGGAAATAAAAGGAAGACAGGGAAAAAGTTTCCCACCGTCCTTCGCATGTGATTAATACAGAGGATATTGAAAACAAGCAGGGTCACACTGCTGCAGTTTTGTGTGGTGAAATGGGATGCTGAGATGAGTGTGTGAAGAACAATGTAAGAGACAATGAGGATCGTGCAAGGAAGGCGGGATTTCTCATTATACATTTTTCCCTGTTTAAAATTCTAGTTGACTGGATTTGAATTACAGCACTTCATAGAGTTCTAATATTCATAATATGAAGCGGTAATAATAGGAAATGAAAGCAATTCATATTTCTAAATAATCTCCATTTCTGTTTTTAACATATTTCTTATTCCACTGCATATGACTGTTACCACTTTAGTTTTATCGTAGCACTTCAATTTCCTTGCATGTTTGTGTCATAAAATTTAAGTAATAACTTATACTAATCTATCAATTTAAAAGCATAATTTTTTATTAGATATTATTTTATTTCAGCACATGTCTCTGTATTGCCCCCCCCCCCTCCATTAATGGTTTCCCCTGGTCTCTTTACAGCCCTGCCCTGAGTTTCGCATACCCCCCAACGCCCATGACGCTACAGATGCACCCACAGCTGATTGGACGCCAGCCTAGCATCGTTGGCTCCGCGTTTGGCCACAGCCCCCCCCTTATCCACCCGGCCCCCGCTTTCGCTGCCCAGCGGCCAATTCCGAGCATGGTGCCCACCGGGCTGGGGTCCGTGGAGAGAAATTCGGCCCCCACAGATTCGTCACAGGTGACTTACCGCTTGCTCCGTCCATTATTTAAAGACAACAACCCCTAAAACAACAGTGGTATGCAGTAGCAGATCCTGGCTAGGGCAATCTGGGCAATTTCCAGGGTGAGGGGGCTCCAAATGCCCCCCGGACAGTAGGGGGCGGTGGGGGATTGGGGGGGGGGCGTAGGGCAGTGAAGCTTGCCTACAGCACCGCATCAGCTTTTACTAATACTAGTGGTGTGAACACAGTTAAAAATGCTACTGCAAATACTATTTCAGAAGTTTTCTTATGTTCTTGTACTGCTCATTTTAATGTCACCCAAATGTTATTAACACTGGGTTTCATTGTGCCGCCATAGTATCAGCCATGTAGCTACAAACACTATTCTGTTTTGCCCCGGTTTGTTTGTTTGTTGATTATAGCTAATTAGAAAGGAACTCGTTATCATCAAAATCTCCCAAAGTGCTCTCAGTTTCCTTACTCACCGGCAGAGTCACAACTCAGCCCTGAGGTGAAAAAAACCCAAAGACACAAACCGTATAAAAACGGCTGTAAATATATGTAACATAGATTTTACAGCAAATTGGTTATGAGCAGCTCCCAGTCCTAGTTTGACAAATAGCTATTCGAATACAGACACAGACAGAACGGTGACACAGATACGGATATCTCCTCTTTTTAATACCCTTACTCCATTTCAGCTAGTATTTTTTCCCCTTAAAAGACTACCCCAAGGAGCAACAAAGGCCTTATTAACACAGAATCCCACTTCTGACACCATTAATCACAAGAATGAGAAATAATCTGGTCTAGAATTGATGGATTTAACTGTGTTTGCGGGACCCATTTTTCATGACACGCTGTGGCTGAATTACAGCAAAACCGGCCGAGGCTTATTTATTTATTTTTGTCCAGGTTTCCGCTCAGTTCTATTTGGGTTTTTTGTGGTCCTACGGCATAAAAACGTACATTATTTTTGCTGTGTTTCTCTTTATTTTTATTATTACTTTTTTGTCCATGCAGTAACCAAGCTGGACATTATGCTCGAAGCTGTATATTCGCACACCGATCCTTCTTCTCGAACGATCGCTCGGCACTGTCCGGCAACCCGGAAAGAAACATCCATTTTCGGCTGCTGATGCTATAGACAGCAACGCTCAGTTTAATGGGAGTGAAATACGGGGCGTCCATCAATTTCTTGGGGATAAAAATATAATTAAAGAAATTAATTGAAACACCTGAACACTCATCTTAAAGACAGACTGTAGGGGATTCATGCCACAAGTTATTGTCTGCCATCCTTGAAATCAACGAAGAATAAATGTTACCAGATTATGCCGACTGCTACACTAACGAACAACACGTTTAACATTGTTCCAGATTTATGTGTTCAAATGCTGACTTGGCATGATTTCCAAACTGAAATTTCCCCTTTTTGTGTGTGAATATGTACCCTGTGATGGGCTGACATCCTGTCCCGGGTGTCCCCTCTCTCTCTTTCTGCCACCTGGGATAGGTTCCAGGCCCAGTGTGGATAATGAGATAATTGGTCAGAAGATGCATGCATGGATTTAAGCAAGACCCCGCTTAATTATCAGTGTGAGGTCTTTGTATTTGTCCACACAGTACATTGGCTTCTGGGGACCTTTTACTTGGTTTTCTAGTTTGCCAGTTAGGGATGTGGTACTAGTCAACGAAATTGTCACCGATCAAGGTCTCAACTTGTTATATCAACTGTTTCGGTAAATATCCAGCTATGGAAAAGGTATCAAATTCTAAGCCACAGGTCACAGTAATTGCCGATCAGAGGCTGCAAGGGTCACCGTGGTGACAGAATGGGTCTTCCACCAACGTCGTCCGTATCAGAGTTGCGTCAGAGGTGGACGCGTGCGTTTTTTGGCTGCCAGACTGAAATAGCACCGCGAGTAAATGTTTGGAAGAGATGAGGATGCTCTGCTCCCTGACTGCTGTTTGGCAGGCGAAGCGCACTGAGAGGCCAAGAAATCACTTTACTTCTCCCAGGCATTTATTTTCTTTTGCCCCAAAACTCTCCCTGGGGGATTTTTTTCTTCTTGGATCTCTTGGCTGGCTGTGGGGAGTTTTCCCTCTAAGCCAGAGAGTTCCAGGGGAGCCACACACTCCTAAAGAAGCGGCCCTCTGATGAAAATATACTGGGTGCGGAGAATGAAGCGTTTTTCATTTTTTTTCCACATGCCCCTGACGTTCCTCAGTTCGATTCCTAGACTTCACTAAATTGATCTGGTGATTGAATCGCATAGTGCTTACAGCAAACAGTCCTGCTGTGTTCAGGGTAGTTCATCTTTTTACAGCTCTGATTGGTTTTTAGAGTTACACAGATTAGGCATGAGGTGCATTAAATTCCCAAAACTCCCCTTGTTTCATTTAATCACTAGCATACTAATAGTCACTGCTATTGTTGTTGAAGCTGATGCTGAGTTAGCATTTCGATCTCTAGAGTACAGGGGCTCAAATCTGAGGCCAAAACACCAGTCAAAACGTTGCTTTAGTCAGCTGTTGTTTGGTGTCCCATTATTAGGGGAACTACATAATAAAGGAGTTGCATCAGTAGAGAAGTTGAATTAGAAAAGGAGTAATTCTACCCAAGGAGTCGCAATATTGAAGGAATCGTGCTAAAGGAGTCACATTAGCAAAGGAGTCATGTTAGGAAAGGAGTCGTATTAGTAAAGGAGTGACATTGGCAAAGGAGTCATGTTAGGACACATATGTCGAACTCCAGAGCCCTGCTTATTTCTGTGTTTCACCCCATTTAACACACCTGATTCAACTCTAATTACCATGCAGCTCTTGAGCTGAATCATTTGTGGTGGAACAGGGAAAGAACTAAGCTACACAGGGCTCCGGCCCCCCAGGACTGCAGTTTGACACCCCTGTGTTAGGAAAGGAGCTGCATTAGTAAAGGAGTCACATTAGCAAAGGAATAACGGTGATAAAGAAGGAGCATTAGCTATGGGGTCATGTTAGTAAAGGAGTCAAGATAGCAAAAGGGTTGTGTTAATAAGAGTCACGTTAGCAAAGAAGTCACCTTAACAAAGGGGTCATGTTAGTTAAGGAGTCGCGTTAATAAAGAAATTGTTTTAATAAAGGAATCGTGTGAGCAAAGGAGTTGCATTATTAAATTCTGTCTCTGTCGACAGCCCCGCCATATTCAGCTCAGCTACTGCAGGATGTGACCGCAGATGGTCAAATAGCAGCGTGGCTCTACCATCATTCATCACTCGATTGCTGTCTGCATGGCGGTTTCTTTAGGTCCTACTTGGGGGACTTAAATCGGGAAACTCTTAACCTCAAGCACAGCTCCTCTACTGTTTCATATCCTATTGGCAGGGATTGACACATATGCTGAAACTGGCCAATAGGCAGGGATTGACATAACTGGTACGCAAATACACATTCACATTTAAAAGTGATTCACGTGCCTACGTGTGGCAATCGATTGTTGTAAAAGCGTGAATGTGTATGTATTTTATGTGCATTTGCGCTGAAGTGACAAAAAATATGCATTTTGACCTGTATATGCTAATTCGTACTTCATTTGCGGTATAGAGGTTAAAACGTATGGAAATTTCTTGTCATATTGGCTCAAATGCACATAAAATATGCACATATTTGCGCTGTTACATTAATCGATTGCCACATGTATCGCTGTAAAAGGTGAATGCATACTTGCACATACTATTGGCCAATTTCAGCATATACAGTGGTTTTCAAATATCATATCATAAGACTATAATATCACAAGACTAAAGTGTGGTATAAATTTTGGCTGCCACTTTCAACTAATCATATGTTCTTTGTGGTACAACAATGTTTAATGCAGTTATCTAAATCTCATATCTATCCAGCAATTGATTCCATTAAATTGAATCAAAACTGTTGTCACCTTAATTATCTCAGTGTTGAGGAATGTCTGCATTTTGGTAGGTCTTGTACATACATCCAGCTATTGGGATTTTTTTCCTATAATATAACGGTGATTATACAGTATTTAAACTCTAGTTGGACTTTCACATTTTGTAAATGCCGATTTACTATGTTATTTCTCTTTCTTATATTACTTTTCTTAATTCATGTTCTCTGTTGTTTGTGAATGTATGCACCTATATTGCCAATAAAAATTCCTAGGACATGCAGGTGTACCTGGCCAATAATGTTAAGTCTGATTCTGATTGCGATGTGACAGTGAAATGTAACAGCAATGACGACACAGCATGTAACAGTGTGAGAAAGTCATGTTACACTATGCAGTGTGACTGCAGTGACTGTGACACGGCATGTGTGACTCCCGCAGAGCAAACCCACCAGCGAGTCGGCCGTAAGCAGCACCGGAGACCCCATGCATCACAAGCGCTCCAGGATCAAGCCGGACGAGGAGCCGTCCAGTCCTGTGGGGGGCAGCGTGCAGGTGAGGATGCCAGCCCCGGCCCCCAGAAGCCCCCGGGGGGCCCACAAAAGTCACCCCCCACCACACACACACACACACACACTCAGTTACTGTTCCTCCTGAGGTCAAAGCACGCATACACACACACACACGCACGCACACCCACAGGTTTGTAATTATATCTTTGTGGGGACTCTCCATTCATTCCTATGGGGAAAACTCTAATCCCAACATGATGACCTTAACCCCTTCCCAGCCCTAACCTTAACCATAAGTATTCACAGGTCTTTATCAAAATAACATTTTGGGGGGCATTTGGTAGACACACACACACACACACAGACAGACATTTTCATTTGTCCCATGTTCTGCCAGACTATTGATTTACCCTTTAATTGTTCTGCTCAGTGAGAATACAGCTTCTAAAGAGTGTCACTGTTTTAGTAGGGTTTTTTAAACTTACCAGTCACACAGAAATAAAAGCAATCAGGCAGTAAGTGTTGCTAAAGGAGTTAGCATGTACGGAGGAGCAGCTGCCCACCAGCATTCTTCTGAATGGGTCTGCCCCCCCCCCCTCCATTTTCTAGTCTGAACCCCCCCCCCAAATACCTTGTAGTCATGCGTTCCACGACCTTTGTAACCACATGGCATGCCAGGCTAATGTGAAACAAATGTATGGGACAGCCCGTGAACATCTTACTTCTCTGCGGGCGGAGGCCCCTGCTGTGGGGGGGGCGGGGGGGCGCTTTGCTCCCCAACGGAAATGCAGGGCTTGTTCTTGTTGAGAAAAACTGTCCTCATTTGTGAGAGTCTGCTGGACTTGCACACAGCTGGCAGCTTGCAATTATAGCTGCGTGACTCTGCGTGTATGTGACAGCATGCGTACGCGTTCCTGCATGCTTCAGCCCTAGTGAGTTCAAATAAAAGAGCCCAGTTTGGGATTATGTTCCCATGGCCACGGCACGGAGCCGTAAACTGGTGCATGTCCCTGAACAGCTAGCCCTGTCCCGCGCTGACATCCCCTTTTCCGCTCAGCCGAGGGAGGACTTTTATGAATCACAGCTGTGAACGGAGGGGAAGCCTCCTCCCCCCTTCCCCGGCACCCCAGACATTTTAAGTTGACAGTGAAATACGCTTGGGATAATAGAACAACCAGCAGATGGAAGGGGATGGAGATTCCTTAAATCCCCAGGCCTCTCGTGGGCACGGATCGGGTTTAACACAAGGCCAGAGTTTACTGGGACTCAGAGGTCTCTGAAAGGCATCTTAATTCCAGTAGGCCATGCCTGATTTTTTTTCTTTAAACAACTGCATCTTTCTCTTCCCGTCAAGGGATTAGAGTCATACACGTTGGAATGTTGATAAAACGATTTCGTATTTTTGGCAAATGGAGCTCTGGGTATTTTTTTTTTTTTTTTTTTTTTGAATCAGTATCGTGTTGGAATGTTCCTCAGGTGTGTTGATGGTAGGGATGACCAGGAACAGTTTGTCGATTGCAGGAATCCCCCTTGACATTTTTAACGAGGGAAGCTTTAGCGCAGGTCCCCCTGTAGGAAAGCGTGTAAAGATTCTTTGAACAAAATTGTTAAATAAAAAATAAGGGAGTTAATTTTAGGATTGACTGTATCGGATAGCTAGCTTGTAAACTCCTGGGGGTTCCAGTCTGGGAGGTTTCTCTTGGGACGTCTTTTCTGTACTCCAGTGAACTCTTGTGTAACAGAACTAAATACCCTGCTTCCATACCTCCTTACCCCTAACCATTCCAGAGAACCCCCCCACCCCTCCCACAAACTGGCACTGGTCAATATAGTATATTTATCAATTGAATCTTAATTTTTTATTTATTATTAGCTACTATATAATATTGTAGCTAATAATAAATTAAAAATTAAGAATCAATTGATAAATATAATATATTGACCAGTGCCAGTTTGTTGGAGGGGTGGGGGGGGGGTTCTCTGGATATATATATATACTGTGAAATCCCTCCCTCATCACTTGCTGTGTCTGTATGTTGTACCATGGTCCAAAGGTGGGGGGGTGAGGCTGTGTCATGTGACTGCATATTTGTATATGGATGGTATGGCAATACACCCCACTTGAGTTGACTTGATTTTGTCTTGGTGTTTTAGGAGCAGACGGAGGGAGTGACCCTGGTGAAGGAGGAGGGTGATAAGGAGGAGGGGAAGCAGGAGCCCGAGGTGGTCTACGAGACCAACTGCCACTGGGAGGGGTGCTGTAGGGAGTTTGACACCCAGGAGCAGCTGGTGCATGTGAGTTCGTACAGGTCTGCGCTCACCTGAGTGCATCTACACGCATGAGCCACCCATATGGGGGAAGAAAGGGGGACACTAGGGGGAGCCCTTGAGTGCATGAGCATGGACAATGGTAGCTTTGGTCTGGAGAAGCGGGGGGCCCGTTTGGTAGAATTTTTCGGCGTTGTCTTTGTGCGCCCCTGTTCACACGCACACCCATGCGGGCTAAGTCTTTGTGCCCGTGATCTAAAGGTCAGCGGTTCAAGCCCCAGCTTCAGCAGAACACTCACACGTCCATGGGTCCTTGTACAAGGTCCTTAACCCCCAACTCTGGGGGTGCCACACATTGGTTGGCCCTGTGCTACGACCCCCAAACTATGGAGAACAGGGTGGGATTGGCAAGAATAACAATTCCAATGTACCGGTACTCATACTTGTGCAAATGACAAATAAAGGATTTAATGATTTTTGAAATTTATTTATTTTAACATTTGCTCTAAAACATGCTTGGTCATGCATGGAAGTGTGTGTAAAAGATCCTGAACACATACACTCGCAAGAGAATCACCTCAAATGGAATTTATTCCTGATACCTACAGTTTTTTTTAAATAGCCAATGGAGAGCATAAGTTTTCCTCCAGTGTTCTGATTTGTTGGGCTGATAAGAGGTGAGGACGTTGGCATTGTGCCCAAAGTCAGGACCGCCCTTACATTGTAGCGATGCTGTACAGGGATCGACACCGTCAGAGTCAGGCAACACCCTTCACATGCAGATACATGTAAATGACGTATCTATCTTCAGCTTAGCCCAGAAACTTCATGAGATCATAGTGCTTTTGCAGCATCTGAGTCATGTTACATGTTAGGCTACTCTGAGAACATCTTGGTATTCATTAAGTTTCTGTCACACCTCATCTCAAGAAGGACGTTAAGTGTGTGACAAAGGTCTGGTCAAATGGTAAGGACAATAGACTGATGAATGGATAGATTGTTGGATATTCAACCATAATTATCAACTGTTCTAATAATCTTGAGTTGCTGATTGGACACATCTACAAATTGATGGATATTTAACACAATGAAATATTATTATCTGAAACTATCTAGTCTCTAAAAGATCTTTTTATTTTAGTTTAAGTTTTAAATGTAAAAGTGGCATAGCAGATACAGAAAATGGATGGATGGATTGACTTGTTTAAGTTGACTAAACCTACAATCTTCAGTCCAGCACTGTTATGTCTGTCATCCTGGCACAGCACAATGCCTTTGTCGGGATGTATATTGAATGTATCCATTGCAATATTTATTATGCACCTTTATTTAATGCTTTTTTTGGATTCATAGGCAGAATAGGAATTATCCAAAAGGTGAACATGGGACCAAAGCTGAAAAACTAGGAAAGAGTTTTCCGAGAGGTTTGACGAGTGATAAAAGGGAGTGAAATAATCTCTTATTCAGCCACTAACGCTTGTTGCTGAGGGGGTTCATCTGAAGGCTCTGATTCTTCTCGATCCGGAGAGCTTTTTCCATGGGCCGTTGGGGCACAGCGTACGAGTTAATCTATGGAGTCGCTGCTCAGTTCTCCGGCGGTCCCCCCCTCCCCCCCCGCTGAGAGGACTGTAATTTCCTTTGTCGGAAGCCCCTAGCAAAGCGGCCAGGCTCCCGGGTATCAGCACCCCCCCCCCACCCACCCCGACCGGCTTCCCTCCAGGTTCCTCCCAGGTGGCTGACCCAAGCTGTCACGCCTGACCGGGCTGCCCCCGTGCTTTGCCCTTCCGCCCCTCCGTAGGATCATGTTACGTCTTCGTCTACCAGCTAAGGGTGAAGCGGCTTAGCCAGAAGGGCCACCTCTGCTCACGGGGTATTCACACTCACGTGTCTTCAGCATATGGCGTGTGGTGTGATTCTCAGCATGAACGATGTCGAACTTTTGTTTTACCTAATAGGACACACATTCATACATTTTGCAGGACATATAGATCTGAACATGTATTATATTCATTTCAACAAGCCCCCAGTTACTGTTTGACTAATGGTGACTTCTGGAAATGTGCTGGTTTTTCTTACCCATTTAGTGTGATGGTGTGTGAAGAATTGCTATGACATTAAAATTCTTACTTTACATTGAAATATGTAACACGACGTTGCATTTAGCTGCAGAGTTACCTGGTTAGCGCCTCATGGAACCTCATGGAACTTTATGATATTCCTTACCTATATGCTCTCCATAGTCAGCCATCTTTGGTCCTGTTATGTTATGGGCAGTTGATGAAGTGTTCAGCAAAGTTTAGATAGTAAATGTAAAAGCTCTGCTGATGTTGATACGCTCGCCATGCTTCAGCTGATCAGAGGCCTGTAATCTCTTTCATTCGACTGTTACAGTGGGATTGGATCAAGCCTTCAATCTACTGAGCAGAGCTCAGCACAAGGCTACCAGTCAACATTTCTTTACTACTAAACTGAAGAAAAACGTAAAAAAAAAACACTAACTCAGCGTCAAAAAAGTTCATATCTCAACTTGATTTTCAACGCTGAGGAATTTTCATAGAATTAGAAAAATATGGCCTCTGATGAAAAGAAAAATCACTTATCCTCATTTCCATCTAACCACTACTGGCCAGTTTTTGATGGATGCTGATTTCTGGCTCATTATGCTGCATCGGGGCATTGTAGCTTACTGATTATTTGCTGTCAAGCAACGCCTCTGGAATCCAATGTTATCGCCATCCAGTAAATCCGATGTCCGTAAATCCAGTGAGTTTTCGGCCCTTATGGAGAAAGCAGCAATCTTGGGTCTATCACTGATTTTTCTCTGGATATATACCTCACATTCATTTGATCGTTTTGGAACTTGTGCAGACACCCAACATTTCTATTCTTACGTTCTAAATGTAATTGATATTCCCTCAATGATTCAGGATTTTTGAACCCAGAGATGTTTGTGTGGATGAGATCTTATACATATTATGGCAGGGCGGTCCATAAAAGGTTGCCCGGTTGGTGAAGACTTTCTGACTGCGACTTCTGGGAATGTATTTAAGCGATCCCCAGCCCTTCCTTTTAACTGCGTCTATCCCATCAGCACACCCCCCCCCACGCCCACCCCATTCCCACACATCTGATGGAAAGATCCCAGGCTCTCCACGGCTGTCTATCTGCCGCCTGACACCCCTATCCGCCGCCGGCCGCCGCTCCCCCTATCTATAATTGATATCCCCGCCGTGGAATAGGCTGCCGTCCGCATTTTGAAGGGCTTCGCTGAAAGGTTGGGAAATCTTGACAACTTCTTGCCCTTGTTTCCGCCGGGGGGCCTCACTGCCCGCCCCCGACCCACCCAGGCAACCCTAAAATGAGCAAGGGGGGGTGGGGGGATAGGAAGGGGAAAGTGAGCCCCTGCTGGGGGTCAGGCTTCCGTGTCCCTCATCTGCATTGATTTTTAAAACCAGGGAGCTACTCTAACCCCCCCCCCATTATATAATTCTATAATTCTACCTATTCCGGATCACATGTAAAGTGCAGGGCCCCCTGAATCTGCCAGGGAATCCATGGCCCTACTTTGCCCCTCTCAGTGTATATGTATATATTGTTTTTGTCATTGTTTTATTTTTCCTTTTTATATCCTCACGCTGATATGGTTGACATGCATATAAAAATATTCACCCACAGAGGCCCTCCTCTCTAATTTGCCCGTGCAGAATGAAAATGGTCTTATCTCTGTGGTCCCCGGTAATAGGATAAATGCCGTACTGGGACCACAGTGTTTCTCTTCAAAGATATTCAGTGTGGGGGCAAATTTCCATATATTAAATGTTTAAACAAATGTATCAGCCTCTTCTGCTCGTTTCAAACTGGACCATTGGTGAAAAGAGAAAAAAAAAACATACACACAACAGCAGATTAGAGATTAAACGTTTATGTCTGAAAATGAATATCGTGCTATAATTCTGTATTTATGGAACAGAATTGAATAGAAATAAATACATGTAAAGTTCAATTATACGAAATGCAATATATATATACAAACATAAAACAAGCGCTCCTCATTGAAAATAAATTTCAACTGATTTCGTTGGTCTTGAAGTAATCGCAAAGCAAAGTGTTTACAAAAGGAAGGCTTAAATGAGGGGTCTCCATGAAGAGCCCGTTTGAACCCGGATCCTGCCGTGCTTCTAGAAGGTTCTCTTTCAGTGTCAAAGGCAGGCCTTTCCCCGACACTGGGAAGTGTTCCTTTATCGTTCATATTTAATGCTTTTGGTTCGGCCGATAAGATAAGAATCATATCGCCACAATTTAACGCACTTATCTTTTCTACCCAGTTGGCAAAAAGGGGCGCCTGTCAGTTTTTTTTTTTTTTTTTGTTCGTTTGTTCGTTTATTTAATTTTTTTTTATATCTGCTTTGCTTCCCCCTCTGGCCCTGCCACTTCTATTTTTTGTCATTTTTTTTACCGTGACTGTCTCAGGGTGGCTGATAGATATGAGCGCCATATTGAGTTGGGCATCTCCATGGGCGGCCATTGCTACCGTGTAATGCCCCCTCGCCATTCCGGTGCGACCCGCTAAGGCTACACTGCGCAATATCCCCCACTCCTGGAGGGGGATAAAATGGTACCCCCCCCACTACCAGAAAAATATGAAACAAAGCTATGACTGTATCCCTCCCTCATGTTGTAGGGAGATAAACTTGGGCAAAGTCTAGAATTGCCCCCCCTCCTCCCCCCTTTGCTTCTGGCGGGCGTTTTAATTGGTAAAATGCAGATTTTTTTTGATCGGGGGAAGGATTAGGCGTTATCTGTCTGGAGTATCTTATTCCAAGATGAAAAGGCTTCGCTGAATTACACATGCCAGTTCCAGACCCCACCCCACCACCCCCCCCCCCCCCCCCCCACCCCCCCCCCCCCCCCCCCCCCCCCCACCCCC
>JAODKE010000001.1:25046610-25069899 GCA_026779605.1 Mormyrus hasselquistii | reverse complement strand
TTTAATTTTCTTTTTTTTTTTTTTTTTTTTTTTTTATGTTATATATGTTTTGTTGTTGTTGTGGTTGGGGGAGAGTAGTAATGGGGGGGGGGGGGGGGGGGGGGGGGCAATGACTTTTATAGTTGGGACCCCGTGACTTTTAGTGTTAGTGCGGGCAGAAGTGACTCTGTAGCAGGAACGCATTACACAAACATTTACCAGCAGAACCACTTAGCTCTTTTATAACAGACAAGAGAATTTGTATGATTTTAATAAAAAAAAATGAAGTTGTACTTGAAGCCTTGATTCATGTTGTCTGTCATTCAAAAAGACTTTACTTCATTACGTGGTCTTTCCATTTCTCTTGGGAATATCAGCACCATTTGGCAAATTAAATGAAGTAAAAAATAATATTATTAGTAGTACTACCACTACTACTACTATTACTACCAATAATAATAATAATAATAATAATAATAATAATAATATAACTGGCACATTATAAGTCTAGGTCCAAATACGTTACAAGGGGAAAAGCCTTCTTTTGGTTATTTACAAACAAATACTTCCAGGAAACCACACCTAAGTGACTGTAGTAATAAAGCACCTACTCTGCTTCAAAGCTTTATCTGAGTTCAGTTCGTTGTTCAGCCATCTGAGTACACTGAGAAGAACCCACGGCCCGTTACTGATATACAATAATCATCTAGGTGTTAAACGCAAATGTAACAAACGCTATGAGTTGTCCCCCTCTACTGTCAAGACACAGGCATAGCAACTTTCTAAGCTTAAAATGGAATTCCATTCTGAAATGTTAAGGCTTTCATTGTATTTCTCACCAGGTGATGCCCAACAGAACTGAATAGAGAGAATTGACTTGTGATTTTAAAAAGTCACAATTCCTCATCAGGCATTCATCTTGTGGAGCCTTTCTCAGAGTTACTCTGCAGTTAATCAGTGTTTTTCTGCATTAGTTGCCAAAGGCATGTGATCCCTATCGTCCATTGTTCAACAAAAAATCATTTCAATACACTGATATTTATACTGAACCACTCTATGTTTTTTCTGTATAACTGACCAAAGATTCCCACAAGTCTTTGGCTTTACAAAAATTAGTCTTAGTGAAGAAGCTGTGGCTACATTATAGATGCCAGAGAATTAAACACACAAATGTTCATTTTTATGGCTTTATGACACTGATTAGTGATTTTTTTTTTACCACAATAAGCATTATTAAAAACTGAAAATTATTACATTTCACTGTAATTTCCTTTTTTTAAAAAGAAAGAAATTGACATAACAATTACATTTGTACAATTATAGGTGCACAATGATTTTTAATTGAATATCCAATTAAATCCTGCTGCTCGCCATTAATCATAAGCAGTGCTGCTGCAAACAAATTTGTGACTTGGGCCACAAGGAAAACTGAACTGAAGCTCTTATTATGAAATGCCTGGTAGCATTTTAGTCAGTTATTTTGCAGGAGCTGGAGCAGCATCTTGATGTTTGACGGCATCTATTAACATTGTGACGTGCTTGTAAGTGACTGTCAGTTACACAAGCCGCAGGATTTTATGAAGTTGAACTACAGCTGCCAACATGCCCACATAATAATCACACGCATCTCCATCTATGCAGGGTGTAGGACTGTCTTTGTCTCCTTTCTTCTTGGTTTCACCAGGTTTTCAAATTGATGAAAGGAAAAAGAACATTTACTGTTTGTAGCACACAAAAGTCATTTGAGCATATTACAGTAAGCTATATACAAAAAAAAAATGGCAGGAACACTCTTTGCCACTATTTAAAAGGAGTATATTTTCTATTGTCTAAACAACTGCGGTATGTACAAATAAAATGGGTCTTTTGTTGGATCACTAATTGTGATATTATCATTCAACAGATGAATATAGATGAATAATGTGTTGGGAAACACGTTTTTTAATGTACAGCACAAAAGAAATGCTTAAATATGGTAGCAACTGTGAACAAAAAAGCAAGAGATAATTTTCTTTTCAGGTGGTTTATAGAGTTTAAATTAATGGAATACACTGAAAATGTTAGAACAAATGTTTTCAGTTCTTCATGCAGATGGACCTCTATTGAGGTTCATTAGCTGGGATAGGGTAAAAGATAAAATAAGCCACTTTCTGTGGCAGTCTGCCACTTATCTGGTGCCCTTCAGTCCCCATTGCATTATGGGTCCAGGTTCTGCACTGAATTCCGGAGTTCCGCTGTTCCCTGGAAAGTCCCGGTGGCGGTAGAACATTTCCGAAAAGAGTAATGCCTTTAAATGCGGTACAGGCTGCTCATCACATTCAGAGCAGAGGAAACGCCGGCATCTCCAAAGGCTCCCGTTGAAAGATCTGATGGTGGAAGAAGAAAGAAATCCTATAAATTGTTCTGACTGGACAGGTGAAGAGGGCTGCGTGCCTTTGATGGTCCAGGATGCAGATGTTTCAGGGAAAGAACGCTTGCTTCAAAGGGTGCCTCTCTCTCTCTCTCCTTCTCTCCCCCCTTCTGCCGCCCTTTCTTTCCCTCTCTCGCTCTTCGACAGTGTGGATCATCAGAGGCAGGGAAGAGGCATCAAGGGCTCTCCTCAGCCCCCTCTGAGGGACCACGGTGCTCCGTGGCTTGACAACAGAGCGGAGGCACTTGTCAGTCAGACATCAGTGCCTGGCATCGCCTTTTGACTCCCACCCCCAACCCACTGTCATTCTCGAGGGGAGCGGTCCACGATGCACAGCCTTGAGGTCCATTTATAAACAGTGACCTCTGATCTCGACACCAGTGTTCCCAAATGCCAGCATTATCTTTCATTGGCTACAGTCTACCAGGTACATCTGGTGCTGATCCCAGTGCAAATAGGTGCTTTTGTATTGCCGTTTTTTTACACAAAAAACAAAAAAAAACACTCACATTAATCCTGAAGGGTCTACTGAACGCAAAAACAGCCCTCAAGAACAATTAGGCAAAATCCTCCATACTTACACTGGGTAACATCATACCATTAGAATACATTTACACTGATGTAATGTGATTTGCCGTAAATAAGAGAGCTGTTTGTTCGAAAGCATTAGCAATTAGAACATCAACAATCAAAGTCGCTCAAGACACATTTTGTAATTGATTAGATGTGAGTGACAATATGTTAATATACAAATCTGTTCAATGGTGAAATGTATGTTTCCTCGTTAATTTAAATGAACTCATTGATGTATGTTCCTCATTAAATGTATGTTTCCTCATCCCTCATGATGTAAATCTGGGGGACAGTAAAACATTCTCCTTTTGCCCATTTATTAGGTCAGATTTAGCAAACAACTGTTTAAAGAACCTTTTGTGAGTTTAAAAGCATCTAAAACCACAGAATATTCCCATTAAAAAACATAAATTACAGCAATAGAATTACCATTATATACATACAATATATAGAATTATATGTAGAATTAAAGTGGAAATACAGAACATTATCTGTAGGTCCAAACAGAATTTACTAAGGTTCCTTTCATAAATCTGCAATTATTGAATGTTGCTCTTTTTATATGGAATACGGGAAGAATGATGTCATGGTTGAAGGGAGGGGTTTATGGAGTTTACTTTCAAAATTCCACCCTGATATTCTGTGTTAGTTAAGACACTGGAGCTGTACACCATCATGGAAGAGGTTACACACATGAGCGGCTCTCCCCAGCTAAGGATCACGTCCTCAGAAAATTCAGTTTACAATGTGTCACCGTCAGAAAAAGAGGGCATGATATCCGCCTATAATGAGTTTGGACTCAAAGTCAGCTAAGAAGACTTTCAAAGACCAGGGTAGCGGCTGCAGCTTATTCACCACACAGCATTTATGTGGAGGATCTGACAGCTATGACAGATTCAGCGGTGATGACTATGCAACTTGTCAGGAGACAAGGATCGATGACTGTACGTTGTGCAAGCTTGTGGGTTTTATGGAATTTGCATTGTATAATTAACAATAATGCTGATTAGACTTTCTGTTGATAAATATGGCATCTTATTGTCTTGAAGAGGGCTGTGCTGGTAGAACAATACACAGCTAATCAGTTACCAAACCAATGACTGCTTCATACAATTGTCACATTCACCTCAGAGACATAACCGCATTGTCTCAGATGTTGCTGCAGATGAGTGTTTGATGGACACTTTAGAAGGGAGGGGGGGTCACAAGGGAGACCTGGATGTGCTGGCAGATGATCTGGGAAGGGGGGTGGGTGGCATTGAAGCCACAGAGTTTCAGGGTTTCATTGCAGTCCATGTGGAGTTGACATGTTCTTCCAGGTTAGTGGTCTCCAACCTTTATGACATTGTGAGCATCGTGTATAAGGAAAATAATCTGGGAAGCTACTGATTTGCCACAGTATCCAGTGTACTTTGCCATACTTGAGAGGGGGGCGGTTCACTATAGAAGATATCACCATTGACTTGTGTTGCCAATTGACTGATTGGTGATGTCTTGGTTAGTCCAATGACAGTGCTGGGCCCTTTCCTTCCTGGGACGTACTCCAGGTTTGTTGTGATTAAATATGTAGTTATTCATGAAGAGTCAGTTATTCTTTCTTCAAAATTACAAATCTAAGATAAATAGACACCAATTTAAAACTTTACTCTTATATGAATTTCTGATCATCTAGCCTCTCAAGGCATGAAGTCACAAAACCATGTAATTGTCGGATGTCTCCACAACCAGTCTGACTATATATAGATATATTAATTTAATTTGCACATCATTCTGTCACAGTAGCAGCGGTGAGCTGAGAAAAGTGTGTTATTCATCATTTCAGCTATGTGCTCGATCACATTCAGTTTGCTCGTGATTGACAAGTACCTTGTCAACCTGTGTGTCACCTGGTATCGAGTGGATTGCCATAGTTCTCCTTGTCATGTATAAAAATTATTAATATGGATGGATGGATGATATTAAGGTCTTTATCTTGAGAAGGAGAAGTACAAAGGAAACATTTTACTCAAGAACAAACATCTGTCTCTTTTAACTGCTGTTTATCTAATTATGGAAATTAGAGGAAAATCTAAACAAAAGATTTACACTGAAAATGACTTATTAAACATTGCTGAACATTTTAACACAATGAAAGATACATTTTTAATAAAACTGACATTATAATAAAATATTATTATTTGATTGAGGCCATTGATTACATGCATAAAGTAAATAATAAAACAAAAAAAATCTATTGGCATCTAAATATAAAATAGAAGTTATTTTGTAATATACTGAAATGAAGGTAACAATTCATATAGTAAGTAGTACTGACTGTCCTGTCCACTGGGATACAGAGTGGGGAAGCTGCACAGGAGCCAGGGAAATCGGGTGAACATGGGGTTTAATTTGGGAAACCACACTCAGGAACATGAAAATGACGCCAAGATGTTAATGACCAGCCTGGGGAAACACTCTGATGCGGACTTAAATACAAAACAGCAATTAACAGGACTAGAAACTGCTGAAAACACTGGGAGTCCACACGAGGCAAACGAAAGGGCATGGCACACAAGAGGATCGGCACGATCGGGGCATGACACTGACATTTTTTTGAAATCATAAAATAATTGAAATCCCCAGAACTCAACTCAGTTACGAATTAACACCTGTCCCATATAATTGATAATTAATCATTTAACTGGAAAAAAGAATGGAAGAGGATTCTACAGTACGGATTCTTACACCTCCAGCTTTGACTCCTGCCCAGGCTTTGTGTGTCTAAGTTTGTATGAGTTTCCCATGGTTCCATGGATTTAGGTAAAAATCTCTAAATTTTCTGCATGGGTACCCTGTGATGGACAGGCATTTAATCCACAGTGTAGCTGGTACTTCCTGGGATGGGCTCATATTTGCTACCCTTATCCTATATTGAATAACTTGTGGTAAAGAAAGAAAAAACATAAAGCCTTTTGTAACACACTGTTACATCATTGATGTTAGGTCATTGGAGTTTTAGCCAACCCTGCTGACATGGTGCCTGTGGATGCAAGCATGTCTTCATTAGCTTTAGCAATCCGGATTCTAGGCCACGCCACATATAGTTCCTTCAGTTGACCTGACTGTGAAATGTATGGATTCACCCCTGTTGTACACCGGTTGAAACCATGAGTCCGACTGCGACAGGTCCGTCAGACACAGTAAGACGTCAGTATGATGTTGTGTTGGCGCACAAGACGATGCGTTGCTTAAGAGACCTCATGGTCAGCAGCGGCTGCTGCTCGCAGGAGCGGCCAGCTTTGATGTGCGTTCCCACATCTTTGCTATGATTCTTCATGCGCCTCCATTGACTTCATTTGGTTCAAGAACACAGAGAGAAACATGACATCGATACAGGCAGTGCGGGGCTCCTGTAGAAAACAATAAGTATCAACACCCTTACAGCACAGCTGAAGTGACAAAATTAAGCATAGTGTGCAAGGATCTAGAATTGATTGGTCGGTTAATTGGGAAGCAATTTGTAACACAGGTCTTCAATAAACAATCAGCATAGTGAGAGAAACCTAACATTGTTATAACAGAACCGTTTATCGTACAATACGATTGCTTGAGTACATTTATTGTATGCAGCATACAGTAAGTGCTTCTTTCTTAGAAACTAAAATGTTAAATGATTTTATTGTCAATTAAATACTAAGAATTTAGTTTTGAGTTATTTGGTAGCTGCTAAAAGTTCCAAATATACATCCACATATCTATTACGCCTTCCCAAGCTCTACAGCGGAACCTGGTCATGGTCAGCGTTGTGACTTGTCAGTTATAAGGCACAGGTCTGGTGAACAGGTCTGGAGTCTTATTACCTCCTAGCATGGAGAGCAAGCCTTGGTGTCAGAGACCTGCTGATTAGACTGTAGACGTGGGACTTCCTGTTCTGCCTGCATTGCTGGGGACGTTTCCAGGTCCCCACATGGATGACTGAGTAAGAGCGCACATGTCAGCCGGGCTAATATTATAGGAAGTCTGATATCATTTTGACTTGAATGTTAGATGACCCCAATTATAAGATGATCCCCCCTCACACACACATTCTTTCTTGGCAACTGTTTTCTGAAAAAGGTTTATAGAATATCATCTTATTTTAATTTAAAGATTGTTTATTTTATTTTTGACAAGAACATATATGAAGTTCTCTCAGTGTTGACAAGCAACCAATGTTAAAAGCAATGCAAAATGGTAAGAGGACTGAACAGCAAACATCCCAAAAAGCAAATGTGTTTTTCAGCAGGGGAAAGGATGCAGCAGACCCATATAATGAGTGCAAAAAAAAAATGCATTGTGGCAAGCGATGGAGTAATTTTTAAAAAGGTGACGATTTTGCACTGACACTTTAGTTTATGCACATTCACATTATGCAACTTAGCCTGTGACTATTATTTATTGCTGCTGCACCACTTTGTCTTTTATGTCTCTTGTGTATCATGTCTTATGTTCTGTCTGTGAGGGAGGGGTTTTCAAGTAAGAATTTCACTGTGCTCTGTACGCTGTACTTTGTGCATATGACAATAAACTTCAACATCAAGTTTTTTAAAATCAAAGTTGCTCTTTTTACTCTTTTTCAAAATTAAAGTTGCTCACTATTGGTGTGAAACAACAGGGACGACAATAACTCACTCAACATTCACAGTAACACTCTATAGTGCAGTGCAATGAGTGCTGGTAACTGCATAATCAGTCCTGCAGACCAACCCCATAGCGTATCGTGGGCAATGGGTGGGATCACTGCTCATACGATGTCGTATGTCGTCAGTTCCATCAACTGTGTTTGAACTATGGGGCCACCTATAGACAGGAGGCAGATAATTTACACTATCTATAATTGTATGTATATAATGGTATTAAAGTTTTAGTCCTTGAATATAAGATGACCCCATGTTTTTAGATGCAATTTTTCTGGAAGAAAAACACTCACTCTCATGTTCTTATATTGGTGAATATGGTACTATCTGCATTGCATGTGTTTCACTTTGGACAAAAGTGTCTGCTAAATAAATACATGTAAATTTTATGCTTCATCTAAGAGCATCACAGTTCGCATAGGTAAATGGAGGCCTTTTGGGAGAAGGGATTCTGCTCCCTTTCTCCTCCAGGGTTCAGGTTCTTCATCTGGTTGAGGTTCCCTGGGAAAAGGTAGGTGCCTTTATATAGTGTTTGTGAATTTGGGTTCTGGTGAAAGCCCCACAGGCTGCGGTGGCTATGTAATGTGGAATTCCAGATCAGCAATGTTCTGGGGCTCTTTGCTTCCTGGGAAGGTCACTAATATCACTGCCCCGGTGTGACTGCAAGTCAGAGCTCTGAACCTCGATTGGTACGGTGGCTGTGACCCAGAACAAACATAATAGTATTAGGTCTGCCCAGGCTCTGGATGAATACCCCCCTACAAATTTCTTGGGCTATTTCCTGGAGCTAATAGCATGGAGTGTTGTCCAGCTATCTATCTGTTGTGGGAGGCACTGGTGCAGAGAATCCTTTTTCATTTGAGGCATTAATGCACGATAAAGCATGGTGCTCTTGTGCTGTACGGCAGTGGCCAAAAGTTTTGAGAGTGACACAAGTATTGGTTTTCACAATGTTTGCTGCTTCAGTGTTTGTCGATCTTTTTGTTTCTATGGTAACTGAGTCAAAGGGTTTTATTGACAATTACATTAAATTTATGCAAAGGGATTTTGCATAATAATTTTTATGTTGGCACTTCTTTTTCAGAACCTCTGCAATTCGCCCTCGTGTGCTGACAATTGACATCTGGGGCAAATCCTGACTGATGGCAGCCCATTCTTGCATAATCAATGCTTGGCGTTTATCAGAATTTGTGGGTTTTTGTTTGTCTATGCACCTCTTGAGGATTGACCACAAGTTCTAAATGGGATTTAGATGTGGGTTTAGATGTGGCCATGGACCCAAAATGTCGATGTTTTGTTCTCCGAGCTACTTAGTTATAACTTTTGCCTTATGGTATGCTGCTCCATCATGCTGGATTGTTCTTCACCAAACTGTTCTTGGATGGTTTGGAGAAGTTGCTCTTCTGACGTTTTGCTACCATTCTTTGTTCATGGCTGTGTTCTTAGGCAAAATTGTGAGTGAGTCCACTCCCTTGCCTGAGAAGCATCCCCACACATGAATGGTCTCAGGATGCTTTACTGTTGGCATGACACAGGACTGATGGTAGCATTCATATTTTCTTCTCTGAACAATCTTTTTTCCGGATGCCCCAAACAATCAGAAAGGGGATTCATCAGAGAAAATGACTTTACCCCAGTCCTCAGCAGTCCAATCCCTGTACCTTTTGCAGAATATCAGTCTGTCCCTAATGTTTTTCTTGGAGAGAAGTGGCTTCTTTGTTGCCCTTCTTGACATCAGGTCATCCTCCAAAAGTCTTCGCCTAACTGTGCGTGCAGATGCATTCACACTTGCCTGCTGCCCTTCCTGAGCAAGCTCTGCACTGGTGGTTCCCCAATCCCACAGCTGAATCAACTTTTGAAGACAGTCCTGGTGCTTTCTGGACCCTGAAGCCTTCTTCACAACAATTGAACCTCTCTCCTTGAAGTTCTTGATGATCTGATAAATGGTTGATTTAGCTGCAACCTTAGTAGCAGAAATATCCTTGCCTTCTATATCATCCTTTTTTTGTGCAAAGCAATGCTGACTGCACATGTTTCCTTGCAGGTAACCATGGTTAACAGAGGAAGAGGTACCCTGAGCAAGGTACCGTCCCCAAGCACTGCTCCCCGGGTGCTGAATTAGCTGCCCCCTGCTATGTCACAAAAGTCACATATCGGTTAAATGCAGAGGACACATTTCGTTGTTGCGCACTGTGTGCTGTGCTGTGGTGTGTTGACAATGACCACTAATCACCAAATTAAATTAATTAAAATTATTCTGGAGTATATGCAAATTGCCATCATAAAAACTGAGGCAGCAGACTTTGTGAAAAATTAATATTTGTGTCATTCTCAAAACTTTTGGCCACGGCTGTATATTGATTAGAGGAGCCTAGGGTTCTCTACATTGAAGAAATGTTATACCTTTCCTCTGGTCCCATCCACATCTAAGCCCACACTGTAAAGAACTTCATTTACATAGCTATACTGGCTTCATTTACCCTTAATTTTTGCAATGAATGTAACTATGTATGTTGCTTTGGTCACACGTGAGTGGCATGGTTGTGCAGTGGTTAGCTCTGTCACCTTACCCCCCTCTGGGGCCCGGGTTTGAGTCTCTACCAGGGTTCTATGTGTGTGGAGTTTGCATGTTCTCCGCATGTCATTGTGGGCTTTCCACTGGGTTCTCTGGTTTCCTCCCATAGTCCAAACACATGCTGAGGCTAATTGGTGTTACCAAATTGCCCTTTAGTTGTGCATGTGTGCCCTGCAATGGCTTGGCACCCCATCCTGGGTTGTTTCTTGCCTTATGCCCATAATCTCTGGGATAGGCTGCAGACCTCCCACGAAACTGAATAGTATAAGTGGTTTCAGAAAATGGATAGATGGACATAGGAAAATGTTGAATGGAAAACAGCTTTTCATGCAACCATCGTGCACTATGAGTTCCTGGTCATACAATTTAGGCTGGGAAATGTACCTGACGATTTTTTTTTCAGGCTCTAATCGCTAATTGACCACAGTGAACTTGTATAACACCTTTTTTGTACTTCCTTGTCCAAATATTTAGTTTTATTACACATTTATGCTTAAGATAAAAATCAATATGGACATTATTAATAAAATCACGGTGCACTACAATCTGTATACACAAATTAATTTCCTTATATATTAATTTTGTATACAACTTTCAAATTTTACCTGCTACATTTGACTAAAAATTCTGCATTTTCAAATGAATGTTCCTTTCCAGTTTAATGCAACCGCTTTGTTGTATTTAATTACTTAGGAATCATGTCAGCCATACTGCTTCTTATCAATTCTTACTTGCATCTTAAACTGCCGTGGTCTCTTCCCTCATCGTTTTTGATGAAAGAAATTTAGAAATAATCAAGCAATTCAAACTGCATGCATCGGCAGTGGAAAAGAGGGTGCATGAATATTTTATTTAATGCTTAATCTCCATAAAGGAAACATGCATTCAAGTCTTGCTGTCAGGGTCAGGTTCTGTTGTTCCGAGTCTTTCGTGTCTCTTCCCTGTTTGGCCAGCAGGTGTCACTGGCCACCCTGTCCCTCCTGTCGGCCTTTGTATTTTCTACTGTTCCCTGTGAACTCAGTGGCTCAATGTGTTGAGTCAGGCAGCTACCAACAAATCCCTTTGTCATGTGTTTGTATCCCACCACTGTTTTCGTAGATTGTGTTCCCTTTTGTTTAAAATGTATTTTTTCCTGTGTTTTGATTTGTATTCGGTTTTGTTATTTTTTTCCCCTTGTGCTCTTGATTGTGTTTTTACTAGTTCTTCTTAATTAGTCTCACCTGTCCTGTGTTAGTCTTGTTACCCCTTAGTATTTAAGTCCCTGTCTCAGTTCAGTTCCTGAGTTGTTCATTGTTTGATGTTTGTTGTCATATGATGTCGTATGATGTCATATGATGTCGTATGATGTCATATGATGACGTATGATGTTGTATGATCTGTTATTTTGTTTTCCCTGCCCCATTTGTAGTTATTCTTTGTTTATCCCTTTTTTGCTTTTGTTCCCTCATGATCCATTTGTTTTTGTAGAGTTATTAGTGTTTTCAGTTTGATAATAAACCCCTGTTTTCCACCCTGGTCCATGACACTTAATTTGCTGGCTGAGCACTGTAAGCCCCATTTTCAGAACATTTCATAACTTCATACTACTGAGATTTATTATTAGGTACTGTCAAGTCAGTGTTGACTCCTGGAGGCCATATAGTTGGACTGGAACGCTGAACATTCTGTTTCCTATCTGGGTCTTCAAACTTCTCATCTGACCAGCTGTATCATTTGTTGCGTAATGATGTCACTGTTTGAATTTGAATCAAGTTACAATTTTATTTGCATACACATGTACATGTTCATTGGAATTGTTGTGTGGTTCCCCCTGTGAACGTTTAAAAACAAAAATGAGAATATCCAGGTTCTACTATTAAAAACTAAATGATTAAATAGATAGCAAACAAGGTGAAGAGTGATATGATAAATATAGCAAAGGCAAGGTACAGTACAGGCAATCTTAGCAGCTGGTTAGGGCCCCGTCAGCACAAGGGGCCCCAGACAAAGTCATGGAAAATATGTATATTATTACAGGCCAGCTCCAGCTTTACACAGAATGGGCAGTTGCTTTGGGCCTCTGATTTATCTGCGTCACGGAGGAAATGAAATGATCATCGATTTTCTTGGTAGGGGGGCCTCCTAAGTAAAATGTTACCTAGGGCCCCTGAAAAGGTACATCCAACTCACACCTTGAGTGTCAGAGGTTGGTAGAGGGGGGGGGGGGATTAAGAATCTGAGCCTAGTTTGACTTTAACTATGCATCAATCCAGCCCAGCTCTCTACCATGGTTCTTCAAGAACTATACGCCAGCAGCAGTGGTTTTATAGATGGGATTTATTTTCACCAAAGGGTTCATGAAGAATTACAGACACGTGGTATTCGGAGGAACTAAAACTATTTTATACATGCCACATGTTAAATGGTGTGGTCAAATTACTATCCATTGATCTTCTATATCATCCAGTACAGGGTCAAGGTGAGTCTAGAATCCTAAACTGTATCCCAGGCAACATTGGGCACACCATGAACGGGGATGGCATTATTTTGCAGGGCATTTAGGTATATTAACTAAAGTTCTTTGGATATATAAGGATATAGCTCTTAGATTAATGATCAAGTAATAGTAATCAAAGCAGACAAAGTATGAAATGGAGGGTTATAATAATTTAGTCACTAACAGAATGGCGTTTCTTTGGAACATATTTTCACACAATTCAGAAAATCTCTTAGCTATGAAATGACCTCTTGACAGGTTTGTGAGTTATGTGAGAAAATAGGAAATGCCTCAGATGTTACGGTTGTAGTTCTGAAGAAACCACTGCTGCCCCCTCAAACCCTTCTCTGCTTGCCGTCCCCCCTCACTGCACCCCCCCGTCATGTCAACAACATTCTCGTAACAGCCTCTCCCCTTAGGATTTTGCAGTGGATTCCATAGGTTTCCACTGGTGATGAAGCTCTTGTGATATGATTAGCAGGAAGGATTGTGGCTCCATCATGCATCGTGGCAGCTTTGTATGAGCTGCAGTGATTAGTATACCAGATGACTGTTGAACCTTTGGTCTATGGCATGCTTTTGATCAAGTGTTTTATGAAAATTCAATTCCAGGATCTCAATCAAAATTAAACCAAGCCAACATTCTTGCCGTCTAGGTACCTTGAAAATACTACTTAATTTGCTTTCTGACATTTGTAGGCAAGTCTCCTCAAGCAAATCCGTACTGTAATTATAATGATTTACATCTTTGTGTTTGTTTGATTCCCAGTGAATCTAATATAAATTAACAACATTTTATTTGAAACAATTAGAATAAAACTAAAAGAAAAAACTATCCATCCTTTCTCCACTGCTTATGTGAGTTTGGGTTACAAGGGTAGCCATCAGAGCAGATATATAATATATATGAACACTTAAAATAGATAATTACAAATTATGTACATGTTATGCTTTAGAAGTTATGATTGCAGAGACGGTCATAACGAAATATATACCTATGTCATTCTGTGTCATAAGCAGAAATATTCTATCTAAAAATTGGAATATAAAAACAAATGCAGTTCCCAAGTTGGAAGACTGGATACTCGGTTTCTGAAAAAGTGCAGTACAAAGTGTTGAGTTTTCTTGAAGAGGGCGAAGCACTACAGCTTTATGTGTTGGGGAAGTTCTTTCCACCACCAACTAGCCACTGCCGAAGGCAAACATCTTGTCTTTCCGATGGGGAGCTGTCAGACATGCTGAAGGACTGGGTACGTACAGCGCAGTCCCTTTGTCAGCCCTGTATGCCAGCACTGGGATTTTGAACTTGGTAAGGCAGTGGATAGACGTAAGCTGCCAGTATAGCTACGAGGAAGCTGCAGTAGTGAAGCCGAGAGACGATCGTGGTTCAGCCATGAGATGGGGAGACGGTGTGTCGTACAGCAGGGGCACATACTTTGGACGTTATTCACAAAGGCTGTATAGGAAGGGGAGTGGTCTATGAAAACAGAAGCTGAAGATGTCATCAAGGATGGCGCCAAGGTTCCCAGTATTTTTTTGTAATAATAGCATCACAAATTTTATTTCTTGGGGAGATGTGTACAATCACAATGATTGTTGAGTTGAATTATTGAATATCAAGTTTGCAGCTGCTTAGACAAATGTAGAGCCAAAATGATTTTCTCATGAGACTATGAGTTGTGGGTTCACATAAAAAGTGGATGGAATGTCTTCCAAGTAACCAGTCAGGGATTCAATTTTGAATCGTTTATTTGTGATACGCATGGGTTATCGTAGAACACCCCCATCAAGTAAAACTTCCTACTTCCTGCTTCCTGTTTTGCTAATTTCGCCCAATCAAAATCCCCCAAAGTCAAACAAGTAAACTTACACATGGATCTTAAACAGCTGATTTAAAAAAATATTTCAATAAGCAGATTATACTGTAAATCCAAAAATGAAAAAATTTCTTCTAAAATAATCTATAGTGTCTTCTACATAATATGAATTATTAGGGTAAAAGAAAGATGAGGGAGTTTAGTATAATATAGAATATGGAAGCGCACTCAGTTTATGGGACTCTGACACTTGTGTTTCATGGTGCCGAAAGGGAGACCTTCCAGGTTTCCATGTGGGACCTGCTTGAGAGGTTTGAATCCAACCAACGGAGTGCAGCATCTGCACCCATCTTTGTCAAGGCTGTCAGGAGAAGCTAGTGGCTGACAGTGCCATACGCAGCAGACAAGAGCAGAAGAATAAGGATGGGGGGGGATGCTTCAGCAGAGTGGAGAGTTCAAAGTCAGCAAGGGGGCCATTTCAGTGGAGGCCTGGGCTTTGAATCCTGACTGACATCAGTCCAGGAGTTCAACATGAGAAAGTAAGTTTGAGGACTGATTGAAGACAGCAAGTTCTGGTATCTGGGAGAAACTAAGGAAAAGTGGTCTGACATTTCACATCACTGGGGTTCGGGGTGACTTTTTACAGAGGTATATCTTGTGTTTGTTTTTAATCTGTGGGATCAGGGCTGGTATTCAAGGAAGAGTTTAGGAAAGAGGTGAATAAGAAGGTTGGGAACAGATCTTTTGGAATAAAACAAAAGATTGCAGAAATGTTCATGTTAGAAGCAGAAAAGCTGAGAATGATGCACTTCTGGAGGCTGGAGAACCATCAGGGGAAGTAAGTTGGGAGGACTTGCTTGCTTTTATCCTCTTTCCTTTCAAAGCTGAATGTGAAATCATTATCAGTGAGACAGTTGTGGAGATCTGGAGGGATAAACACAAAGAGATAGGTCGAGAAGATTTTCTGCAGCAGAGCAAAGTTCAAGAATTGTGCTGTATTTTCTAGGATTGTCCGTTCTTCTCTTTGGGGCCTGTCCAACCACGTGGGGTCAACTCAATTCACTTTTGCTCGATGCTGTGGAAGCAGGAGACCACAAGAAAGACAAACCAGCATTTCCCAACAAAACCAAGACACAACCATTAATTCTGGCTCATTAGGATCCTATTTTTCAGTTTTGCAGCTTTGGTTATGAGGTTTTTCCTTTGCATTTGTAGGATAGCTGATTTTTTTTAACTTCAGTTCATGACCTGCTCCCTCTCTCATCAGCAGTGGATTTTTACCTGCCTTGTTTGAATGAAGGTGAAACTCTAGGCAAAAATGTATGGTTTATTTATGTATATTGAGTGCAAAGGCCAGGAAGTGCAAAGAATGCAGGTGTGGACTCCCCTCTAAGTGAGGGTGAAACATTTTTAGGGAGAAGAAGGCCGGATGGGAGGGAGGCCTTGAAGATGATTGATTTCCTGTAGTGCACTAACCTAGAATGAAGTGAGCTGAGGAGTCAATATTCAGTGATGCAGGATATGTAAGTAGGAGCTTCCATAGCGCAAGTTGGGCTCCCTTAGTGGACCTCTGCTGGTAGACTCCACTTCAAAAGAGGCTGCAGAGTCTTTGTACTACAGGGCTGTCTCTACAACAAAGCTCTGGGTAGATAATCTAAATCCCTGACACAGCAGAACATTTCAGAGTGGTTGGGGGTGCTTTCGTCCTGCTTTTGAAGCCTAGTGGGGGGCAGCGTGTGGCTCAATGGGTTGGGTTGCTGTGTCTGTGACCAGAAGGTCACAAGGTCAAATCCCAGATGCTGCAAAGTGATTTCACCATTAGGCCCTTCAGCAAGGCCCTGACCTCCCAGTCCCTCCAGGGACTGGCTAGCGTTGCTATTAGTTACAAGTTGCTTTAGATATAAGTGTCAGCTAAATATACCACAATGGGTATAAGTGTTTAGTGTTGTAAATGGGTTTAGCAATTCTAAGAAATGTTAGAACTTGGAGTCTGAATAACTTAGGGTGAACACTGCAAATTTTGCATAGGATGACTTACATGCAGCATATAAGTCCCACTAAGTTCAACGCCCCATCTTAATGATAATGTATAAAACAGAATCTTGTATCTTTGTTGTGTACTTGGAGTGGAGGCATCTAGAACAGGGATGGGCAATCTTATCCGCAAAGGGCCGGTGTGTATGCAGGTTTTTGGGATAACCTTTAGGTCAGCTGTTCAAACCCAGGTGTGAGGACTCTTCAGCCAATCAGTCCACTAATTAGTGACATAATTAGGGTGTTGCAGTAAAAACCTGCATACACACGGGCCCTTTGCGGATAAGATTGCCCACCCCTTATCTAGAAACATGGGACATATATTACAGGTGGTGTCACCAGTAATTCACACTTTAAAGTCCTCAGACTCTAGCTTTCTAGGTGGATGTAAACCAAGATTGAAAACAATGTGATTTCACTGGAAGCCATCTTTAACTCTTATTATAACTCTTATATTGTGTATATGGAGTCCTTTAAATGAAGAAATATGGCACACACAGAGTGCTGATGGCACTCTTCAAGAGACTCAACTGAAATCAGAGTGTGACGTAATACTAGAATGTGCCATGCCAGTCAACAGCATGTCCCTATGCATATTTGTCAAACAGTCATATAGTAATTCAGATTCACTCAAATCATAGCTGGGTTAGGTTCCTGTGGTACATGTGCTTAATACACTATATGGGCAACAGCATAGGGACACCTGGCTATTACACCTACAGGAACTTTTATAACATCCCATTCTAAATCCATAGACATCAACATGGAGTTAGTCCCCCTTTGCAACTATAACAGCTGCCATTATTCTGGGAAGGCTTTCCACAAGTTTATGGAGTGTGTCTGTGGGAATTTTTGCCCATTCAGCCAAATGACTGAATGGTGAGGATGCACTGATGTTGGAAGTGAAGGCCTGGCTTACAATTTCCATTTTAGTTCATCCCTAAAGTATTTGATCAGGTTGAGGTTGAGGGCTCTGTGTGGGCCAGTCAAGTCCTTCCAGAACAAACTCATACAACCATCTCTTTATGGACCTTGCATTGTGCTCTAGGACAGTAATACTGGAACAGAAAAGGTCCTTCCCCAGACTGTTCCCACAAAGTTGGAAGAATAGTATTGTCCGAAATGTCTTGGTATGGTGATGCATTAAGAGTTCTCTTCACTGGAACTAGGGGGCCAAGCCCAATTCCTGAAAAACACTCCCATACCATTATCCCCCCTCCACCAAACTTTTACAGTTGGCTCAGTGCAGACAGGTAACATTCTCTTGCCAACTGCCAAGCCAGACTTATTCATCAGACTGCCAGACAGAAAAACCCGATTCATCACTCAGTAGAACACATTTCCAGTGCTCCAGAGTCCAGTACAGTGCTTTGTACCACTCCATCTGACACTTGGCATTGAGCTTGGTGATGTGAGGCTTGCATGCAGCTGCTTGGCCATGGAAGCCCATTCCATGAAGCTCCTGATACACGGTTTTTGTGCTGGAATTAATGTTAGAGGAAGTTTGAAACTCTGCAGTCAACAGAGGGTTGGCAGCTGTTGCGTACTATATATGCACCTCAGCACTCGGTGACCCCCTTCTGTTACTTTACATGGTCTGCCAATTCATGGCTGGGTTTCTGTTGTTCCTAAATGTTTTCACTTTGCAATAATACTACTAAGAGGCCATGGAATATCTAGCAGCGAAGAAATTTCACAAATTGACTAATTGCAAAGGTGGCATCCTACTGAGCTCTTCAGAATGACCCATTCTTTCACATTTTTTGAACACTTGACTGCATGGTTAGGTGCTTGATTTTATACTCCCGTGGCAATGGGTCTGAATGAAACACTTGAATTCAGTGATTGAGAGGTGTGTCCCAATACTTTTGTGCACATAGTGTATATTCTGCTTAACCTAAATTTTATGTAAAATTTCTCCTGCCAGCCACCAGAGGGCAGCGCTGTCAAAACATTTCCCTGAAAGCGGGTAAGCAGCAATAAAAGAAAGCAAGATTTCTCAAATCCATTAATTCAGTTTGTGGGGGAATCTCACTGTCAGTCTTTGGTGGTAAATTTTGTAGTCCAATTATTTATTTATTTTTATTTTCATTGCGCGGGGGGGGGGGGCATAAAATGGGATGAGCATTTACCTAGTTGGGTTATGTTATAATTTCATTTTTTAATTCAAATGAGATGTGACCTTGGTCGTGGTCACATTTAATGTAGATGACACCTTGATATACAGGAGGCTTTCTTACTATGTACTCCACACAAAATCTGCAGTCTCACTGGAGGTAACATTTTAAGGTTTATTTAAGTACCGTGTGATTTCCATTCATATTCAGACCCCCCCCCCCCACACCCCCCAACCAAAAAAGGCTCTGGATCTCGGCAGCCCTACTCATGGGGCATAGGGTCAATGCTGGCGTCAGAATAAATCTGTCTGCTGGGCCAAAGATTTTCACAGTGGGGCACGGGCTAATTGGCAAATCTCTTTTTTAGCATCTTTAGGTGATTATTACTGGGGGGGTGGGGGGGCACCTTTGGGGGGTGTGGCTTGGCCTCCCTGGTATTTCCCATGATGCCACCACTGTATAGGGTATAATATTGTGCACATCATAGACAGAAAGATAATTGCTTACTTGTCTGATCGCACGGTGGGGGAAATTTAGCACCGTGTGTCATTAGCAGACCAGTGGGAGGAAACCATCGCGAAGGCACGGGAAGAATATGAAAATAGGACTGGATTCAAACACAACAGAGTGTGGAATGTGGGAGGTGTGAGATGCTGTTCACTGAGCTAAGTCCCTGATGATGTCACTGCATGGGAGAAGTTACAGTATATTAAAGTTTCATGGAAACATAATCATTACGTAATGGAATTATTATTGTACTTAGAGTTTAGAGTGTTTTTCATGTTAAATAGGGGGTTGTTTGTGGCTCAGTGGTGTTGGATGCTGGGCCTGTGATTGAAAGGTCAGCAGTTCAAATCCCAGGGTCAGCTGGGCGGTTTAAACATAAGGCCCTTAACTTCCACTGGTTCCAGGGACTGGCTGAGGTTGTTCTTTGAATCTCTGTATCACTTTTGATAAAAGCATCCGCTAAATAAGGTTTAAAAGGAAATACAATCACCTCCTGTATGGAAATGGATGGAAGGTTTTTTGCTTAGAAATATGTTGCAAAATTCCGGTTTTTCATTCATTCCCAAGAAAAATCAACTTTTTTTTTATATATTAGCAATGCAAATAAAAGCCATTTTGAAGGCGGGGATTAGGTCCCAGAATCCACTGTTGATTACAAAGTTCATGTCCCTCCCCTGTATAATCTCCATATAGTCTTCAGTGCAAGCCTTTCTCCAACATACCCTGACTTCACTACAGAAGCCAACCCGTAGTCTGGTTACTCAATTAGAAAACTTCTCTCTCTGCATTGAGCACTGTGTGATTCGTGGCTCACCAGCTTCTTATTGACGCTGGAGTACGGAATGTGGAAGCTATGCAGTGCGTCATTAGGCTAGCGTGTGTCCAGCGTTAACCCAGCGTGCCCTTTAGCAAAGTATCAGGATCCTAAGCTGGAGAGAGTGCTGGTATCGCGAAGTGGGCCTGAATCTGTCAAGGAAAGTTCACCCCATTTAGAAATCTGAAGGATTTGGTATATGAATGAACTGTGGATATAAAGTTCGGTTTTTGGTTGCGTTGTGTTAATGGGGTCCTGAAACTCCAATAAAAGTCACACAAAAGCTGGTCTGTGAACAACTTTTTCTTTGAGCAAATGGCGGTATGTCAGTACTGAATGAGGGCTTGTCTTCCTTTTGTGGTCTTCCCGTGAAATGCTGCTAGACCAAGGATGTATATTTTGAGCCATTCCCATGATTGTCATGGCCCTGTTGAACATTCAAGTTTCTCTTTCAGTTTGCTTTTTATTTCTAGGAAACTCCCACAAGGCTTCATGGTCTCACACTGCCCTTGGTCTGAAAATCGCTTGTTCTGTCCCCCCACCCCGCCCCGCTCCACCCCCCCAGATTCTTTCACTGCATCCTCAGTACACCATTCTGCTTCTGTAGAACTTGGTCTCCCCCCTGTCAATGGATGTGACAGCCATTCTGAGGCAGTCCACAGAACCGCTTCCCTAAATCTCCATATGTAAATACACGACTCACCACTAATTCTTTCTATTTTACTGCTGTTTTCACCAAAATGCAGTATGTCTAAATGCACAGGCAAATTATGCAAAAGGGAAGAAATTAAGACTTAATAATCCTGATTGCTGTAGTTCATATGAATCTTTCATACAACAGATGTGCGAATTTCCTTAAATATATATTTTACACTTTTGTCCTAACACTAGATGATTTTCTATTGTTTTGACTGAAGATATTTCTCTAATTTGCATTACTATTCTATTTTATGATACCACACCAGAGCTAGCAAACCACAGCTCAGTAAATCTGCTATTTTTAAGATATATAGCTGGAGGTAGATCCTACACCTGCATACATCGAATGGACAAACATTAACACCTAGACATACTAAAAAGGACATTATGCTAAAATAAAACATGGAAATGTAAACATTAAAACAAAACCGTTCAAATTAGCATATAACACTGCCATTGGCTCCTGCCTTTATAAGGGTTTCTGGCAACAGTAAGCCATGGAATGAAATGGGAAATTAAATATTTATACAGTAATTATGGGATATAGAGTACTGTGCAAAAGTCTTAGGCGGCCAAAGAAAATGTTTAAAGCTATTTATCAGTGAAATAAGTGTCTGTTTGCTCAGGAAAAGACACACGCAGACACACACACACACACGTCACTAATATCTTGCGGGATGGTTGGATGAACACAGTCTTAGTTCCTAAACATCCCTTTAGGGGCTCCCCAGCCATTCCATGTATTTGTTAAATATCACCACTAGCTTGTTTAGTTAATTAACATAATTAGTTAAATCACATAAAGAGGTGTCAATTATCCAAACATGGTGTGCCTGTGACTGAACCACAAAACACATGGGTGTATTGCATGGTCGGTGCAAATACTGGGGTGACTTTAGGAGAGATTTTGAAATGGCTAAGCTGACACACTTAAACAGGCATAAAATCATAGTTTTAGGTATAGTTTTATACCTACAATTATGCCTAAATTAAAAATCAATTTTCTTGACTGTCTAAGACTTTTGCACAGCATTGTGTACATACAAAATTTTCCCATGATGGAAATTTCTCTCACAAAAGTGCATATGAAATCTGAGATTTATGACAGTCATGGTTCATTAAAATGCAAGACAATCATATTGTGGTTGACTCACATATAACTATGAAATGAGGTACACAAGTTAAAGTCTCCTTTAACCCAACAGCATTTAAGCAGCTCCCATGATGCAATGGGCTGCCTGCCCACTTTATCTGATTGGTCATCAGTACTTCCAGCGAAGTGCTTCCAGCAAGGCATGTCCAAAGAGCAAAAGTGACTGTGTCCACGTGTGCGTCACTATGCACCTTTTGTGAAGGCTCCTTCTCACCTTGAGGAATAAGTTTTCCTGGTACCGTTGTCTATTGTCTGTGACTGAGTTTAGCAATTATAAATGATCAGACCTTACAGGGTGCAGCAACTCACTATTTTGTGTTTCATTGATGCAGATGCTTTCTAAATTCACAGCAACAGCGCAGATTCACTCCAAGAAAACTGTCAAATTGTCCTGTAGTGGGACTGGATACAGAAAATGACCTTGATAAGTACTTATTTAACAACAAAACCCATGACATAAAACTTTGGAATATACATGCTAGTTTCAAGGTTGAGTGTGGTTGAACAAAATCCCCTTTAGTTCAAGTCTTCAACAAAAACTTTCAGTACTTCTGGCTTTACAGGCCTGCATTATGACATACTATGAACCCTGAAATGGATCACAGAATGGAACAAATTTTGTTGATTGATAGCAGCTTCTGCAGCGTTCCCGGTAAGCTCTCCAGTGTTCCATTTCCAAGCCATATTGATGTTTCTCATACTCCTTCTTGGTCGATGTTCAGTTTCTCATCACCGTCCAAGACAGAGTTGGTGAATGAAAAATGTTTGTCATTCTAACTTGCAGTAAAGAACCGTATGCAGCTGGAAATCGCTGACCTCCCAAAGAGGCTGTTAGCCACCACTTATTGTTCTTTGGCTGCAATAACTCCAGAATTCAGAGCCATTCCGGAATTCCTCAACCTTCATACAATGGCACAAATACTGTAGGCATTTTAACAGTGTTTCTGCTGGTGTTTGAAGTGACCCAGTATTTATCAGTACACAGTATGGGCACCTCTTCATTTTTCATTTCAGAGTATTAGCACCTGATAATCTGTCGGTACTGAATAACGATGGTAGTATGGAGACCTGTCTTTTTGCCTCTTCAAGGACTGGATACTGCTGATCACCCTTTATAGATCTCCAATGACCTAAAATTTACTGTGGTGTCCAAGGGCGTAGCAAAAAATTCTGGGCAGCCTGACCAAATGTCAACTTGGACCCAAATTACGTTGTAGTTACGTTTGTAGTTCTATGTGTTGAAGGGCTGCCCAAAGCTCGCAGGGTGTCCATGGCCCTACAGCACCCCTAGAGTCGTCTTCTGGTATTACTCTACCTGTACTCAGGAAATTTTGGATTTCTGTTTTTACATGTTAGGTGGTGTTTTGCCTAGAACAGCAATTTATCAAAAACTAAACATAAACCTGATCTATCTATCTATCTATCTATCTATCTATCTATCTATCTATCTATCTATCTATCTATCTATCTATCTATCTAT
>JAODKE010000001.1:25002282-25029878 GCA_026779605.1 Mormyrus hasselquistii | reverse complement strand
GTTCTCCCCAAGCGAGCTTGATGGGCCGAATGGCCTCCTCTCGTTTGTATATTTCTTATGTTCTTATGTTCTTATGATGGGGCACAAATAACATAACAACATGCTATTACTTATGTATTAATTAACCACAGACTAATTCTTAGTCACATACTGAATTACTGATCTCATTTTAATTCATCATTAATGAATCATAACGTGTTTTATCTCAAGATGTTGCTATATTTGCTAACCTACCTGTAAATTATGTAAACTTTTGTGAACTACTGAAGGAACAAGTCATGAATAGCACATGATAAATACAGATCGCATGTGTGTTCATCATTAATGAATCATGAAGCATCTTTTATCCCAAGCAGTTACTATATTTGGTACTGTATCTGTTAATCCTTTGTAATCCTTTGTGATCTACTAGAGGAACTTTTAAGGAATTAGTGAAGGAACAAGTAATGAATAACACAAATGGAATACTTGTATGTGTTTCAGTGAATCGTGACACATCTTTTAATTCAAGTAGAGTACTTTATTTGTTCATGATTTGTTCATTGATATGTCCTTGATATGCCCCATCATGTAAAGTGTTACCAAATTAACTATTTCAAAAATATCTACATTATAGGAATGCATTTGGATTGTAATTGTATAGATTGATCATGTTGTGGTTTCTTTTTTCATGGATTATTATAGTTCATTTCTTGCAGATGAAATAACTCGCACTTTTCTTTAGAGATCATGAGGTCTAATGGGTTTTGTCTCGCCAACACGGAGACCATTTTGTATGATGAGAGTCTCCATCGTGGCAAAGAGAGGCAGCTATTTGCAGAGACTGCAGACCATCGGTGAGTCTCCATAAGCATTAGGATTCCCTCAAGACTCTGGTGATATTTAAGTACCATCTAAATCCTAATCCAAATATTCAGTTGTGGGAAAAGGTTTGTGAATCCATATGTTTCTGTTCTTTAAATAATCTGCACCTGAATTATCTGCATGAATGGCATCATAATAAATGCATTGTAAAATGTGTGAGTCTGTTAGATATCTTTATCTGTTTGTTGCATAACTGAAGTATAAATGCACTGATTTTTGTAATACGCCACACTGGAATTTACTTTAAAAAAAAAAAAGTGAATTCTGATTAGACACCACAGAAACTTTATGTACTGTGAAAGAGGACCTGCTCCATTCTCTGATGATGAATGCATTTATTTGGAGTTTAAAGCATAGGCGATTTTAAATCCTATTTGGGGAGACTACAACCACCTTATTTGCTGTCTCAGCCCCCCTGAAAAAGTTTTTTTCAAAATTGATTTAGCGCTGTTTTTTTTTGTAAACATTCCATACAAAATGTCATGGATGCCCCAGCCCCAGACTGAACGTACGAGGCCCTCTAAAGATCAAATCTTACAATCGCCCCTGCTTTATAGGCTGATGAAGAGGATGTTTGTGACAAGTCAGACTCCATTTAAGGTCCTGAAAATAGGTGAAACAGGACACTGCATGGTCATAACTTTAACTTTAATTTAAGGACTTGATGAGAATCTGCACCTTAACTGAAAACCCAATGCCCATTAACAGGCGTAATACATCTGCAATAAATATCTGGAAAGCTTAGACAGGTCAGCAAGCCCGATCCTAAAAGGTCATCCTCCCTTTAGTCAATGAAACTGACAAAGTGCTTCTGCGCTACCTGATAAGCAGTTTTAGGAATATGTTACGTTTACATTCCGCCAATAAACAAGAAGTTATTTAAAGAAAAGATACTTTTGTCGTGATGGTCAGGCCATAAATATATTTTTAACATACTGTGCATTCTGTTCTGTGTGGCTGTTATTAATAATTAGGATCGGTTTAATGTCCTCAACTGTTTAACAGGTTTTACAGCAGGAGTGTTAATCTAAGAACAGACAAGGTTTATGAAAAATACCACCCCAATTTTCTTTAAAACTGTAGTGAGACAGTACAAAGTAAAATTATTTTGAATAACGGATGTAGACACAGTGATCATTGCCTGTATCTTCCCTCATCCAGGTCTGAGAATGGTGGAGACTTCCCGGCCACTGAACCTGACCACGGCGGCAATGATGGTGACATACAGGCTTATGTCACCAACTTGTCTTACTACCATCTAGTTCCCTTTGAGACGGACATCCTGGAGTGACATGTTGCACATACAGATGACCTAGCCCCCTCAGACAAACGTGCTGCACATCGGTCTAATCTTTCCCATAGTAGCATTCAACATTTCAAGCTCTGCTTAGATGTGCCTTGTTCTTATGGTGAGAGATCCAGGATGACTGACGACAGAACTACTTCGGAGGGGCTGAACTGGGGTTCCTTCCTGCCTGATTCTCCTTGTGCCTAACATGGATATGGTGCTTTGAGTTCCATATGTGCCTAACCCTACCATAGTTGTGTGTTTATCTTCTTGTACGGAGCCCAACTCAAGATCGCTCCAGGGGCGACTGCTGGCACCTTCAAGGATGAATGCTGAAGGTGGGTGGATCTATGGATTTATGGATGTATCTACCAGCACTTCAACCTTCAATCAGGACTTTTCTTGCCTGCTATGGGAGTATGTGTATAAAATCAAAGGTTCAATGGGTCCTTTGCTTACTCTTCCTGGATAGTACCAAGATCATATTAGCGGCCTTTGACTATATCCACCAGCGGTGCTTCTTCACCCCGAATGTCCTCCTGGACACCGTATCATCATCTAAATGATCCATTGAGAAAGAATCATTAATGAGGTGGACAAGTAATGGAAGACCATACCCAAATATAACTGGACCTGCTACCATTACACGTATATGTTTTCTGGCAGAAACCAATTTGTATGGTTTTCTAAAGCAGCTCGACTCTTGCACGATTATAGAAGAAGCAGATTAGATCATTCATTCATGTTTACTCGTAAGGAGAATGACCTAATTTCTAGGTTATCTCTTACAAAGGTCTTTTGCATTAGGAAAAGTGGAAAGCCTACCGCTAATCTCTGGTGTGTCCAGCAGTTGCTGCTGCTTTGTTTAATTAACCCAATTAGCATTTAAGAGAATGTTGCAGTATTTGAAAAGCCGTCACTGCTTGTTAGCGGACAGAATGGGAACAAAATCTTTACTGACGCCTTTGTAAGCGAAACTTCTGTGTAAGGAAGGACCCAAAAAAAGCTGTTGGCGGTCAGGGTGTAGGAGTGCTTAGCATGCTCTGTGTCCGAAAAGACAGACCATTTCTTTGTTTATAAAGGAAACACAGCATGGGCTGTTTAGCTAGACTGTGTGGAAAGCAGCTATATAGATAGCTAAATATCGTTAAATGGAACTTAGACAACGGAAGCAGGCATTTAAGTAGATAGTGTTGATGTAGCTATAATATAACGTTAAACGTAAGGTTCCATGTCTCGATAGTCTCTTGAACAGATCTCAAAGCTGAACCCAGAATGACTGCATGACTTTTGACTTCCGCTTTCAACAAGCCATTAGCTATTTAATTTGCAACGTTTATGGCTGTGGATTAAACACTGACTCACTGGTCCGAGCGTACTTTCAGCTGAGCGGTGATAGCTTGTTTTGTGAATCGCAACAAAATCCTTACCTGCTTCTCAGCATCCAGAGGCCCGGATACTCTGCCCCTAGAAACTTGGCAGTGGAGCTCGATTGCACACTCTCAGTGGCTCTGTTTAGTAAAGCGCTCATGTCTTTCACTTACCCGTGAGAAAGGGTTGCTCTTTTTCAGTGCGCGAAATTATTCAGCCCGATACTCCCTGCTTTTTCATTCCTCTCGTGCAACAAACTGGACAGAACAGTTCACTGAGGGTGGAGATTATTAAAGCGTGTTTGAGAATGTCTAACCAGGAGTAATTGCTCCATATTTCTTGAACCGTTGAATACGAGAAACACACAAATGGTGAATGGACTTCAGCCACTAGTTGATTTCTCAATTGTACAGGAGCCTCTAACATGTAATCTGCCATACTGTGTGCTTTTTCTAGCCAATCATGTTGAAGATCAGATAGAATATTTAGTCCATATGGGTGTCTCAGTCATAATCTTCTGGAAGACTGGACCACAAAGAAACTTATCAGTATTACAAGTTAAAATTTGTTTTTAGCATTGAATTTAATGTATTGTAATGTGAAGCGTCCTATTTATTTTTTCCTAGCAGCTAATATCGCTGCTTTGATGTACAGTATCTTCAGAATTATGTTCAAAGTACATATTACATTTTTTGTGATGAAAATGAAGTGAAATGAACCACAAAATCCCTCCTAGTAACCATTGCAACATTCATTATATTTTGTACTATGGGAATTTTTTTAATGATATTTGAGAACTGTCATGTATAAAATGCTTTATAATACTGAGTCCCTTTTTCAAATGCTATAATGTGTAACACCCTAAATTTGTAATAAAAACCGATTTGGTTGTTTAAGCATTAAATTTTTTCTTCTGTGGCTTTGTAAAAATACAGTGGATTTTTCAGGTCTAACTTTACGACAGGAATGACGACGATCCGAAACACTGCACAAACATTCCGTTCAGGGGAAGGCGGGCACTTCACATCTCATAACTGCGTTGTCTGTAGTGTTTTTAAACAGGACTTCATAATGTGTTGCAACACTGCCACCTTGTGGTGAAACCACTCCATACGATAAACGGGAGACTAGTACATAGGGTGACCACCCAATCCATATTAGGGACACTATGAGCTACTTCAGGTTTTACAAACAACTTTAAAACTGAAGGGCTCCTGTGCATGGCTAAAAAGTTCAGTTCTTGTGTTTTTACTGGTTTGTTTCCTTGATTGAAAGATTCATCACATTAACATTAGTGACACATGCGTGTTTATAGGAGACTGACCTATCAGCACGCAGCAAGAACTCAGTGCTTAAGTGAAATCTGGGTCCTTTTATTTGAAATGGTTAAAGTGGTAGTTTTCAAACCCCGTCGTAGCTCACAGTGATATGGATTCAGTGGTCATCCTACTAATGCAGTGTGCAAAAAGCCACATTGTGATTTTTATATTTGAATCATTCAATTACATATTTCGAAACACTTCAAATTACCGATATTGATAGAATATTATTCTTTTATAACTACTACTATACCTGTATGGTCACAGTTAGCTGGAGCAGGACTACACTGGCCATCTGGCATACTGGGTATTTTCCTAGTGGTCTGGAAAAATGACCTTTGGATCAATCCACGGGTCAGCAAAATTCATTGTGGCGCCATTGGGGATCCCAAGATCCAGGGTCAAATTGTAATCCAGTTCAGCCTGGGCCTGGAGCCTATCCCAGGATACTTATGACACAAGACAAGGGATACTTTGAATGAGATGCCAGTCTACCAGTCACACTATGGGCAATTTTGAGGTGCTAATTCATCTAACTGGACTCTAGGAGAAAAAAAAATACAGAGACAATCTGTATAGACCCAGGGGGAACATACAGATTCTCACAGCCAATAGTGAAACTTCAAACCCGACCCTGGAGATGTGGAGATACAGTATTGTCACCATGCAAAATGCAAAGCACAGTTCCAACTAAAACACTGTCTACGGATACCATGGAGGCTATGAAGGGATTCCAAGCGGGACAATGTATGCATTTGACAAACACGGACTGAGTCACTGAGTACATCTTTAATGTATGAATGTGACCGACAAGGAAAAGCTCCATCAAACCGACCCCTGCAAGCTATCCACCGTCTTTCTTCTTCATCCTTAAAAGGATCCCTATCGGCAGCCTCACGACCATCCTGCAGACATGAGAAATGGGTACCGGGCTGTAGAAGGGGCATATGGACACTGAGGCAGATTCACGGGGCCCGGCATTTTCCTGAGGCCCCTGAATACATAAATTGGTTAAATTTTAGTATTCGCTCCAGATTAGCGAATTTGACACACGTGGTTTTGGTATCTTCATTTCCCATTTTTTTTGTGGTGGTAGCTGACAAACATGGAATCCATCAGCAATGACAACGTGTCATGTGGAAATTTACTCCAAAGTGAGAAAGGTATTCAGGGTCATTTTCTCCTTTGTCTCCCTGACTACAATGGATGTAAGGAGAAAAATATCATCTCATTTGGCATATGTTAAAAGTCATTTAGCATCAATGAACTTGTTTTGAACTTCTTTTTGAAACTTAATGAAAACATCTATTCATTAAAGTTCCAGAAGCTTATCCATTCTGGTTAAATGGAAACAGTAAATTGAAGTAGTTGCATATTTTGTTGGGCGGCCTTTAGCTTTGATGATGGTGCACCTTGGTCAATGCATTGTTTCCACATGCTTATGCAACATCTCAACATTTTTTTTATTCAGATTTGCACTCATTTTTTTGTCAGTACTTCTGTCATGTCTTTGGCTTTGTACCATTATCAGTGTATTTCACTTATGCACGAAGTTATGAACATTTGTTTTAATTAATTTGTTTCCCGTGTATGTTCATATTTTTGTAACCGCTGTAATGATGATTTAATAGTCGGCTGTTAAGTTCTTGCCAATTTAAATTCATATTGTGACCATTTTTTGGCCAAGCAGTGTGTATCAATCTGGTTATCAAACACTGTTTTTTGATAAGATTTTGACACAATAGTGCCCACCATGTAAGTGGTAAGTTTTTATACCTGTTTTGACTGGCCATGGCTTAACTGAGCATACGAGCCCTTTGGGCAAGCGGCCGCACCGTAACCTCCTCTGTCACGTGGGGTTCCTCGGAGGTGCGCGCACGCGCAGTGCGGCGTCCATTGACTGCTGTGCTTCGTGCTCTGCAGCTCAAGCCGAAAAGATGGCAGGCGGGAAAGCATTTCTGCTTTCCGCAGGTAGGTCCCTATTAAACCTTCACTTTCACTTTGCTAATTTGCAAGCGTCCGTCTTATAGCCTTGCTATTTCTGGGCTTTGCTCGCCGCTGAGCGTTTGTAGTGCGAGCCGGCCGTACAGATGATGACATCGCTCCCATTGCTGGGGACTTGAAATTGACGCGGGCTTCACATGTATCACTTCCTTATTACAGTATGCTTGTGGACTACAGCCGTATTTGCATTTGTCGAAGAACTCGATGGCACGTAAGTGATGCTGGGCTAATGACCGACAATTTTGTGTTTTGTAAAGTAATGTTATTTTCTGTTTTTGTCAGTACTTCTGTCATGTCTTTGGCTTTGTACCATTATCAGTGTATTTCACTTATGCACGAAGTTATGAACATTTGTTTTAATTAATTTGTTTCCCGTGTATGTTCATATTTTTGTAACCGCTGTGCTTCATGCGGCTCATGAGTTATGTAATTTACAGTCTAATCCATATATTTAAACTCCACGTGTTTCTTTGCTGCCCCAAGGCATTTTTAGGAACATTAAACCTATAATTTGTACCAGCATTTTATATACAGAGCATCTGTCACTGTAAGCAATGTGAATGAAAGTTCTTCAGTTTCTCAGTATTACAGGGTTAAATATTTTGTTTCCTCAGGTTCAAAGATATAAAAAACGACGATGTTTGGTTGGTGGATGTAAGTACTCCATGTGCACACACTAACGAACCTCTGCATTTGAAAGTTGCGTAAACCCCACTTCCACTATTGCCTAACCGGGCTATTCAGATCTTCCCTTACTGGAGGCTTTGCCCTCTTTGGCAAAATCACCCGGGGTTTATTCCAGAGACTGCGGACAGGGCTGTTTCTAAATCGCCAAAGAGTGGAGATAAGCTAGTGCTGACATCGAGAGAAAAAATCAGGCAGACCCTAACGCAGAGATTATCAGATACACGTAAACACAGATGCCACCAGCAGGTGTCAGTTACATTTACAGTTATTTAAGATACAAATGCACTCATAACAAGACAACGGAAGTCCGTATTCAGTGTGCAGAGAGTCTTCTGCAGTGTTTCTTACCTAAATATATTACTTAGGCTGAGCAAGCACTGATTTAAATTTATACTAAATTGCTCTCATACTGCCGTACAAAGGCAATGCAGTAACTGCATATTTTGTCATTATCGAGTTATTATTGAAATCAGGCCTCTCAGGCTCTATTTAATCCTGTGACAAGATATCTTAGTTCAGCTGTGCTCAGTTTTGAAGAAAACAAAGTGTGAAAATTACAGTAATTACAAATCTGACACTAAAATCAAGGTAAAGCACTGTTTTTCTCACTTTCAGTGTCAGCATAGTCACTGTGTTTTGCCCTTGTAGGGCAGTGTTATGGCAGTGTTGTTCAGGTGAAATAGTTATATTTTAATAATACAAACCGTTACAGACTTATGACTGAGTACCCATCCAACAGACTGGCCCTGCGTTGAATTGCGTGTATATTGGAATAAGATAATTGCTTTGATGTTTAGGTGTGAGAATGAGACTGAGAGATGCGTGTGAGGCTGGCATGGTCACACTGCCATACGTCACAGTACATTTCTGCAGCAACTGTTGTACAGCACAATATAGGCAAGCTCAAATCTCGTAAAATGAATGACTGTTACATTCAGCATACAGATAAGAGATTGAAAAGAGGAATTCTGACTGTGCAAAAATCAAGAGTTAGGTGACTCTGAGGGGTAGACAGTGCTTGTATTGCCTGACCTGAGGGAGTGTGTCTTCCAGTTCTACGCACCGTGGTGCGGTTACTGTAAAAAGCTGGAGCCGGTGTGGCATGACGTTGGGGCAGAGCTGAAACGGTCTGGGTCGCCGGTACGAGTAGGAAAGATGGACGCCACCGCGTTCGCAGGTAAACCGTCGGTGACGAGAGCGGCATCTCGCATTCCTACGTGGTTGATACTTGCGGAAATCGGCTCTCTGCGCTGTTCCTCGTTGAGGGGTTTGCTTCTCCTGATCATGAGTGCTGAGATCCGTGGTTGATAAGTTGCCTCGACGACTGTATCAGCTTTATGATAACTTGATTAAGTGCATTGAGGCAGCTTAGGGTCTAGTCGCAGACCTACCTAAACACTCTGCAGGGCTCTGTGATGGATAATTAGTGTGGCGCTCATTTCCTTTGCTTTACTGACTGGCTAATGATTTTCGGCAAGCCATGGGGCCTAGACCTTTTTAAGAATCAACGGGAAAAATTGTGCTGGCATGCATGATTTACGAAGCATGTTGATACAATTGAAATATGAAAGACTTTTTTAATCAGTTTGGGTCTAATTAATGTTACACGTTTGAGATCCGTTTACACTGATCTGTTCTTTTTTTATAAAAATGATTTTGAAGAATGTTCACTCAAGGTCTGTGATCCGCTGGGTCTTGATCAGAAACATGCATTTACAGAGATTTGGTGAACTTTTTTAAAATGCATGTATACAGGCAAATCTATCAGTATCCTGTAACACCATCTGGAGTAAGAAGACTGTTTGTACATTACTGACTTTCAACTTATATTTACGTTAATTTCAAATAAACGTTATTTGAATATTTCATAGGTGTTGCCTCAGATTTTGGAGTGAGGGGTTACCCCACAATAAAACTGTGAGTATGAATAACATTTATTTTTGTTTGGTGCGGCACTTTACTGTCTTCTCGTCACACTGGGGAGCTACTGAGCAGTGCTCAAACACCTTTAAAGATTTTTCTATCAGAATGTGGCACTGTGTTAATGTTCAGTCAAGGGATCGTTTTTTTTCGTCAGCTTGTTTGTCTGACTCCCGGTAGATGTCCTGAATCAGTCTGCCACTTGAGATAATCACCTCTGAGCTTTGTTGCTAAGGGACTGAACTGCTAATGTTATTTGCCCAGGGAACCAGGCTGGCAATAAGGCAAACTAATGTTGTTTTTGTTTACAAATACAATGTTTTGTTTACTTTTAGGCTCCCAGACCTAATTTTTCTTGACCTTATATTTTTGTTGTATAGATCTTTGGCTTCTCCCAGTGTCCGTTTATAACCTAAATTCACATTTACGTTGGGTTGTTTATCATGTGGCTGATGTTATTTTTATAACTTTTACTGCACACTACATTACATACATTGCTTACAGAGGGCAGTACGTACTGATTTTATTATTATCTTAAGGTAATCCAGTCTAGTATCTGAGCGCAGTCCACTGAAACCAGCCTACTAATGTAGTAGCACCCTGGGACGGATTGGTAACAAAGCCTTAGAGGGTGTAGACTGTCTATGTTCTATGTTCATTAGGTGTTTTTTGTATACGGATGTAACCTTGACAAATGGTATGATGTAACTGCATTCCTGTCAGCTTTCGAAGCGCACTTTGTGCATTGCTGCCATCTTTCTTTTCCCCCCTGAGATCCTGATTACCTTCATTTGCTTGTTCATTATGTTCTCTGCTTCATCATGAGGGGAAAGGTCATTTAATTTTATGTGAACGTCTTCTGAGTCAACTCTGGCTGCGGACGCCGTTAAATTATCCATGAACAGCATGGTCCAGATGATTATTATTTTTCCCTCCAAGTCATTCGTTTTGATGGTATTTGTGTGAACTGAAATGATGTGCAATCTATGGGTCCCGTGAAACCGTAATGTGTCAAGCATAAATTTAGTACTAATTTTGTCCATTCGAGTGCCTGATTATTTATTTATTTTTTCTCTTGTTTTCTCTCCTAGAATAAAGGGGGAAGCTTCCTACAACTACAAAGGGCCCAGAACCAAGGACGCCATTATCGAGTTCGCCAACAGGCTGGCAGGGTTAGGGCGTCTCCTTACTTCTCATGTATCATTTCAGATGTCACCTGACCATCAGGATGTATCGTTTTTTTCCTTGTGTCCTGGGTTGTTTGGAATAGCCTCACTGTGCCAAACTACTGGATTAGTGGTTGGAAGTGGGATAGGTGGACAAAAACGTATTTATTTAAATGGAAATTTGGTGGATAGTGTTGCTGCAAATCACTGGTTGCTGCAGTTGTCATTCATATAAAATTCTTGTACATTTCAATGTTACTCTCATACCTTTGGGTGTAAAATGTTGTAGTAGTGCACATTGGTCAGAATTTTTTCTTTTTTCTACCATTGTATTTACAAATGATTGCTAACGAAGGTAGTGACTTATAGCAACACATTATGTAGGAACTTGACAAAAAAATCACGTTTTCATCACATACTGTAATGTGGTGTTATTACATATTCTGTTACGCATCTGTAACAATGCATTGTGTTATAGCAATGCATTATGTAATATCTCAAAATATAACATTTAGAGCCTATATTATAATTTTGTTCTGCAACATTAGCCATATCATCATCATCAATGTCATCATTATTTTATTATCAAAAAAAGAACATGAACATGTTTTTTGTGATCCATTTGTGTCTGTGTCTGTGACCAACTGTGTATCTGTGTATCCAACTCTTCTGCTTTTCCTGGAACAGGCCACATGGTGGCACCAGCAGTACATGTCCAGATTTCCTGTCTATTAATGGTTTTAAGGCTCTTTTCTAATGCTGAGGTTCGTTTTACTCCATCCAGCCCAGTCGTCCGATCCCTACCCAGCAAGCAGATGTTTGAGCATGTCCTGAGAAGACATGATGTCCTCTTTGTCTACGTTGGAGGGGTGTCACCTCTCAAGGTATCACACAAGTCTGCTTTCTATAAAGGTTTTTTAGAGTGACGATGTAAAGGCTATCGCTTTGGGGATAGTTTTAATCTGGGTTATGATGCTTCTTGTTATGGTAATGACCATGCTCTATGGCCCGACGGACCTAATGATGATGTCCTAATGAAGAAAACCTTAAAGTAAAACATTTTCAAATTGGGCCATGTTCATTAGTTTTTAATTTATGTGTGTCATTAGTCATTTTGTGCGAAACATGCCTGAAATCAGCTGAAAACCACAAATGACAAAAATAAGTGTTTTTTGGCATCAAAAATCACATCCACCCCCACCTTAAAAAGGTGATTCGCCTTAATTTATTCTTTCAAAAGATGAAAAGTGCTTGCAGCCTTGATTTCTTCTGTGGGATGGGCCCAATCCCTCCCTGATATATACACACACTAATTATTATGGATGGATGGATGGATGGATGGATGGATGGATAAATTTCATCACCAAGTAAATTTCCAGTATATATACATACATTAACCAGATATGTAAAAACAGCATGAGCAAAATGTACCAGCCTCAGTTTACAGACATATGGCTACTGGGTGAAATCTAATGCAGTTGGCCTGATGCATTTTTAGGACAAGTACACAGAAATGGCCTCAGAGCTGATTGTGCACACCTCCTTCTTCTCAGCCTTGGAGGACGTCCTGCCTGAGGTAGGCCTGTGTCTGCAGAACATGACACACACAGATCTGTCGTCAGAGGCAGGAGTCCTGGAATAAATAATATATTGAAAATGACTTCAAACATTCTGTGTGGTGTTTTTAAGGTTTTGTCTTGAGTGTTTACTTAAAACGCAGTTATGTTGTGTGGCAGTACGTGTACTGCAGGTCTGTGGTTATCTACTGCTTTAGCATCAGTACTCATTTCATCTCTGGCATTAGAATGTCGCTTCCGCCCTTTACCTGGCTGGTTTCTGATTGTTCCCAGCCTTCAGCTTTTTCTTAGGTTATATAACCTGCTGCTCAGTGTAGCCTTCTGCCAGCAGAACCAGGTTTAAACCAGGATTTTAAAAATGCAGATTTGTTTAAAAATATGGAGTGGTCTCATTTTTTCTGCGACTGTGTGTGTGTACGTGTATATGTATATGTGTATATAATATAATTCATAATTTATAATGTTTTCCTCCCAGACAGTGACTTTGAACGAGGTGCCTGCTGTTCTGGTCTTTAAAGATGGGGGCCACTTTGTGTATGATGGTGAGTCTCCAGTCACTTACAAGATGCCAGCTTGCAGTTTGCACGAATGTTTACAGGCCTGCGGTTTGTCCCTGGAGGTTTATTTTTTCCTGTAGTGTGCCTCCCCCTCCCCCAGGGTATTAGTGATGAAATACATTTCTAAATACTGCTTCATTAGAAAAGTGGGTAGAGTATTTTTAGATATTATTTTAAGGCGAAATCACTCGGCATGAAGTGTAGATATCATTTATGTGCTGGGTAATGTTGAGCCTGTTCATCTGTGATCTGTTGGTCTTCCTACATACGTGAATATTCATAGTATCCTCATCACAAATATAGAGACAAGATCATATGCATAATATGAAGGGTAAAACCATGGTAAAACACTGCTCTTTGTTCTTTAGGTTCCTGACAGTTATGGAATTTAATAAAAGCCAATGTAAAGCACCTTTTAGAATTTTATAGCTCTTTAAGTAATCCTTTTATTGCTGTCTGTGTTTTAACTTCTTATTTCTCAGGTTATTACTAGTTTGTTTTTTATCATTTTAATTTTTTATTATATGGACTAACATGCATAAACTTTTGCCATGAAGATTGTGTTATCTACTTACATGTAGGGCGGTTACCATCAATAATTGAGTGATCTATTAATTTATTCTGACAATTCATTGAGTAAACGTTTACATATAATATAATATATATACTGCATTTGGTGTGAAGCAGGAACCAACCCACTATTGCTGGGTCATACATACAGTCAGATCAGGCACTCAAGTTGCATGTTTTTGGACAGTGGAGGGAAACTGCAGAATCTGCAAACAAGCCACGCCCACATGGGTGAACATGCAAGCTTCGCACCCAGGATGTGCAGTGACAGCACAACCTGTCGCACCACTGTGCCGCCCTCGGTACTCTGCTTGCACGATGTGTGGTGTTAATATTGACATGGAATGTTGGGGGATTCAGCTGTCACATTGCAAGGACCTCAATAGTCTGCTGGGTTCAAAAAATGGATAAATTGCACTGCAGCATTTTTGGTTGTCATAGGAAACAAAACTGAGCAAGCTTTGCAGTTTAAACGATCGTTCTGTTTCAGTATAAGCTAGTATGTGTTAAACAAAGCAAAATCAGTCTAAAGTTTACCGCTTTGCTTGAGCTCTGCATCTCTCCTAGACAATCATAATCATTCTCATCATTCATAATCGTTCATAATGCAATGCATTGGTGGGAAATTAAACAAAACTAACAAAGAGGAGAAAAGCGAACCATAACCATAATTTTTCTTCCACTCTATGGAAATATGTTGCATTGGATAGAGACAATATTGAGCAAAGGCAAGTGATTTATCAGCACTGCTTTGTATCTGTTAGCACATCAAACAACAACTCCACCAACTCATTTGACATACTATGTTGGTAGATAAGAGGTTTTAGTTGGCTATATAGTTAATTTTCAACTCTTAAATATTGCAAAAACTTGGATTGAACCATATTTGAAAACGCACAGTATGTTCACAAAAAATAATATGATATGGTACTGTATTATGTAAGATGTAGCTAAGTTACGGCTTAACCTTTATTTTAGGAGTGATTTATTTTGACATAGAGGAACCGTGGAAAGTAAATTAAGCAAAGTGATTTAAAGTCAGGCAATTGCATTTTCATTTACTTTTAATGTGAAGTGACTCTGTTTTCACACCGTGCATGTAGTCTGTCTAGGTCCTCGACTTCAGCAGTGTTAATGGGGTTGGTGATTCGTTCCTCCTGCTTGACCATGCAGTTTGGGGTTTTTGGGGGTTTTGCCTGTCCAGACTCCTGCCTAAAGTGCATTCAACAAAGAGAAGTGGCCATGTCAGCTTAACAGCATGGAAATATCTTAACACGTTTTTCTCCTCCCTCTTTGATCGTGTCTATATAACCATTTTATTTCTTTCACTAGACCAGAACAACTGTTCTGAGCTGTGGCTGACCGTGTGGCAGTTGTGTGATTCCCACATCCTGTAAGGGCTTGACTGTTCTGTCGTGTTAAAGACATACTCCGCAGGGTAATGAGTGGATTTCCATGGACGTGGAGCCAACTCGCGCGACATTGCAGTCTGATTAGTGCCATCACTCCCTACCCATTTCAAACATCTGAACAGTTCAATCACTGAAACTGAGAAGCGTGTTTGCATCGACAGTCCAAGATGGGCTGGGAGGATACAGAATGTTCTTTTTTTTTTTTTTTTTTTTTTTTCCTTTTTTTACTCTGGTTATTTCAAGATTCGTTTGGCTTTCATGCATCAGTACACAGAATTCTCACCTGTGCCGCCCAGTTACAGTCAAGATGACATGTATACCCCACATGTCAATGCCGTTGGTCACTGTTTTAATTGTATTCAAGATGTTTTTACTAAAGTCTAGATTTTAACAAAAGCTTATAACAGCTGGGTAACCTCTTCATTGCTGACTTTGGGATTTAAGTTTTTACTTTCTTGGGTTATTTTTTTAATACTAAATAAAATTTTATGCATCTTAGCTTTTGCCGTACATATAGCCCTGGCTGCTTGCATGGTGTAAAAACCCAATTAACCCATACCAACCCATGTGTAACATGTAACTAAATGAAAACATATAAGTAGATGTATAACTAGCAAGGATCCTGCCCTGTAAGTCATTTTCATGCTTTCATGTCTCCAAGATTCGTATCTGCCCTGCACGCATGCAAGTCTCTGTGCTGCACCGGCGTGGAAGCCGTGTCTGAAACAGTGAGTCAGGAAGCTATGTGGTTTTGCTTTGCTCTGTGCGGAAAATATAGTGTGTCTTGCTGTCCCGTAAGCCTCTGACACAATGGCCGTATTTTAATTTCTCCAGCATCTCGCCTCATCGGTTGGGCATAGTCTGAAGTAGCCCCAGAGAGGATATCGTTGCATACCGCCTGCCACATCACACCGCGTTTGCTGGAGTGATGCAGCTTTCCAGTGGGTGTGGTAGCCCACCAAAATCATAGCTGGGTTTCTACTGTACACATTTCTGTGTCATTATGAACTTCTGCCTATCATTTTGCGTACAGTGTGACCAGGGCAGGCAAGCACCGCTGTAGGGATTAAGATCTGGTTGACCATCCCAAAACTGCCATTATACCTTTTGAATCACTTATGGTTCTATTATTGTAAAATTATGCAATGTTTAATGAATCACGTGATGAAAAATATATGGTAGAAAGTCCTAGGGATCTTCTGTAAACAGCCACCATGAAAATGGGCAGGAATTGAAAAATGCTGCAAGGACAATTTTAGATGCGGTACACCCCACATTACTTTAAAGTCAGCTGCCATTTTTTGCATTTAAAGTTAAACTTTATGGGCTGGTCGCTCACCATCCACAAATTCATGGACTTGGTTTCTTGTGGTATGTGTGTGCTCACTTCTTGCTCCCTAACTAATGACATTTCAATGTATTTACAATTAGGAGTTTCTTGTCGTACTCGCAGTAAATGGTTAATTACACTATACGATAAAAATCATACTCTGCGTAACCTTCTGGCCACTGGTAAATATAGATTAGACACACAACACAAATAGAAATTAATCATTAACTCTCGCAGCCTGCTCCATGTCTGTATATGTACAGTACACACAATAGGGTCATGAGGTACACTTCCTTTGTGGCTAAACATCAGAACACGTAATCCAAGTGGGTTTAAATATGCTGTGATATTTGTTGCCGACCTGGTGCTTCCAGCTTTTTGGAAGCAGCCACGATCCTGGGATTTTCACACGCTAGAGTGTCATGAGTTTGACAGAGAATGGGGTGACTGACAAAGGAGCATCAGTCATCGGCAGTTCTGTGGCTGAGAACACCTTGTTAATGAGGGAGGTCAGAGGAGAATGACCAGACTTGTTAAAGCTAACAGGAAGGTCACAAGTGCAGAAATCACAGCTCGGTACGAAAGTGGTTCTGTAGATGGTAGGGGACCTACCCGGTACTACATCGAGGTACTAATAGCTGGTACTACATTGAGGTCCCTAATAGATGACACTGAGTATATGTGTCTGTATGGTTGGTAGATTTGAACAGTGGAAGTCTATATAGCAATAATGGTCCAGTTTTGTATATTTCCTCACATGATCATACTGCACCTTTTGATGACTGGGGCCCTAAGGCGCACTGTCGAAGATAAAAACATAAAGTGGGAAAAGCAGGATAGCGTTTCGCAGTCATAAATCAAGCTCAGGTGGGCAGGCCAGTTCATTAGGATAATTGGAGCGAGCTCAGCGAAGTGCTGTCATTTATCTCATATCTGTAGAGAGAGTGCACCCAGGAAGAAAGTCTAATTGTTATGTGGTTATAAAATGAATCCAAGTGATAACCATGTTTAAATGAAATGTTATAATATCAGGCTTTATATTAATATTAGAATATTATAATTTAAATATTTTAAAAAAATAAATGTTTGTGGGTGAGAGAAATGTTCAGTGGTATCTGCACCTTTTTTTGCTTTCTTTGTTCTGGAATTATCTTGAAGTCCTTTGTGGTACATTTTATGGGCAGTACCCCTTGCTATTTCCCCTCTCTTTTTATTTCCACTCCACTAACACCAGTGTTCTCACACCCTCGGGGTTGTGGGTTCAAATCCCACTGCTTCTCTCCATTTGCATATCCTCCGCATGTTCTCTCCTTCCAAATGACTCTGCAAAATGGCTTTTGTTGTCCTGCCGTTGTTGGGTTTATTTCCGTGTATTTCTGAACCTGTTTTCTAATCTCAAAGAGGTAGCTTTCTTGGAGTGTCTTGCCCCCACCAACAGCCTGGATTTAAACCCATCAGCTGGATAGTAATATTCCTGCTTATCCCTGAACGATGACCTGGCTGTAGACAGGTAACTGGGGATCAGCCCTGCAGGGAATCAGTTTCATAGAATAAAATAATCCCTTTCTGTGGGTTTTTTCTATTCAGAGCTTGGCCTGATGTCTTTCTCAGCAAGGTTTTGGAGGAGGTTGTGATTTTCCCGGTGTCAATGCTGTCAGGTTTCAGGTAACCATCTGAGAGTTTGGTGGAGGATGAAGAAGCGGATGGTTTTACCAAATGCTTTTCTTGTCATAGTATAGAACCATAATACTACATTGAATTAGCTTAACAATATCCATATCCATTGCTTGCTTCCTAATTTGAGGTATACGATGGCAATGAAATGGAAAAGGATAGAATTTTTTTTTTAGAGTAGGATAGTGATACTTCATTGATCTCTTTCGGGAAATTGCCTTTTTGCCTGCCCTATCTTGCTTTCCGCCCACTGGGAGCCAATGAGGTGAGGGCAAGTTTGGACTGGGGTCACAGCACGTCAAATCAACCATCCTCAAGCACATCTGGAGCAATTGGGGGTCAAGGGCCATACCCAAGGGCCCTGGGATTTGTACCATCAACCTTCCTATCATAGGCACGTCCTAACCCACTGTGCCACACACCATCAGCCTCATCAGCTAGCTTCTGTTTTGAAAGTAGATGTTGAATGATGCTGGTTCAGGTCTCATAATTAGTCTTCTTGAATCTAAGTTGTTTCAGATAGTAGTTCTTTGTCAGTAAACACGAGTAGTGACTATAGCCTAAATGGTAATATCCTGTTGACAGTTCAGTACATGCATTTGGTATTGTGTCCATGGTGGTGCTCCGTAGCTTGTTCCCGGCAATGACGCGGTAGGACTTGTTTGAGTTGGACAAGGGTCAGTGCTGGAAATGCGCCAGAGTGGATTACAGTAGCTGCCCTCTGCCTTTTTGGTCATTGGTTATGTTTAGCATAGATTCTTGTGTACTTTACAACCGCAGTAAGTCACTTCTACGGAGGCTTGCTGTCAATGTTGCTTGTTACAGTGCTTCTCAATGAAAATATTAAATTTGTCAGTAGCCTAATGTTTACAAATAAATGTGTCTCTGAAGCAGGTTGCTACATTAAAACCAAGCACATCTAGTCCAGTGAATCCCCCCCCAGACTGGAGAAAGTAGACTGTAAATGTTCCTGTTGTATGGTTTTAACATTTTGGTCAATTGTGGTTTCTTTGACGATTCATGTATTCTAAAATTGTAGAACATTTTGGTCCTCTGTTCTGCTTATTTATCCTAGGGTCAACCTTTTTGTGAACATTTTCCATCTTGAGGGAAGACACAAGACTGTGGTTGAGAGTAATTGCATACCCAGAATGAAGAATGTGTGTGTATGTCTACGTATGCATATATGCATATGTATATTTAAAAATATCTACAATATGTACTAGTTGTGGTTCCTATAAGTTTAGTAGTATGCCATGTGTGGTCTGCTTGGGGTATTTGATGATTTGCTGACTTATGGTGCATCTGTGAAGTTTTTTTTTTTTGCTTCTGTGTTCCTATGGTAATAAGATCAGATATTGGTGCATCTCCTTTTCTCAGAATATGCAGATGGGAGCCTCTCCTCTTGGGTATCCAGGGAGCGTTTTCTGAGTTACCTGCCCATCGACGGGTTCACCCTCTATGATCTAGGAGATACAGGTACTTCGGCTGCACTGACATACCGACACAGCTACACACCTTACAGTCAAAGAGGCTCATCCAGAAATGTGCAAAGGAAGCTTTTGAGCCCAGTCTCATACTGTTGAGGGCGAGCTTAGGCCCTTGTAAGAACTTGAACTTCAGGATGGATGCATCTGCCAAATTTGTGTTGATGGACAGGAAGGAAAACTGCTGACGACTTCAGTTTGGTGCTTAAATGTAGTTCAGTGAGGCCTAATCCATAAATGTTTAGCTTTGGTTGTTATCATTGTAATTGCTAACCCCATGAATCACACCCGCACCTGATGGTACTTTTTTCATGAGCTTATAAAGGGAAGCTGCACTTGCATTGCTGTGCTCAATGGTAAGATTAAATGTATGGATTGGGCAAGAGTTCTAAGCAGACCAGAGACTAGGGACACAGGAGAGCATCAACTATGGTTTGCTTTATTCCATAATGATGCAGTAATGGAGCCTAATATTCACTGGAATGAGGGAATAATTATGGGTAACAAAATTCATTCAGACAGCTGTTTCCTGTCTGGCTGTCCTGCACACTATACTTTGGGTAACTGGGCTATTATTCCACGTGGGTCCATTTGAGACATTTCTAGGTTGTGGTGACAGGGTTTAAAACCTTACAGCTAAGTCCATAGTCTGCTGTTTTGGTAGCAGCTGTAGTTTTAATAAACGCAATGTCAAAACCTATTAGTTTTTGTTAAGTTGTATAGCATTTCAAAAGATAATTTATCAATATGGTAATTTTATTAGCCAAGTTATAAATAGGATAACAATGGTATTGTCATTATCATAGATAGTTTTCAAATTACCTTGATTGTTTTAAGTTAACCTTTTTACAACAGGCAAATTGGTGGCAATAGTGATCATCGATGAGAAGAACCCAACTGAAGACGGCATCAGGTAATGGGTTCTTCCAGATTTCACTGTCGCTATTAGAATTTACTACATCTACAGGCACAGAGTTATTTGATGGATACCAATTCATTATAGCCTCAATTGCTTGATTTTTAATGTATCCATTTTCCATTAAAAGGTTAAAGAATCTGGTTCAAAGAGTAGCAACTGAATACCGAGATCATTACAACAGGTGAGTCTCACTGATTGTTTTCTGATTGCCCTGCTAGAGATACGGTCTTTATACATCAATCTGGAACATTTTCAGTTTTAATGATCTTGCTGCCTACCGTCTCCAGTACTGCCGACTAGGTCACGATGAAGTATCGGCATGACTGCTTTTTAAAGAATGGGCTCTTCTCTTGAGTAGACACATGAACAGGGCTTTGAAAAGAAACACTGTCTTTTTCCGTTCTCCCTGCTTGTGTTTAATTTAAAATATATATATATAATATAGGGAGAGAGAGAGAGAGTTTGTACATCAGATGAACAGTGTTACTGCCTGTATTTTAACAGTTCTTAAAATATGAGTTAATGGTGATGTTATAGAATCAGACAGCAAGCATTCTTGATTTAAGTATTGCAGTTAGACTGCTGAAGTCCATAGTTCAGCTGAGAGATAAGGCATTACAGCCACATTGAAGTGTCTGCCACCGTTGGCCAATTTGGCCTCTGTTATGTCATCTGGCCAGTTTACCCAGTGCATGATTGGACTGCAACTAGGGGGTATTTTAATATTTGTATATTTGGCTGATTTTATTTTTTTCTCATATTTGTTTATCTGCACAACATTACCCTTATCGACATTTTGAAATTACTCCCATGCTGTGGAGTTTTTCTTGAGTGTTCTTGAGGATCGTCTTGACTCTAATTATGAGACCTGCCATCTTTTATGTTTACTCACATTTTGCGAGAAGCGCTATACTGAAGCCACGTTATGGTCAGAATATATGAATTTCTCAAATCTTTATTTTATATTAAACTTTTTTGAATATGTTGAATATTTGTTGCAGCGCTGCCTGTAAATCTCACCATTGACATGCTTGTGTCAGACTTATGTGATGTTTGGTGATACACATTTCCTGGTATCCAGGAAACTTGGATAGACCACCCAATTTGGAGAGCTGTGTTTCAGGAACCTGGCCTTGCTGAAGCTTCCCATCTGAGATCCAAAGCCTCAACCCCCGTACCATCCCCCACCTCAGCTTACAGATTGCCATACACCTGAAACACAGGTCTCCGAATTGAGTGGTCTGTCAAAATTTCCTGGATGTCAGAGATTTACAAACTGTCCACCATTGCAGAGAATAACCTAATGTGTCAGATTGTCCACCCGCAAGGAGTTTAGCATTAGAGTGTCTGTATTTATTTAAACAATCTATGGAGGATAGGCAGGGTGAACACTGTGTTTAATGCGATTCCTGACTCTGCAGGGGCATGGAGCTGGAATATGGTATATTTTCCATGTGACCTACCCTAGAGTAGCTCTCTTCAAATGATGGGGGTAGTGAGTACAGTGTTCACCGTAACGTCGTACCTGATCTTGAACGGTAGCATGCCATTAAATATAGAGAGATTTATAGCGCAGTTAAGGAATACCTCCACCCACATTCATATTCTAAATGTGAGCTAATAACTTCTGAAACAGGTAGTATTTCACCTGTCCAAGGTCATGTGCTTGTCTTTGCAATAGAGTGTGTTGAAATCCGGCCAAAAATATACTGCGCGCATTCCTGCAATAACATGAGAGATGGGCTTCCGTAACACCTCGTTTTACAGAATAATGCAATAAAAAGAACAAGATATGATACAAAATAAATTATTTACTACTGAACTGAATATAATTCATTTTTGGTTTTGGATCACTGATTTAAATGTGATAAATGAAAGCGCTTTTTGATTCCAGTACCCAGTCAGCTCTGCAGAAAGTAAATTCGCAGATTGGCTACTTGCATGAAAGTGCAATCAAAGACCTGCCCAGAATATCTGAAGTTTGCCAGTCTCGATGCTGGCAGACTTACAGACGCAGACTATAATTCTGATTTACAGTTTTTTTTGGTTTTCTGGGTCCTTTGAGTTATGCCTGGAGATACGGTACATAAAGCTGCAGTTTGGCAGTGCTGCCTTTCTGTGGAATGTCTGTGTTCATTTAAAGTGGATTATAATAACGTGGTTTTGTTTGTCTTACAAAATGTGTAGTACATAATTCTAGGCATGCAAATGACACCTTTAGCAATGCGATGGCCTTGTAACTCGTTATTTTCTGCGGAGTACGGTATTTAACTATGACTTAAATGGTGACAAGAATAAAAAGTTAAGATTTATGTAAATGTGGGATTGGCTAAGTAAATATTAGCTGTATTGAAAGTCTTTGGTTTCAAATTGGTATAGTAACTATATTTCTCTGTGGTGTGAATCATGAATAAGTCTCAGTATCTACACTATTTATTTAGCTAAATCAGTCACTTCATTCTGCTGGATTCCCAGGCTGATAACTGTCAGATAGAACTTTCTCACAGTTATTTGATTTTGTCTGTGTCCGCGCTCCTTTCAGGAGTTATCTCTAATTCAATGGGGCTTTATTTTCCAGGGATGTTCAATTTGGCCACATGGATGGTAACGAGTATATTAACAGCCTTATTATGGGGTGAGTGTCAGCTCGCAGTTGCCTGTCAAATTAATCTCTGAATGTATAAATGTCTATTTACTGTCTAAGTGTGTGTGTTCAGCTACTGTAAACTTGCAGCGTCTGTCTTTCCAGTTGTCAGGGACATATGAAGTGACTCATATTAACCCGACGCTAATTTTGCTATATGTCTGTGCCTGTTTTTGCAGCTCAACTGTAAATATGTATCGAATCCGTTTGAATTTGCACTTACATTTTTCGCAAAAACTGGTTTATTTAATAAGCATTGCATATAAAAGACTGGTGTAATGGTTAATTATTAGCCTGTATTTTCCTTTTGACCAGTGAGATCTCAGTTCCCTCCATCATCATGCTGAACGCCACCAGTGAGCAGTACTTCCTCCCCAAGAAACCTGTCAGCACACTGGAGGAGCTGCTTCACTTCATCAACAGCGTGCTGGATGGGACTGCTGAGGTCAGCATACCTCCATCCATCCATCTATCCATCCATCCATCCATCCCTCCCATCCATCCATCCATCCATCCATTTATCCCCTTTTCTGTAAATGTTGATCTAATGAACGGTGGCGGTGATTTTCGATAATCATTAATATAATGGATATGCACTTGCAGTACACTGTCCTGCCGTTATGTATAAATGATATCTTCCAGGATTTTTGCCATCGATTCAAGGTGTCATAAGTGTGCAGAAAGGTTAAAATAACATCGCCAATAACTGTTACTTTCTGTCCCAAGCTATGGTTTATTTTCAGCTCTGTCATGGGCCTACGGATGTGGAAGGTTCATTTCTCTGGCAGCTCATTTCAGAATTAAATGCTATGACAAAACCATTAGCCTGGTGAATTTATGACATGGAACGTGTTTGTCTGGCGGCATTCACAGTACGCTGCACAGTCGCAAATTCCTGATTCGCTGTGGAAGTTTTTTTGCTAGAAGTAAATTTACCATCGAAATATAAAGGGACAGTTAACAGGCTCACCGTGTTCTGTGCAGCATTATGAGAAGTTTTTACAATCTTGTAACACCAGCCTTTGTTCTGAACAGGGACATGGGGGAGACGGAGTGATTCAGAGAGTAAAGAGGCTAGCGTACGATGCCAAATCCACCGTGCAGGTATGTGAACAACATACTGTGAGATTCGTCCTCATTGGAGCAATTACACCTGACACGAAGGCACATCCTCTGCCATTTTCTTTGTTACCTAGTTGTTTTTATCACGAGCTTCCTGTAGTGTGTAGAACCTTGCAGATTTTCCAAGCTATTGCTTCTAAAGATAAATGTTACTCTTTGCAGCAAAGGGGGCCCCACTTTCAGAAAGCATGATGGGTAGTCGGTGTCATACAGGAAAAAAGACTTTAAACACTCTGCCTTCTCAGATGATCGATACCTTTGCTTCACTGATAATGCAGTACAACTCAAATAATGAAGATTGGGTCTAAACTCTTATCTGCTTGTGTTCATTTTCAGCACTAGGCCATCATTAATGTGTGTTTTCAGTAGTGCAATCAGTTGTTTATGAAGACAAACTAATCTAATTATCATAGTTAATGAATAGATACCTGATGGGTTGTCAGGATTGTACCCAGTCAGGGCTACGTCCTAATTCAAAGGCAGACCCAAAAGAGGGCAATATCAGTCTGTGAGCCCACGCAGAACACTTAATTAGCCATTCTCAAAAAATATGTATGTATAGGGTCCCACCCTAAAAACACCAGTCATTAGCTGATATATCCAGGTAAACACTCAAAGATAGGTCAACTACCCTCATCAACTCTTACGTAGAGTATAGATTTGTAGTATAATGTGAGGTTTTATATATGTAGTATTGTTTGGGTCATAGATCTCTTCTCTTCCTTCTCCTCCAGTCTGTGTTCCATAGTTCCCCCATCCTGGGCTGTTTCCTGTTTGGCCTTCCCGTGGCCGTCATCAGCCTCATGTGCTACGTCCTCTGCACCGCCTCTGCGGCCGATGACGGCACTGAGGACCTCAAGCGGGATGAAGAAGATGAGGAAGAGGAGGATGAGGAGGACGGGGGCCAGGGAAGGCCCGCATTGTTGGACACGACAGAGGAAACCAACAAGAGCATCACGGACAAGAAAGTGGATTAACTCAGGGACCCATTTCAGTTTGAGGTTTAGTAACACGATACTTGAAAATCTTTTTATATGATTAGATCTACTGTCAGCCTGCCCCCCTGTTGTTATTTAGAAATTTGATCGATTTCATTTTTTTTTTTATCGCGTGAAAGGACCCCCCCTTTTTCTTTTACGCGAGTGTGAAACTGTAAATAGGGGACTTAGCAGATAGGGGAGAGGAATTTGTAAAACCCAAGTTGGTTCCTGCTCAGTTTTTACATTTTCCTGTGTGTGAAGAAACTTCCCCACTCTAGAATCGCTTCTGAACGCCTGCATTATGACTGAGCTTCACCTGTGGTGCCCTGTTCATGAAAAGCTCATTTATCTGCAAAAACCTGGGGGCATTACTATCTGACCAGACCTACTACACCTGTTTTTTTGAATTAGGAGCCAGCACAAGGGTCACAATTAGAGCTGTCCTGCTTTGTTCTTGTGGTTTATGGGCTTTGTTTTGTCATCCTCTTTCTTTTTATTAGCCTTAAAGAATAGTATCTATAGGTATCTATTCAGTTGCTTAATAGCCACATAATTTGAAGGCAGATTGTGTTCAGAGTAGTTCTGCTCATTTTCTAGGGGTATTTTCTCATTTCTACACAGAAATGAATCCGCTGAATTCTGTAAGAAATCTCTATTAAAATCAGGCTTAAATTTAATGTGGAAGTGTGTTTTTGAGCTGTACATGGCTTCATTTTACCAGTTCAAGGCCCATCTGCTTAAATAGTTGTGTTTTTTTTAAGCCATGTTATGGAAACTGGCTGAATGCACATTTAACAAATGCACTGATCACTAGATGCTTACTAGAGGTAACATCCGCTGTGTGGAAATGAATCTAGACTTTACAGAGATTTAGGTTTTTTTTTTTTTTAAATAGAATATTGTAGTGAATATTCCCAGGTAATTTTATGTAGCGATGAAACAGCCTTGAGGCTATGATAAGAAGCTGGGAGGTTTATGTTTGTACTATGTTACCTGTAACGTGAAATGTGGTACATTCCGTTTTGTGACGGGTACAGTTTTTAGGTTTTGAGAAACATTGCCGTCTCTTTGTTATGCTCCGCTCCCATTCCATCTCATTCCATTGTTACATTCACTTTTTCTCTGCGTCGTTAACTTGTGCAGATTCAGGTGAACAGAATGGAAAACCAAAGATATGAATTATATTGACCGTTGATGCAGATATGGGGATCGATTCACATAGATGTTGTTTATTTTTATGGTGTTACAGAATGTCAAATAATATACTCCACAACCCTCCCAGATTATCTGTACAGTATAAAACATTTGTTACATATGAAATCCTAACGAAGAATGACGCCTACAGAAGTACAAGGTCATTGAATTTAGGTTTTTTTATGTCTGAAGCTTCATGCATTGCATTATTGTACTTAGGAAATTAAATATTTGCCATGGAAATTAGCCAATATGGTCTTTTTTGGTGCAGGAAGAATAAAATGCTGTATTTGTCATGCAAAGATATTTGTCAGGGAACCTTTATTTCGGTTGAATAGGTTTAACTCTTTAGAGGGAAAACAACCTTACATGCCAAATGTAAAATTGATGTCGTTCCAAGGGTGTTCAGTGCATTTTCAGATTTTTTATATTACATTTATTTATGAATATCATGCATACATGCACTCAGTGGCCAGTTCATTAGGTACACCTGCTTGCTAGTGTGGCTAAGCACTACAGCAGTCAGGCTGTGTGATTCCCATACCCTACAGTTCTTTCTAAAACAGTTCTTTCGGAGAACAGCCAGACTCATTAACGGTAACAGGAAATAGGATACCTGTGAATGTACAACGTTCCAATTTGAGTGTACGATCTCTCCAACCGAGATTCTAGAGACAAAAAGTACTCCTATCTGATCCTATAAAGAGGTCCCTAACAAAGTGGACACTGAGTGCATTGGTTATCAATGATTTATTTATAATTTAATACATTTAATGTGATTTTTTTTTTTTTTTTTTTTTTAAGCTTTCGTGAAAGTAGCTTTGGCTACTGTTTAGGTTGGTTTACTGAATGCTAGGTGACCTGCTGGTCCAGTTGCTGGGGCTGCGTTCAGCAGGGTATGCCGTACCTCTGAGCCTGGAGTTTGGCCAAACTCATCCCTCTGGAAACATCAGTCATACAGGTCTGTGAGCCATGCCACTGCACACTGTAACCCACGCAGCCTTCGTGATGGCCCAAGAAACGGCCACTCCTTTTGTGTGGTGCTTTGAACAAGATGCGGAATATTTCTCATACTTAGAGCAGTAAAAGTTACATTTAAAAATGTTACTGGGGTGGGAGTATGTACTGTAATGTGTGTTATTCCCAAAATATAAAGGGATGTTCATTTTTGTATTTTTCGTCACTTCGATACTAATATTTGACCCCATTGAGGTTATTGCGTTGTAATGGCAGAGACTGTTAAAATATTTTATAAAGCTTCAGTGTGTTAATAAAAGCTTAACTTTTTGTTGATTGCACGTTTTATAATGTTCAGTTTTCTTGCATCCTGCATCAAGATTTTTTTTCTGTAATTTGGAAGAAGGAGGTCTGGTAAAAAAAAATATCAGGTGGTTTGACTAGAGATAGGATTCCGTGTCCTTATCCATGTTTACCTGCAGTGGTACGGTAATGTTCATTAATGATAGTTAGCAAATTTACCTGGCCGGTGTACCAGTCCTACTAGTATGTGC
>JAODKE010000001.1:24980433-25000893 GCA_026779605.1 Mormyrus hasselquistii | reverse complement strand
ACACTCCGGGGGCCAATCAGCTTTCAGTTGGAGACCAGTGCCTTTGTGACCCCACCCCTATGTACATCAGTGGATAGTGGCTCCACATCTGTCTAGGTTGCTGCTTATGTTCTCCTTGTGATCATGTGGGTTCCCTCCCATAGTCAAAGGACATCAAAGACATGCTTTAGAAGCATTTGTCTCTCTAAATTATGATTGTGCACCCTGTTATGGGCTGATGTCCTGTCCTGAGCGTCCCTTGCCTCGTGCTTTATGCTTCCTGGGATGGAGTCCAGACCTACTACAGCCCTGCTCTGAATGAGCAGTTTTAGGAAATGGATGACTGCTACAGACCAGCTCCACTCTCTAATCTTCACAACTCTGGTCTTGCCTTTTTTCCATCACTGTGGTTGAACACCAGTTATAATTCATAACCTGAATACTGATATTCACCATCATCCGTATCGCTACAACGTATTACAGTGCTTCTAGGGTCTTGTAAACTCACATTGAGCTCCAACTTTCGTAATGGAAACTTCTGTAATTTAAATAGTAAATTAGTATAATTAGTAATTATCCTATGATCTGACGTAACATTTACATAAAACATGAACTTGAGGTTTTCATGAGAAATTATGGAAATTTTGAAGAAAGATTACTAGATTAATGTAGAAAAAAATGGATCTGCACAGTTTTTTTTCTCCTTTGATCATATATATTTCAATACTAGCTATTATTTTAGCTTCCATTTAGGAATAAATAATTTAGACATGAAAAATCTAATGTAATCTAATGTTCATATGTAGTGTTTCTCTGTCCCTAATAATAATAATAATACACTTCAATTCTTTAATTTGTCAGAATCATTTCCTCTGACTGAATATGTCAGTAAACAGTGCGCCCTATTTTACACCCAGTGCAAAGTGTGATGCAGTTGTCATTTTCCTGACCAGCACCTACGTTGTTTAAATAGCAAATGAATCTAGTGCATTGCTATCTTGAGGCAGTGGAAAGCAATGATGAAACTGACCAATAGTATTTCACTGTTATTTAATGGACATAGTAACAACGCGCGTTCATGGGTTATTACACTTACAGGGAGCAACGCACAAATACGCAAAAGATTAAAAATAAAAAGACTACAATATAAAAGATCATAAATGTGTACTTCAATCGTGACTAATAACTTCAGAAATATTTTTTATGGTTTTAATTAGAGGTTCTTTCATAAAGTACTAAGCTAAGGCATAAACATTAATCAAAGCAGTTTTTATGGTCTGTGATACTTTGTAACATTAATACTTCAAAAAATATTAACTGAGGGGTACTTAATGTTAATCCATCAAAGTAATAATGAATACAGATATAAATACTGTTGTGTTTTGGTAAGACAATCTAGCCCTCAGAAATAATATTTGCCATGGACTTTGTCTCTTAGTAGCTCCTGTTTGTGCAGAGGTATAATCTGTCTGTCTTTAGTTTTTGCACATTTAAATCATGTATACTGTAGGTGTTACTGTAGGGAACACATTAGGAAATGATATTGTATTTTTGAGATCCTTGAGTTCACCTGGAAGCTCGAATGACAGCTGCTACTATGGAAACCCTGCACTGATGTTTGAATGTAGACTTTAAAAAAACATCTTCATTCTAGATCTGCCGCATTGGGGTGGCACATGTGCCTTGACCACCCTGGAGGAACCATCGAGCAAAAAGGGAATCTGAGAATAAATGACATTTGTGTGGGGTTGCTATTCTGCTTTTAGTAAATGTGGGACTGAATGCTGGAAGTGGAGTTAGTCTGTATGGGCAGGGGCTGTGCTGTTTAAATGAGGGATTTAAAAGCCATGCCTTTGTTTCCACTTTCATGGTCAATTACTTCTTATTTTTGTTATCATTCCTTGTGTTGCGAAGTGATATCCAATGCCAATTTAGACCTTGACACCTAGCAGAATACAAATGTCTGGAACATACTTTCAACCATTGTGGGATGCTGGAAAACGTGATGTCAGTACGTCTAACTCTAAGAGTACTCCATTGCATTGGAAATAGTGCTTCCTTGATTCTGCCTCCATGAAACTATAGAAAGACAGTCCATTTTCTGATGTTTTGCCTTGTCAGTTGTGTGAACAACCAACGACACAAGTCATTCCAACTATGATTTAAATATACTTTGCATGTGTGTTGATGTCAATAACAACACTTTGCTTTATTGCAACACCTGTTATGCATCAGTGGCCACAGAATTTGGCGACTTATAACAATCCACCCCATAATACACTGCGACTTAGAATGGTTGTGATCAGCAGATACCCTCGAAGAAACCCAGTTAAATGTCTTGTGCTGTGGAAAAAAGGGGACTTGTTTTAATTTAATTTGTCTTTAAACAAAAGCCCTTGTGGGGGACATCACTTTGCATTGCAACACAATTTATCACAAAGCAATAATTTTTAAAGTGAGATTCTGAGGAATGGATCAGTAAAAATATAATTAAACTCAATAAAAACATACATCAAAGTCAGTTGAGCTCTAGAAATAGATCCCTCAGGCCAGATAATGGACATAAGGTCATTAGTCTTCATTTAATCAATTAGATGGCCTCATTCAGGATTTTATTCTCGTTTTAAGAAGCTTCTTCAGCTTATTTTGTTTGGCCCTGTTACTGTGGAGAGTGGCTGCATCCAACTCTGCAAGTGGGCCTCCAATTTGTAGGGGAAAAATTTGGGGGTTGATGCCAGAATTGGCATTCCAGCCATAGTCCAAAAATAAAAATGACAATGAACGATGATGAAACTTCTTGTCCTTGTCTCAAAAGGGAAGGGTGTTCGCTTGGATTGCGGAAAGTACAGGGGAATAACACTCCTCTCAGTGCCAGGTGAGGTCCTTGTTAGGGTCATTCTCAACAGCACCCGTGATGACTTGCTTCTCTCACAGTGACCAGAGCAGTCTGGTTTAACACCTAAGAAGTCTACCATTGACTGCATCGTGGCACTAAGGGTTTTCATCAAGCATAAACGCGAATATCGGCAGGGTTTCTTTGCACCCTTTGTCAATTCTTGTAAAGCATTCAATTCAGTTTACCAAGCTGCCCTGTGGGACATCCTGAGACTTCGCGGGATCCCTCTGAAGTTGCTTGGCGTCATGGCTGGCCTATACACTGGCACTGTGAGTGCTGTGCAAAGTGGAAGCAGAACCTCTGTGTCCTTCCCAGTGGACTCTGGAGGTCTGTTCATGCTCCTACTCTGTTCAGTGCTTGCATGGATTGGGTATTGGGCAAGGTCATGGGGTCCAGCCACCGTGGAGCACCTGTTGGTGTGGAAAGATGTCCTGATCTTGGTTTTGCTGATGATGCTATGACAAACAGGTTAAGTCCGAAGCTCAACAGAGACTGAACAAGGAGTGTGAGTGTCTTGGTTTGCGAGTGTCCTGGATAAAAACAAAGTTCCTGTCCTTTACTGACCTCTTGGGCACAGCCGTCAGCAGTATGTCCATCTACAGAGAGAATGTTGTCCTTGTTGAGAGGTTCACTTACAGTGGCAGCAACAGTCATGGTTCTGGTGACTCTTCCTATGAAGTCAGTAGACAGATTGGGAGAGCATAGGGATTTATGAAGTCACTGGTGAGGGATGAGTGGCTCTCCTGATGAGTGGACATAGGTCCAGTGTCTTGGTCCTCCCTCTGTTGCTGAATGGCTGAGAGACATGGACGCTATCCAGTGACTTAAGATGAAGACTGGACTCCTTTGGTTCTGTGTCTCTTTGGAGAATCCTTGGGTCCCGCTGGTTTGACTTTGTGCCGAATGAGCAGTTGCTAGAGGAATCCCGAATGAGGTACATTACCTGCATTGTAGTAGAACATCAGTTACGGCACTACGACCACGTGGCGCGTTTCCCTGAGGGTGATCCAGTTCAGAGGATCCTCATTGCTGAGGCCCCAAGCGCTTGGATCTGGCCGAGGGGACGCCCACATAACGCCTGACTGCTGCAGATAGATGGGCGCTTCCAGAGGGTGGGACTGGACTGCACATCAGCATGGGGGGGGTCTCCAACTTGGATCCCAAGGTGTTTCATCGTGTGGTGGCATGCCTACGTGCTGCACCAGTGCATGCTCCCTAACCTAATCTTGTCTTTCTCCTCCTCACTCAGTTTTTTTAAATTTCCCACAAAAGTGCCACACTGCTTATGAGTGAACTGGACAGTAAGTATGATCATGATTGGCCTGTAAAGCACCAAAGATTTCAAAATACCAGAATAGCTTTTGAAAATACCATGAAATACTGTATACCACTGTATAATCTCCAGATGGATGGTGTGAAAAATTACACACCACACAAACATAATCTCAATCCAACTGGCTATCATGGTGCTTGAAATGTGACGGTGGCACAGACATAACATGCAGTGTCAGTATGAACTTTTGAAATTTATGAAATTTTTGCAAATTCATTCCATTGCTCTACAACTCTGCCGCGAATACAGGAGGGAGGCTGGCCCTTCGCCACCTCACTGAGGTCACACTCTAGTATTTCCACTCTGGGCAACATCTTTAACAGCACAGGGCTTGATAGGTTCACGTCTCTTAAGTTCCTTCTACCTTTTATTTTTTTATTCTAAGGTTCATATTTAGTGCATGTAATTTCCCTCTCCTCTTCCCCTTCATCCACTATGCTTGTTTGCCTCAACTGTTTTTTTTTGCCAGTGTCTATCTACTATTCCCTCCCAATCCTCTTGTAAACCTCTTCCTGTTACATCTATTTGGCCTGTTGCATCTATCTTTTTCCCCAGACCCATGTTATCTTGGAGAGTCATATTTCAAATTATTAAAATTTGTTCTACAAATCCAAATCAGCAGCAAAACCAATTTAAGTTTGTTCATAGATTGCACCCCACTTTCCCACAAAGGGCTATCTAATAGGTTTGCCGCCTGGATCATCTTCGCACATCATGCAGTGGGTAGTAATGTTGTATCATGCCATAAGGCTTAGAAGTTCAAATCTCACCTCTGCTCTGCATTTTTGCTGTGTTACATATTCTGTTTTGTTCTTGCTGTCCACTGATATGCTGTTTGAATAACTGGTGCCCCTAAATTTCACATAATTTTGCATGCATCCATGAAATCCTTCGGTAAAATCAGTGATACTGGCAACAGAAAGGTGCTTAAAACCTCTGATAGGAGTTAATCATCTGAGACACTGTACTCAACACAAAAGTCTTACATCATTGGCTGAACAGCACCAATCTGAGAACTCGAATTTGAGTCTTTGCGCATTAGGTACTGAAGTTTTGGTTCTTCATAACCATATCAAAATGGGCGGTACCTTTTGTGTTAATTTTTCATTGACATAAAAACAGGTACTGGTGAAAAATGCAGAATGTCCCAAATGGCATCCAGTGCTTCAAACCGAATACTGATTTTTCTGTTGGCGCAGCTTTTGTTATTATTGTCTTTAATTTTTGTATAATCCTGTTTGAGCTCTTTTTTGTTCATTTTAGGGGCATTGTATTGCAGCTTGCATGTGTCCCACTTCTTCGATGCGGTTTCATATTACAGCAAACACTTCTTAATTTCTTTGAAATGACATGCAGATCCTGACTTAGCCTTTTAGGACAAAATCTGGAATAAACAAGAACCATTTTAACTGACAGGGTTATGTGTTTGAGGTGGGGCCCACACTATACAGTACACAATACCAGTGCATGTTGGGTAAAACACGCTTGCACTAGGGGCAATTTAGAGACAGCAATTTACCTTTATTTGGTGTCTGAGAGGAAACTAGTACCTGGATGAAACAGAAAGAACAGACCTATGAACACTTAACCTTTAACCTTTAAGACATGAGACAACAGTTTTAGTCCATGGTGAACCCAATAAATTTTGACTGAAAGAAAGTAACAGTGCATAACTGGAAGGGCTCTCTCTGACGTTAGGGAAAAAAAGGGTTATCGTAGGTTTAATCATCTAAAGCACAATGGTTGTACATAAAAACAATTTATGAAAATGAAACTTGTTTTGAAAGTCAGAAAATGAAAGCACATAAAAGTCCAACAATATGTAATAAAAATTAATGTTACGTCATATTATTAAATATTCTTCATGTTTTTTTTTCTCAGGAAAGCTTTGATGGTGACTTTCTGTTTTGAAAACGCTGAATCTCATGAGCATGCCAGCTTGACATGCCGTTTGAAAATAAATGCACAGGTCTTCAATAAACACGCTCATATATTTGGGTTTTGTGATCATTTCGTGCCTGATCTGTTCTGAAAACCATTTGTGACTGATCTCTTCCTTATAGGGTAATTTTATTCTGTGCCTGTAGGCATCTGATACATTTAAATGGCTGACAAAACAAAGTAACTGTGCTTAATCTGGCTGAACAGAAAAAGCTATGAATATATATTACATCACTTCTGAGAATGTCTGAGCTAACAGACGGGATTGCTGTCAGATTAAATCATGGTTATTGGGACAACATACTATGAAGTGAACTGGAATATTGCAAAGGAACACTGCACTTCAAACCTTCCCTTGACCTGTATCATTCCCTGGGGAATGATACATTTTATGTAACACTGTAACACTGGATAGTAAGACAGTGCATTGCATTTAGATTAACCTAGATATAATATTTTTACTTTCGCTTTCCCCAGTTGTGGATACTATAAAGCTGCTGGTGAAGTTTGCCACAAGAGTTTGGATCACGACTGATCCCCCACTACCCTACCACAACCACTGTACTAATGTAAGCAGCTAATCCATCAGAAATGGCTGTGATATTGAAGTATAAGTCCTTTTTTGCAAAATAAAATCTATCCAACTTCCATAACCACTTGTCCTGTGCAGGGTCACGGGGGGGGGTCTGGAGTCTATCATGGAGGCTATGGGCACAAGGCAGAGAACAACCCAGGTTGGGGCACCAGCCCATCACAGGGCACACTAATGGGCAACTTGGTAACTCCAGTTCACTTTACCATATTCTTGGGACTGTGGGGGGAAACCATAGTATCCAAAGAAACCCTATGATGGCGCAGGGAAATCCTGCAAGCACCACACACTGTGCCTTGAGGGAGACACACACACTGGTCCCAGAGGTGTGAGGCAACAGCGCTCACCACTGCACCACCGTGCCACCCTGCAAAATAAAACACACCTGCTGCAGTATTTTCTAGTAAACCAAAAATCAGTTCAAACATATATGCATTTTAGCCAGTGGGAATTACAAAGACCCTCCCAGCCGGTTCAAATCCCCAGGCTGAAAACCGTTTGGCCTCAGGGTTCTACAACATCTCTGAATGTAACTGTATTTAGCCATTTTATTTAAATTAAATTAAGTGTTAATTACAGGAGATATGAATTCAGTGTTGATCCGCTTATTTTAATCATCTGTCCACACTTCACATTTGTGTTTTCCTTGTTTTAGCGACAACCAGAATTGGTTAATCAGCACTGTAACCAAAGTTTGGTTGTTCAGATCCGGAGAGTAAAAGTCCAGACCGGGATTTCGTTTCAACCAATGAATACTCTGTGACTGTGACTCTTTACACTTAACTGGTTGATTGAAACAAAATCACAAACAAAATACACTTTGAAGGTGTATAAAGAACAGGGACCCCTGTCTCCAGTGGCCCCATTCCTTGGTGCTACCTGGGGGAAATCTAGTACTTTTTAAGGTGGAGGGCATAAAAGGGGTCATAATTCTTAGAGAAGCGCCAGCTTTCTTAATAGCCAATGATATGGTTTGAAACAGGGCCAGTGCCACTGTGGTCCTGCCCCCTTGAATACAGCCTCTGGGCGTTACTCAACACAGCCTTCAGATTTGGTCCATGTTTTTGCCCTTGAACTGAAAAAAGCACATTTTTAGCAACTGCACTGCAGCATGTGAGCATAAAACATTTTGTTGCATCATTTTGCCTGCTGGCATAAGAATAAGTAAAAACAACTCTAAATAGAAAGCAGGAATCAAGCGTAGAAAACGGCATATATTTTATGGTAGATGTTTTAGAAGAGAAAACAAGTAAAATGTTAAAACTGAATAGCTAACACAATGCTGTTTCTGTTCTTAACCACAAATACCTTCACTTTAATAAATGCTTTAAGTATTTTTTGGCTTGTTTTTTTGGTAGAAGATCAAAACCAGTTAGAATTTTTCTATAGCCGCATACTTTTATTATAATTATGATATATTTATTATATTGATTATTATAATGTAAAACGGCAGTCAGCACAGTAGAGCAATACATTCATCATGGACCAGTGGCATAAGAACAGCATCACCCGGGAATGTGAGTGAGGCGCCACTGTATATGGGTTTACTACTGGCAGCTGATAGAACTGGACGGATCACAAAAACAGCTTTGTTTATATTGATGCTGCCTTTTGGTTCAAAACAGAACAATGTGCCTGTAGCTCTGAAAGTGCACTCTAGACCTGAACGAAAACATTCTCAAAGTGGCAGTGTCAGAATGACACTTACATAATCGGCCCTGCTGATTGCTGATACGAGCCGCTGAATAATCCTCCGTTGGCATTTACAAAGTGTAATCATTTACTAATCACCAGCTAGTGCTCAGCAGACTGGCTATAACATGTGTATAATCAGGTTTAGGAGGTAAAAGAACAAGGAGGCAGGGAAAAACAAGATATATTTTTTAGGAAATAAGGTAAAATAAATGTCCAGCATATTCATTCATCATCAATGGAAGCTATTCTGCGTTGACCTTTAAGCAGAGTACATGAATAAAGCATCACGATGCTCTTTGTTAATTTTTGTGCCGTTATTACTGACGTTGGGGGAAAAAAAAAAGATCTTCAGTTGTGAATTAGGGTAAAACTGGAATCAATGTCCAAGCGTGAAATAAGATCAACTTGCCAGGTGCACTAGGTATGAAAGTGAAAAGGTCTATAGCCAATATGGAGGACTGACTGGTAAACACTGTGTAACATAAAGTGGGCTGTCAGACCCTAATCAGCAACACACCCGTATGTGTTATGTTTTACTGTCCACATAATAAAAGTGTAATGCTTTAATAAAAATCACCTGGCTTTTAGAGTGTCAGTAGAGCCTGTGTCATACGATGCGGGGCAGGAAGCAGGGAAGCAGGAGAAGGTAACGCGGGATCTGGGAAAGAGGACGTTAATCGGGAAACGAAGAGGCATACGAGGTAAGACAGGCAACAAAACTTCACAAAACTTCAATGACGGGACTAGGGAAACATCCTTAGACGTGGACTTACTGTAAATACTGAAACTTAATCAAACAGGACTAGAAACAGCTGGTAACATGGGGATTCCACGCGTGATTAATGAGGAGGCGTGGCACACAGCAGGATCTGGAGAGCCTGTGCCCCCCCACGCCACCCTGCCCCATCATGTAGCTGCAGACAGTGATGGGCAGTATTTCAATTAAATGTATTTAAAATATGTATTTAATTATGTTTGAGCATTTTGTAATTTGTGTTTTGGTGGATGGAAAAAAAACTGGTGTAATTTGTAACAAAATGCCATGAGAGATTGCATTTTAGTATTTCAAATATTTAAAATACCTAATATATAATTTTATTTGTTTTCTGTCATTTTAAAAACCTTCTTCACCAGGCTTACAGACTGCTTGTGACATTCTAGGTAATTTCAACAAGTATGCTCAGGGAGTGACATCTTGTGGCTTGTTATACATGGAAGACTTCATTAAACACGATACGATAAAACAGGCTATTTTTGTTTCTAAGGAAAAAATTAATTCCTGTCCACCAAATGGAGGCATTTTTTATAGCCACTGATCCTGTGTAAAATGGAAAACCGACTGGTGAACTTGACGTTGACTATTATATGTGTCACAGCCACTGGTTCCTTTTTTTGAGCATATATCTAAAAAAGTTTCTTTTTTGAGTTTGCATATATCCTGCACCCAACTGAAAGGCAAAGCAGAAAATTAACTCATTAACTAAGACTTGTAATTAATGTGCCGCCTTGCCCGTGTCAAGCAGCACCACTGATTCTATGCAAAGCTCTGGATATAAATTAAGGGCATAATGGTTCTGAAACCAAGACAGAAACTGCATAACAAACATCGAGTTGCATCAGTTACTAAAAGAAAAAAAAACGAATACAGTAGGTGGTTAAATTTTTGATAGTGATGTCAGATTGGAACCACGATGGAGACTTGAGACTTGACTCCGACTCTATGTCAGAGACTTGAGACTTGACTCGGACTCTATGTCAGAGACTTGAGACTTGACTCGGACTCTGGTGTCTGCTGGTGACTGTTTGGGGGGACCCACACAAATGCCTAGATTGAGTGGTGGTAAATACCACTGCTGTTGCTGAGAGTCAAACATCTCTTACTTAACTGAGAGAGACCACCCAGTAAATCCTTACCACACATAACAACACATCTGCTTTTGAGAGTAGTGTGGTGAATGCCTGATAACAGTGCAGTCAGACTGATACGTTTTAAAGAGTCTCTATTAAACTAAATGCCCGCATTGAGGAAATAGCTTGCATCTGTTGCTGTTTCCACCGAAAGACTGCAAACTTTGCGAGTTTAAAGCCCCCAAAAAAATCCAGTTATAAAATTTGCTAAATTACATGTCAGTCCATGATACACCATACGATAGATTGTACCCAGATACACTGTGGACCATTTACTTCATGTTGAATGGAATTCCTCATCTTCTTTCTTTTAGTCCTAGTAAATCCTAGCTATCTTTCCAGTCTATTCATTTGCCCTGAAACTTCTTTGTTTGTCGGTTGTCTTTGTTAATCCCACTGAGACCTCTCTCTTTCTTTTTGCATAGCAAACAATTCAAAATTTGCACCTATACTTTATTTAGTAATTACAGCCCTTGTTGATCTGGGATACATTCTCCCAGCTGTTTTAACTCTGAAGTCTTAGAAACACTTAATGCTCAGTTTATTTAGTTAAAAGTAAAAAATGCCCAGCATTGATTTACTATTGTAATTCTCCTTTTCGGAAGTATGGGGCCTCTATCTCCCTACTGGCACAAAGCATGATGCAAAGTGGTTTTGCTAATTTCATGGCAGCGCATTGGTCATTTTCACGACATGTGCGCATGTTGTCAAAATAGCAAATGATTTTGTGTTTTCTGCTCGTAGGAGTGGTGTTTTTTAACTAAGGTGTGGCTGGGCACATTGTTGGTGCATTGCTCTTTTAATACAGTGAAATGACATTGTGCTTTTGATCAAGAAAAACCATGTCTAAGGTTTAATTGTATAATAATCTGGTCCTTTCATGTAATCATACTGCTTAATGAAACACCAAAAGAGAAACAATATATATCCATCCATTATCTATACTGCTTTATCCATTTCAGGTCACAGGGAAGCTAGAGCCAACCCCAACATCTTCAGGCTAGAGGCAGGGTACACCCCTGGGGGGGGGGGGTCACCCACCACAGGGCCAACACATTCACACCTAAGGACAATTTACAGTAGCCAGTTAACCTAGTCTGCATGTCATTGGACTGTGGGAGGAAACTGGAGCAAACCCACACATGCATGGGGAGAACATGCGAACTCCACACAGAAAGACACACTGGGTGACCCCAGGTATCAAACCCAGGGCCTTCTTGCTGTGAGGTAACAGTGCTAACCACTGCACCACCAAGTCACCCTTTTTTGAGTTCATTATTATCATTATCAGAATTAAGCATGAGCTGTAATTGAAAGGCCATTTGTATTGCTGAAAATGCGTTTCAGATATTTAGATATCACAATACAGCCATCAGAAGGTTGCGGCATTCTTTGTGACGTGTTGTGTAACATTGCCATGCACGGTGGACGTATGTTGGGCATAAATTAGCGCACATTAGAGGAATTTATATGGCGTGACGCTGAACAGCATGTGCCGATGCCAACAAAGGAGTGAACACCGGCAACCGCACAGGCAAGGAAGGATCAGCTGGCAGAAGAGCTAAATCATCTGTAGCTTGGTGAGGAATCTAAATACCAGCCTTATATATGCCTTTTATTAAAACATTTGAAACCACCTTAAAAACTGTGGGTTGTGTTTTGTTTTGAACACAGATTGCACTTTTTAAAAAAAATATTTTGCGAACTGCAGACCCAAAATTAAAATAAAAAAACATATAAGCAAAATGACGTCCCTGTTCGCTGTGCTTGTTCAGTAGCAAGCTTCTGTTTTTCCTGTCATCTGGCATCATTATACCGCTTTCAGCATTGAGAGGGCGATCTAATGACGGCTGAAAACGAGGCTACGCTCGCTGCTACCTCATCCCATACCTGCTTCACATTGGAAGCTTAGGAGGAACAATGGTGCTGCCGTAGATGATGTTCTTGCACCTTTTCACTTTGTGCATTTTCTGGCTTGCCAGGCAAACGCGCTGTTGTAATAGCGATCCACAGCTGATCATGCGCCACTGTTTTCTAAAGGTGAGGTATTTTGTCGTTCTACTGTAATTGGTTTATTGCTTGTTACACCCGGAACACACCTCTGAATTATTAAGAGAGTTAGGCCAACCTTTTTGCGCCTTGCGGTGGGGCAAAGTCAATTTGTTCTACTGTCAAAATGGTAAAATGGATTTGGACACGCCCATAAATGTTAGTTTTGCCCTTTGCGTTACATCGTAAAAATAGAACCCTATGTGTGTGGTTACAGCAAATTAATCAGCACCCTTCTGACCAATCAGATTTGAGAATGCAACAGTGCCCTGGTACAAACTGCATTAAACACTGCACTGCATATGTATGAAATACAAAAAAAAGGATCTGATAGATTTAATTAAAGATGTAACCTGTGTTAAAACACTTGGCTGCAATACGAAGGAACATGCTACAAGAATATTACAACAAAATTACAACAATTTTATGTTAGATTGAAAATAATTGTCTCTGCTTTTTGTTACATTTTCCATATATTTAATCCTTGTATTGGATATTTTGTTAATATATGATGCAAATGTGCAGCATGATTTCTTGTAGTTTATAAATCACAATATATGAAAGCTCAAATATATTTGTGTATACTTAGCATGCTGGCATTTGTGTGTGATTGTGTGTCCTCTGATAGACCGGCATCCCATAAAGGTGACCCTGCCTCAAGCCCTGTGCTTCCCGGGTCTGGCTTCAGGTTCACCGTGACTCTCCATAAGCTGATATAGAAAAGCGATGGATTGATGGATATTAGACATAGACCTGAGTCTGTAACATGACTGGCTACCCTGCTGAGGTTCTCAGCTGGTGTTTATGCCATAGCTTTGCAATTTTAAGGCTTATCTTCTCTTTTTCCTGCTTTTTAAGCCCTCTGTTTGTCTTCTAACCACTATGAAATTGGATTTACTGCTACTGTATTTGGTATGAGGCAAATAAAACAACACATTTTAATATTTTTTGACGCTTTTTGTGTTACTGTGTTTACTTAATAAGTAATATGCATGCCTGTTAATCCATCCAGGACCATGTTAGAGTGACGAAATAAACAGAATAAACAAGGAGAAAAGAGAGAGCGGCAGATGTGTTTTTTTGTGAAATAAATTAAATTTCTCGCATAATCACTCGCCAACAATGGAGGTTGTGTTACTGCTACCTTTAATGCAACAACGTAGCATCACAGTATGCTTTGTTGATTTCTGCCATGATGAACCATGGGAGAATGAATAAATAAGCACAGCAAATTAGAAAAGAAGAGTTGAGTGACAGATATAAAGAGAGGGTCTTAAAAATGTCAGATCAAGTGGAGAGCAGTGCAAGGAGCATGCTAGAGATTGTAGAGGGTGAAGTTCTACTAACAACCTATGCATCTCCAAATCTCTGTGTTATTTCCTTTTATCGCCCAAAGATATGCAATTTAGGTATATTGATGCCCCTTAGCCCCAGACGTTGGATTCCTGGGATAGGCTGCAGGCTGATTTTTAGCATATATTTTATAGATGACTATCAAAGATGGATGTAATGTATGTATCACATTAAACCGCCAATGTATTGTTACTCTTGATTGTAAACAATTGTTCTGTCAACCTCTTGGAACCAAGTACATAGAAGTAAGCGATCGTTTCTAGACCGGATATGAATGTATTAGCTTCTGACTGATAAAATAAATCCTAAAGTGAAAAGGAGAGCGCAGGCTCCTCTTAGCCCCAGTTGTTTGCCTCACTGTGATCCTGTGTTTTTTCGTGTTTCAGGCCTCAAACCTTGAGATATAAAGGAAGGCAGCAGAAGAAGGTCTAGGTAGCCGAGACTCATGTCGCTAAGAGAGTCGCGCTATAAACGGACAGAGCCTGGATGTGCAAGGTGGGCTGTCCAGTCTTTCCACATATCCATGTGTAGCTGACCGTGACTCATTAGTATCTCTGTGGTTTCTGGGACACCCTTTACCAGTAACCAGACACCCTAACAAGGAAGTTCTCATTTCTAGTTTTATTTCTCTTGGCATTTAGTTGTACTTCTCAGAATCCTGATTGTGAGAGATGTTCTCCAACCTGCCTTGTCTGTATGCAGGTGCTGTAAGCAATTACCTGCTCTAACTACATGAGATGTCCCTTTGCACAAAAGCCACATTGTGTTCCTAAAACAAGTCACTATTTATGCACGGGGTTTTCAGAAAGAAACATTATTAATGCAGAAGGATTCCTCTTTTTCGATCTTTCGAGAATAATGTTACTGTTATTGGTTCAACGTGACCGACTGTAATAACTTCAAATGAATATTTTTGTGTGACTAATCTGTTTACTTTTTACCTTCCTCTGCATTATGCAGCTTTTTATGCAACAAAATAAATTATATGAATATAAATGTAGTATTATCTTCTCTCATCTGCTGGGAGGTGAGAAGAATCAGCTCGATAACTGCTCTGAATTACTGTGCTGAGACGAGACTTCACTGGGAACTGAGGGACAATACAGGGGTTATGCTGTATACTGGGGTCATTAACATAAAGAAGGAAAAAGTACAAATAATATGTGACAGGTCACACATGATTGATTTTCTCACCGTCCTTTTATTCACCCTAAATTTTGTCAGGATTGGTACCTGTCTGGCCCTGTCCCATGTATCTTCTACCTGTTTATCCAGTGGTTTCCACTGGCCATCCCATTTGGTGTTGCCCTTCTGCTTTCCTCCTCACTGACCTGCTGTGTAGCTCAATGCTCTGTCATGAGTTTGAGGCTAGCCAGCCTCACCTATGTTTAACACTTTGATTTTATGTTATCCCATAGTTTCTGGTATGCTTAATTTATGTCTTTACTTTTGTGTTCTTGTTTATGGTTACACTGTCCATAGCTTTCTTAATTTTGTTTTTTTGTGTTCTGTTTTACTTGTGTTCCTAGTCTCTCTCCTTGTGTAAACAGCCCTCAGTGTTTGTTAATGTTTCCTGGTCCTGGTCTCTTGTGCGTTCAATTTTGCCCCGAAACATCCACTTCCCCCCCATGTTTCATTGGCTGTAATGCTCTCTATGTTTCTCCTGGCTTACTCGCGCGTATGATTTAGCAAACTCATTTATGTTTACTAATGTACACTGTATGGGCAGAAGTATTGGGACGCACCTCTTAGTCATTGAATTCATTCAATGGGTTTCATTAATTGCCACAAATGTTTAAAATGAAGCACATAGCCATGCAGTCAGGTTTACAATCGTTTTTGAAAGAATGGGTCATTCTGCAAAGCTCAGTGAATCAGGCAAGGTACTTTCATAGGATGCCATCTTTGCAATACGGCAATTTTATACAGATCATTAAATTTTGGGTATCAACACAATACACATCTCATTAATATTTTAGTCACACTACTAATCAGCTTACTAAAGTATCAGTGTATGTAAACATCTGTGTAGAACTGAAAATCCAGTGTCTAAAGCCCTGGTGATTATTGCATTGGTCCATATAATCCCAGTTACATCCCGAAGTGATTGTGACAGCCCTAAGCATGACGGTGCCACAGTGCACAAAGCAAGGTCCATAAAGACCTAGTTGGGAGAGTTTGGTGTGGAGGGACTTGATTGACCCACACAGAGCACTGATATCAACCCCACTGAATATCTTTAGGATGAACTACAATGGAGATTGCAAGCCAGGCCTTCACATCCAACATCAATGCATGACCTCAAAAATGTTCCCACACTCCGAAACCTTGTGGAAAGCCTCCTCTGAAGAGTGGCAGCTGTTATAGCTGCAAATCAACTCCATATCGATGCCTATGGATTTAAAATGGGATGTCATCAAAGTTCCTGTAGGTCTGATAGCCTTGTGTCCCAATGCTAATGTCCATATAGTATATGTCATGTTAAATATTAAATGATTCATATTGTTGACATGCAGTTGGTAGTAATGTACTGTTCTGATGTGCAGACATGTTTTGATTAAATATTGGCAAATATATGATGCGCATTACATTATGGGTAAATGGTTGCGTGTAAACAAAGTGTATGGTTGGGACTCTCCAGGGAATTCTGTCAGCTGCCGACCAACCGATAGTGAACCAGTCATTCAGAACATCAAAGCAAGTGATTGAGGAGATCCCCCTCCAGTGTAGTGACTGTTTGTGGCCAGTAGGTGGGACAAACAAATGCGTGGTTTGAGTGATGGTAAACACCACCTTTGGTGGGGAGATACTGTGTTCAGCCATGGTGGGTTCTGTGAGATAGCCGTGTTAAAAACTTCCCTCTAAAACTCTCAATACAAATGTCATAAATGAGAAGAATTGCACCTGTGAAGGCACTAAGTAAGACATTATTATTACTAACTGCTATCAAGTCAATGACAGCCATATTGTATATGTGGCAGTTCTCAGTGATCTTGTTCCCCCTCAGGATGTTGGCACAATTTAGGTCGTATATTCTGGCTGCCTCATTAAATCGACTTCCAGCAGAGAAGCAAATCAATACAAATAATGTAGAAGCCAAAAATGGAAAAATTCACTCTGATTCCTTGTTGACATTTTGATAAATCCCTTCAATATAAGTACTGGCATTATCAAGAGAGTTTCAGAAACTACAAGGGACCTTTCAAAAACTGTATAGAGCTGGAAATCCATCATTCTTTTCCTTTATTGTGCAAACTTTCTTTTTTTTCTTCGCATTTTCCACTCTCATAAATTCCATCCTGTATTCCATCCACCACTCCTGAACCTAAAAACCCATAAGACTTACTGCATAGATGGATTTCTGCATGAATACTGATGCATGCAGAATGACGAAATGGTTAAGCTCAGCAAGGCTGTTCCTGCTAGCAAATATTGGCAGACACTTCAGCACAGAGTATAAACCATTACCAGATATTACAATACATGACATTACTGTGAAAACACATGTAATTGTTCAGGGAGGGTTCACAATAGATTGAAATAATACAGAAGAGTAATGTAGAAAGAAATGTGTTTTGTTTCAGAGCATTGCAAAGCATGAAAAAAGAACAGATTTTGGGAACGGCTGTCATGTTTGTGGTGGTGTTTTTTGTTCCACCCTTCCCAAAAGCATAAATAAACTGAAAAGCAGCCATTCTCTGGGGGTGCAATGTGGTAATGAAATTTAAGTGACACCTTCATTATTCCACACTTCATAAAACCATTATTACAGAAAAAAGACATTGCTGGAACACTTAAAAACGTGAAACTGCAAGCTAGTATTCTTTCTCAGTTTAATTTTGCTACAGTGTTTTGTATGATCTGAATTATAAGGCTACTTCAGAACTGAGGTTTCATTGTTTCAAGTAGGCAAGCAAAACTCTACCCGACATACTCTGGAAAAAAAGCCATTTGATTGCAGTATATCAGTTTTTTTTTATGAATTGTAAAAGGATGGGATATTTATTATGAAGATGTTTAAAAGTTTAAAAGCTAACTGCTGTAGTGTTGACCTCAAGAGATCCACACCCTCAACAGCTCTGCAAGACCCTTCAGTATGTCAGTACACCACTTAACGATGAATTATCACAGAGACAGAGGGGAATAGCGAACAAGGCAGGATGTATCTAATGTAGGTACACGCTATTCCAGATTGAATCAGCTATCTGCTCTGTTTTACTGAGGTCTGTCTGAGAGCGGTGTGGAGCTCAGAGGATGAGGTTGCTGTGCCCGTCCTGTGTGATTGAAAGTGGCCCCAAAGTTTGGAACATAATTGGATTGGTCTGTGTTGAGGCCCCAATAAGACATGCTTTAATGGGGCCCAAAATGTCTACCAGAACCCCCGCCTGACTTCAAATTCCAGGGTCTACGGAGTGATGTCTTTGTTGGGCCCCTGAACAAGGCCCTTAATCCCACTTCCTCTAGGACATGGGTGTCAAACTCCAGTCCTGGAGGGCCAGAGCCCTGCACATTTTTGGTTTTCCCCTCATTTAACACACCTGATTCAACTCCTTGTGCTAATTACCACACAGCTCTTGAGCCGAACCATTCGTGGTAGAACAGGGAAAGAACTAAGCTACACAGGACTCCGGCCCCCCAGGACTGCAGTTTGACACCCCTGCTCTAGGGAACGTTAGATCCTGCTTTCTCAAGAAAATGCATGTTGCTCAAAAAAAATGCATGTTGCTTTGGATAAAGTCCGTTGATAAATGTGTACAAAGCTCAGGCCTAAGTATATTTCAGAATTACTTGAAGCATGCAGACCCCTGAGATCATCTGGGAAAGGTTTACTCAGTGTTCCCAGAATGAAGAACAAGCAAGGTGACACAGCATTTAGCTTTTATGCTCCCTGTCTGTGGAACAAGCTTCCTGAAGGCCTGAGATCTGCTAATACTGTTAGCTCATTTAAATCAGGGCTTACTGTTTGCTGCAGGTTTTCAATAAATTAAATCAGCAGGTTTTTATTCATACGCCGCATTACAATGTAACTTTATTTTAGCTTTTTTTGTTTGTTTTGGCATTTAGGTTTTTGTTTTTCATTCTTTTAAATGTGATTTTAATGTCTTCGAATTTAATATATCCTTGTGCCTCTGTAAAGCACTTTGAATTGCCTTGCATCTAAATTGTGCTATAAAAATAAAATTACCTTGCCTAAATAAATAAAAAATGCCAAAAAAAAAATAAAGTGCCCATGTATATGGAAAGTGCAAAGTAGATAGACAATACAGACAGGGTATACCACCAAAGGGGCAGCATGGATCTCACAGTAATCAGTAAATCAGTGATGTGGAGAACCTGCATTAATCGCAGAGGTGACAGCGCTCTGAAAGATCTAGGCATATTGCGTCCTCTCCTTCTTGGCATGGCTGTTTTCCTTACAAGACTTTGGTTAAATATCTGAATAATTAAAATAAAGAACATTGCTTAGACAGGTCTAGCTTCTAGTGTGGCCCAATTGAGATGGAGTGTTAAGGGCCAAACCATGTTCCCAGTTGGAGAAGCTGTGGAGATGGTCAGCAGCTTTAAGTTCCTGGGAGGCATCATTACTAACAACCTCGCAGGGACACAGGGCACAGCTCCAACACTAAAGGCACACAAATGTCTTCACTTCCTCAGACTACAAAGGAAGGTCCAGATGACGCTGGCAAACCTTCTGCACATGCATGACTAAATCCATTCTCACTGAAACTGTAAGTAAAGAAATCGCAGGGCCCTGAAGGCATCTTACCTATAGTTTTAAAAGAGATGAGGATTATTATTAGCCAACCGTTAACTTAAATATTACCGAAATCGTTATCTGCTGGTGTGTTACCTTCAGACTGGAAACATGCTAATATAAAACCCATATTCAAAATATTCATAAAAAATTCATATTCATATTCATAAAAAAGGGGATAGAAGTAATCGAACAAACTATAGGACAATCAGTTTAACTAGCATTACTGGAAAAATAATGGAAGCTATAATCCAAGTAAAAATGGTAGATTACCTGGATCCAAATAACATTCTGAGGGATAGCCAACATGGATTTAGAAAGAAGCTACAAGTGAAATTGATCACAAAAAGGCCTACGATGTGATCTACTTAGATTTTCAGAAGGCCTTTCATGTTGTCCCCCACAAACGGCTTTTGCTTAAGCTCAAAGCTGCAGGGATTTTAGGAACTGTGGCATCGTAAACTGGTTAACTGACAGGAAGCAGCGAGTAGTTATTATATAATAGTGGGCCTGCATTCATAGTGGGGTACCACACGGTACAATTTTAGGACCACTATTGTTCCTAATTTACATTAATGATATTGACACCAATACATACAGTAAACTGGCTAAATTTGCAGATGATTTAATTACTGACTGGGCTGATACTTGGCAGATGAAATTTAACACAGATAAATGTAAGGTAATCCATGCATGGAGCAGAAATATAAAGTACAGATATTTTATGGGTTCCACTGAAATAAAGGTAGCTGATTACGAGAAAGATCTGTATGTTGATGCTTCCATGTCCCACTCTTGCTAGTGTGGGGAAGCAATAAAAAAGGCCAATAGAATGTTGGGTTACATCTAGATGTGTGGAGTTTAAGTCAAGGGAGGTGATTATACATTTATATAATTCCTTGGTAAGACCCACCTAGAATATTGTGTGCAGGTTTGGTCACCATACCTTAAGAAGGACA
>JAODKE010000001.1:24935299-24950645 GCA_026779605.1 Mormyrus hasselquistii | reverse complement strand
CTTTATACTCAACTGGTTGGTTGAAACAAAATCCTGGTCTGGATTTGTACTTTCTGGACCTGAAATCTCCACCTCTGATTCTAGAATTTTTATAGGTGGGGTGACATCAGAGGAAATAAAAATCATACTGAGGGGCAACCACTAATTTGTTTTGAATAGGGGACTGCCAGGGCAGAGGGCACTCGGCAGCCAATCAGATGTCATTTGGGGACAGAGGCCTACCCCTATAGGATAATATTTTTAGCTTTTCAGCATGTGATACTAGATCAGGCTGAAAGAATATAAAACATGTTTAATATTTTGAATGTACTTTTAAGTGGGAAAGGCTAATAACTGACCATATAAATATTTGAAATTCAGCTAAGATTTGTACAAAGCAATTAAGGATGAGGAGACATGAAGGGCTGAGAGATGCTGCATCAGGCTTTTGGCAAATAACCCCATTGTGATGCATCACCTGGACCAGACTGTTAGCATGGATTAACCTGCACGAATTATGAAGAGACTGCCTTGAATGACTATAAAATTAATGATGAAAATTAGGATTACTGCAAAGTAGTTTAGAATTGCAATGTCTTGCAATGACTCCACAGATAAAATGCCTGATGTAATAGGTGTATGTTAGTTTGATGAGTAATTTTCAGTTCTCAGTTGAGACTGGAATAACTGTGGCAAAAATTCTTACAAAATTCTACTCAGGTTGCAACAGGTTGCAGAAAATCAGTCCCTTGGTTTAGCTCTGACTTCAGCTGCCTATCAACACAACATACAATGATAATGAAGAAATCATTTTCATTATTAAGATTTAGTTGTTGTTGTTTACAATGGTTACCATTCATGGTTTTATCTGCAAATTTGGAGGAGGCAGTTTGACTATATGGTAGCTCATGTTACATCCAGAGGTGGAAATTTTAGGTTCGGAAAGTAAAAAAAGAGTCACAGTCACAGAGTACTCAGCTGACTGGTTGAATCAAAATTTTGGACTGGATGTTTATTTTCTGGGCATGAAATTTCCACCTCTGGTTACATCTTATATAGAGCACGCCCAACAAGAGAAATTCTTTTTATGTTTAATATACTTGGTCAATAAAGATCTTTATGATTCCGATTAACGTTATTGATCCCAGGCGGAAAGGGTAGAACTGTAACCTCAGAGAGTCTGATTCCAGACCTGGTTCTGTCTGCAGTGCTCATGGTGTCCTCCATATCACATGAATTTCCTCTGGTTTTTAAATACAGGGAAATGATATGTGATTTGAATAGGCTGCTGTCTCCAGATTTCCCAGTTGGCATGTATACTCTGTAATGGACTGGCATGCCATCCAGGATGCCCACTGCCACCTACCCTGTGTATTCTGAGATAGGCTCTAGTCCAACTGCAACCATGTGATTGTGGCAGAATGACTTTTTGGTAGCTGTGCCTTTAAATCTGTAGGGTAATTATTCTAGGTTGAGGTAGCACCCTATAAAAGTGGCAGTGGTTGGCTGGGGATCTAATGCTGACAAGGTGTTCTGGTTATCTGCCTTTGGTGTCTTACAGGTATGTAGTGGGTCGTTCTGAGTCTGTCTTGGTGGTGGTCAGTCACTTTCACGGCTGGTTGAATTTATTGTTTGTTTTGTAGATCTGCATACGGCGGCTTTATTGGAAACTATTGCTTGGTAGATAGTGGTGGATATGTTTTACTCTTCTGCTTTAGCTAATTGGTGTTCAAACTTTGGGTGCACATTGCTATGGGTAAACAGTAGTGCTGGCGATTTGTATAATGGGCCTATTTGTTAAATTTGCCTGTAAGTTCAACTGGTCAGTGATCATGTGTTAATTAACTTGTTTTGCCTGGCTCATCCTTTGCAGGCATCGCGGATGGAGTTTCTGTCTGGTTGGGAAGATCATGAACCACCTTTTAAGTGCTGCTGTTCCGCCTGCTTTATCATAGCTGCAGTCTGCCTACCCTACAGTTGCTGCTGCTTTGCCTCTTTAGTTGTACTGTGAATGTGGGACTGGTGGATTGTAATTCCCTATTTAACTGGTTCCTCCAGGTTTTATTGTTTTAAAGTGAGTGTTTTTATTTTTGTGTGTTAAGATTGTTCTGGGCGGGTACGCCACTAGGGAGGGAGGGTTTTGAGTTTTGTGGTGGTGTGTAGCAGCAGGGCACTAGTATGTCTGCATGGGAGTTGTAGTGCTTTTTGTTCCAGGATGCCATCTTCTGTCTGACTGCTTAACCTCCTATCCTGTGTGGACCAGCCCAGAGGTTCTTGTAGTGTGGATAGCTTTTATTGTGGTTTATTAATATTTGTAAGTGGAGTCACATCTTCTGCTGCCCTGTATAATGGACCTAAGTGCCTTTTATAGGAGTTTTATTTAGTTTAGGAACTAATTTCCCTGGGCGCAATTCCCAGGGTGGCGTAGTTGGTATCTCAAGGGGTCATTCCCTAAAACTCTTAACCTAGCGCCGCGACACAGTCATTAAGTGGTTATACTGTAGCAGAGATGGTCGGAAAATCATAGAAATTTAAACTTAAACCTTTTTTCATTGCAGTAAGCGTTTAAATTGATTGAAGACATTTACTAAAGTTGTCATTGACACTGAAATATACATAGTTGTAGCAGTTCTTTTAACATATTTATATATGTAGCTCAAAGTATTAAATAATACCTTTACATTAAACCATTCCATGTGACTATTGGATGTCTCCATGCTTCAACAATGGAGGTTAATTTGGGGAAAAATATTATGTAAAATGAGATCCACAATACCAGTCAAAAATGTGAACACATCTGCTGTGAAGTAATACATATTAAATATTGTAACAACTGCGAAGTGTTCAACATCTCAATTTTCTCACATTTTACACTCTTCAAATTAGCCTCCATTTGCGGTGAGACTCTTGGCATTCTTTCAACCAACTTTCAGCTGTAGCCCTCTGGAATGCTTCTCCAACAGGCCTGAAGGAGTTTCCACAAGTTTTGGGCAGAGGTTAGCTACCTTGCTCTTACTTTTCAATTCAACTCATCCCAAAGCAGGGGTTAGGTCAGGAGGTAGTTGGGGTCAGGTCATCTGGCAGCAGCCAGGTTTCTTACAAAAACCATTAAAAAATCATCATATTAGCCCTGTTCTGTACTCCCTTAACTGGAAGTCCTGGATTGACTACAAAATGCTGCTTTAACTTATAAAGCACTGAAGGGCCTTGCGTCAGAATACCTTAGAGATCTACTGGTCTCTTACAACCTTCCTCGCTTGCTTTGATCCTTGATCTCTGTTAGTACCTTGAGTAGAAAGAACGACGAAAGGCTGCAGAGCGTTCTCTTATAGAGCTCCCCGGTTGTGGAAGGTCCCATCGGATGTGTGAGTTTCAGGCTCACTCTCAATATTCAAGTCTAGACTAAAACACACTTGTTTAGTCTAGCTTATCGGGATTCTAGTTCTAACTCTAGCTAACTGCTCACTCCCAGTTAGACCTACAGTGTGGGAAGAGGGGCTGGGTGGGGATCAGTGCCGCTGGCTTTGGATGCACTGAACTGTCAGTGCTGTCACTGTAGCTTCACATTCCCATGTGGAATTGCAGTGCTGATGTTTCAGGGACTCCCCATGCCTGCATTCCCACCTGCCTCTCCCTCCTACTTTTGCTGCCTTAGCCATGTCCTACTGCTGCATCACTCTTCGTCCTGCCATCAGAAGCAGTACCATCACCTGCCTCTCCCCCGCTTAAAACTTGGACAGTGTACAGTGGGACTTTGCTGTCTTGCTCATTTGACTTCCTCTGCCAGCCCCTGGAGGATGGGCTCCCCCTTTGAGTCTGGTTCCTCCCAGGGTTTCTTTCTTTTAGGCAGTTTTTCCTTGCCATTGTTGCCTCTGGCTTGCTCAGTGGTGGCTTTGGGCAGATAATATAAAACTGCTTTGAGACAATGTAATGTTGTGAAAATGTGCTATAGAAATTAAATTGGATTGAATCTCTCATATTACTCCATCTCTTTCCTTGTTCACAAGATAAAGTATTTACATAACCTTAAAGTGTGCTTAGGGTCATTATCTTGTTGGAAAAACAAATGATTTTCATTAGTTGTGTCGATACTTTTGACTGGTACTATATATTACAAATATTGCGTACATGTACAATACATTCAGCTGGAATATTTTGTTCTTAAATGCACAGTTGGGAATATCACTTCTGCATGCTCTGTTTCGTCCCAGTGCAACACCATATCATTGTTACGTCAGAATAATTATGGCTCTCGTGATCCACATTCTAAAAGCTAACCAGCTCTCTTTTGTTTAATGATAGTTCTTTGAGTCCTGAGTGTATGTTGAATGTTTTTGAACACTTCCTTACGTTTATGTTGCTCTTTCAGTGCACTGACAATGAGATCGTACACTATCGCATAGTTTTTTTCATTCCGCAATTTGGGCAGTTTCAGGCTTTAGATTAGAGGGTACCTGCTCTACTTCTTGTTGTAGAAAACCAGTCTTTGCAGCGACTTTAACAAAACAATGTAGACCATTTCTGTGTATCAATGTCAGATGGCTGGTTTTTATAACCCTTTACTTTTTGAGCTGAACAAGACACTCATTCAAAATTCAACAGCTCCCATAAAGATTTTTGCTGTAATTAAGCATGATGGTGCCAAGCTACAACAGATTGCAGTTCACCCAGTGCAGCAGGGATTTTATTAGATTCTGTCATGGCTGTTTGATTATCAACGCTGACAGTGAAAGGCATCACAGCACAGTACAGTGTCTGAAAATCTTTGTTGTGAGTTATTGCTCAAACGTAACCATTTACAAATGGTTTAGGTAGAATTAAAACATACGTGGAAACGTGCGCACAATGCGGGACCCAAGCACGGGATGTAGCAAACAGTGAAAATGTAACACACTGTGATGTAACACACAGTTAGGATGACCAGGAGGATGTACAGTATATCACACACATACAGTAACAGAAGCTGAGAATTATTCTACATCAATATCAGAAAATAATTGCAAGCATGACTATCCTCGGCATCCACAGAACGTGTGTCCAGGGGTTTAACATTTTTTGTCCCATCAGGGGTGGGGGAGAGTGTGGCTTGTTGCTGTTGGAGGGGTAGGTATGGGGGAGGGAAAAAGATGGACAAAGGAGCAAAAAGGGGGACACCCAGGAGCAGATCAGACAGAGGGCAAGAAAACTTGATTAAAACCCAGACAAATAGTCAGGGACGCCGCTAGCAATTTTGGGCCCTATGACAAAATATGAGGTTGGGCCCCCCTACCACACCCATTCCGCTCAAAACAGGCGTGGGCCCCTAGAATTGTCCCAACTTTCCCCCCTTAGCGGCGCCCCTGCAAATAGTCACCCTACGCATGGTGATGACTGAAACAAACCAACATACTGTCACTAAAACCGCATATGTCTGCATATGTCCACTATAACCTGAAAATTATACCTTTTTTACTATAGATGACATTCTCCTGTATCCTGATGTTTGACATCTAATTCACCAATGAAAATATGTTTTATGAGGTCATCTATTGAACTAGTATTTATGTTTGTGCTAAATACGATTAGTATTCATGACAATCATTTGCACGGATTTATTTTAACAACATAACGCTGATAGCTAAATAGCTAGATTGTTTGTTGTGAAGATGAAGCAAGATTAGTTTGTATTTTGTTGACACTGTCATATTTCCCTCACTGACAACAATAAACGTAAGTCATTTAAAAACATTTAATCATTCACTGACTGCTATGTAAAGATAGGTTTTATTTCTGGTGCTAAGGGTGCCTCATTACATTGTTTTACATTTATTTTGTAAAGCCGTTTCTAAGAAAATGTGTTTTTTTTTTCCACAATCCAGCAATAATTGATTTTTGGAGATATGTGTTTTTCATTAGACAGTCCAGATATATTTCAATCTTCTGCTTGTGCTGGTACTCTAGATTTCTCCCACAGTTTATTTTTCAAGTTGCTGACTTTTAAACAATCCAGCAGTGTACGACAGTAAGATCTTGTCTTGGAGATACTTCTGTAGACTCTAACCAGGATAATCTCCAAGTCAAAGGGTTCTAGACTTTATAGTATGTTAAATATTAGTTGAATGGACATAATATTAATAATGCATCTACTGTAAAATACTGTATATACTACCTATATAGGGGATTACATATACTGTAGAGTGTTTCTGGGTATGAACACCTCCTTTTCTAATCAATTACTCTCATTAAAATGTCATTGCTTGCTTTAAAAAGCGAAATATACCTTTGGTATAAGCCAGAATTTCATAAAAGTGTGTGTATTACATCACATGAAAAGGTATCAGCTGTGGCATCCTGAAATTTATGATAGCTCAGTGCAGCTAGTCAGTAATCACACTGGTGAAAGCCTTCGAGAGCTGAGTATTGTTAATGGAAGTTAAGGGGTTTGGGACTAAAAAATTCTCCCTGTGAGCTCAAAGAAATTTTAATGTTTCATTGTTTCATACTTTTTCCTTGCAATGTTCAGTGGCAACCAAATATGTATATGACATATACCCTGACATCCCTTTACTGTGGTTAAAAGATGGATTTTATTTTTATATATATATATATATATATATATATGTATGTATATATATATATATATATATGTATATATGTATGTGTGTGTGTGTGTACATATACATGTCTCCCTGCTCTCCCATATTTTTCTCCTCAATCACAAGCAATAACATGATGCTGAATATATGTATTTAACACATTAGATGTTTGGAGGTTTGGGAAATGCTGTTCTAGAACATGCTGAAAACTACTGGCTACGTAGCCATAACCCTAGCGCTAACCAAAACATCATCCAATTATACTCTACAAATCTGCTCTTCATTACAACATCAATAGGTTTAGATTACCTTTATTGTCAAACTATTAATTCTGCATCAATCCAGTGAGTATATACAAACATCTTCAGACAACCAATTGGAAGCCAGCCCACACAGTCAAGAGAAACAACCACCAATGGGGAGCGATGTATGTGACTGCTGAGCAAATTCAGTGAAAGCATTTATTTAGTATCACTAGATCTCCCTATGGCCCTGTGCTAGATAAGCAGTTGCAAAATGGATCTCTAGATCTTCAAAGCCAGCAGTGCCAGAGGGCATACATCAGGCTGTCTGAGATAACCAGCCTCACCAAGGTTAGTGCTATAAGGCAGACTAGAATCACCAAAGTATCCATGTTTGTTTTTTATACATATTTTTAACTTTCCTACCAAACAATTGTGAAATGAAAGCACACATCAGAGTGTGCCCGACCAAAGGCAATTACACATCTCGATTCTCCTCAGCCTCAGGAAAAAGTACAATCATCCTCACTTGGTCTGTAATTGAAGGCCTTCCAGTTATTCATTAAACATTTAAATAAAAGCACATGGTCAGAACCCACATAGTGTAAAATGAACTACCAAATACACAAAAAAGACTCATGTAGAGTGTTGGCTAAACCATCCTCGCCGTGATGTAATTTGGATTAATACCGGAAATTACCTTTTCTGTTCCTAGCCCCTGATCCTACCCTCTGATTCATCAGAATTATCCCCAGACCTTAACTTAGTAGCATGTACTGGAGCTTCTTTGAGATGTTAGGATACTTGAATTCAGTAAATTGCAGTACTGGAAGCGCTTATAATGTCTGGAAGTGAGAGGCAAATTATATGAATTCCGTAATGGCAAAGAATCAACAGAAAACCTCCTACTCCTATGCAGGGATAGTGATTAATCATCTTTTAAACTATTGTTAAATACAATAAAATAACTAAAGTGAATTAAAATAAAAAAAACATTAAAAAGAGTTTCACATAATTTTGCCCTTGATGGTTATATGTTAATGTTTTACATTAAAGGTTTTGTGAAACCTTGTGAAAATAACTACTGTAATACTTCGGTTTTGAGATAAAAATTGTACATATTCAGACAAGCTGGTGGGTAATATTGTTCCCTACAAGACCTTCTGGAACATACAAATGTTATTTTGTGATGGTGAGGACAGTTTTAGGATGTTTTTTTTTCTAAATCAAGACAACCATTCAAAATGGGTATTGGCAATAAGCAGGAGATTGATGAGTGAATAATGATCAATCATCTGCCTCATGCAGACTCTATTAATGAGGTCTAGCTGGGCCGAATGCACTTTGCTCTTTCTTTATGGGGAACAGGCGTAGCTGAATGTAAACTAGGCAAAGGTCCCCCATCTTGATATAGCCTGTAAAGATTTGTAAGTGTATTTGTGTGTGGACATGGTCATTTTTATTGTTAAAAATTGTCATTAAAATATGAAATAGTAGTGTTTTTTAATATATGCTAAAGTCTAATTGCAGTAGTTCGAAGCAGTTGTAGCCTCTACTATAAAAATAAACTGATGTAAAAACAAGTAGATGATGGCTGATGTCTTTTGAACATCTGCAACCCGTAAGTTCAGCTTCATATCAAAGCAGGAGTCTCTAGTGTGTGCTTTTCCCACAACTTCCCACCAGAATAGTTTTAGTGAGATAAAATGGTCACCACCACATGGATAACATTTTGTGAGTATACTGCTTATACTTTCTGAGAAATTAAAAAATTGACTTGATAATTTTGGAAATTATCTTTCAGAAAGTTGAAAATATAGATCTTTTTTTTTTTCGCATAGATGTTTTATCTCTGCTGATAAAATATTTTATTTTTCTATGCGTGATTCTATTTCTTGTGTATAATGTACAGAACTCCAAAATCAAACAGTTTGGCCAGATAAGGTCATGCTCCTGAGGAATGAGAATGTCAGTTTTGGGCAGTAGCCTTTTCCTGTGGCTTGAGCACAGAGGTACTTTGAACTGAAGCCATTAACATTTCATTAAACCTTGGAGTTCTGGAGGGAACTGAAATAGATGCTATACGTAGATGTTAGAAAATTAACACACAAAGTGTGCTATAGCTTGCAAAGCCGAATTATGTAAAGAATTAAGAAACTGCTTTTAGTTTTGGTGCCTAATATGTCCTGGGAGTAAATAGCCTCACCATGTCAATGTATTGGACATGCAGTTATGGAAAATGGATGATAAAATGTCTATACAAGTTAATTTTTATAGCACATTTCATACACAGAGCTATGTTTAAGTGCTATACATGAAAAAGATACAAATTTAATTCATACAAAATGATACAGATTTAAAATCAAATTCAAAGAACAGGTTAAAGCAGGTAAATAAAAGAAAAAAGAATAATCGAATGCAGTATCAAAAATACTGTAGTAGGAATGAGCTGATACATTCCAAGTGAAGATACACGAATGGCGAATGCTTTAAATGGCCCAAAATGTTTCTGCCACTGGCAATATCATCACTTACACTTTGTCACAATCAGTGTTGGGAGTAACGGCGTTATTTTTTCAGTAAAGGAGAAATCTAATTAATTATTTTTCCCATACTTGTAACACCGTTATCGTTACTGAGAATGTTAAGTAGCGCATTACTAAAATTTGGTTGAATGACGCGTGAGATGTCAAGCTTTGGCTTTATCAGCTGCCTGACGAGAGATAATGATGACACCGTTGCAAATGCGATGATGATTGGCTGGGTGGGCGGATGCCATGCTCATGGTGTCTCAATGCATGCTCACTGACACTCTGACTTCCACTACCTCTGAACACACTGGACAGCGACAATGGCAGCAAGCAGTGATGGGAATAACGGCGCTATAAATAAACGGCGTTACTAACTACTTTTTTCAGTAACAAGTAATCAAACGAATGACTGTTTCCCCCGTTACAACGCCGTTATCGTTACTGACAATAAAATGCGCGTTACTATAACTGAGAACACTGAAGCGGTTTTCATGCGAGCAGCGCCTCTCTCAGCCATATAGGACCTCTCTTTCTCTGGGGTGTGTGTGTTTGTGTGTGTTCGGGGCCGGCGCGGGACACATAACCAGTGATGATGATTGGTGTGTCCTTAAACATGGTGTAACTGAGTAGTGCGGGTGTTCACACACAAGCAGACCCACGGTCAGTCGCACACACCAACATCCAGGAATCACAACGATGGCACGTCCAACAAGTTCAAAGGTAGCTTTTGCAAACTGGAAGTATAAGCACTACTTTCAGGTGAAAGCCAAAAATGTTTATGTAACGTGCAACTTATGCCCATCTCTCTGCGTCGGTTGAATTGACAGTTATCTCTCACGTTGTCCCACAACAACATTAAAATAGTGTAGATTAGTGTACAATGTTTTATATTTATTTTTTAGTAATATTAAATAAGATTTTTTTTTAAGTAACGCAATAGTTACTTTGCCTAGTAATTAGTTAATTTTATAATGATGTAACTCAGTTACTATTTGTGAGAAGTAACTAGTAACTATACCTAATTACTATTTTGAAGGTACGTGCCCAACACTGGTCACGATAGATAATGATTGATAACTTCAAGGGTCCATTATATCCGAAGTCCATTATATCTAGAGTTGCTAGATATAGCCGAACAAAACTACAGCTAAAAGCGGCTCTGAGGACCAAATCGTTTGTCCGTTATAGATGATATTCCGTTATAAGCGAGTGCGCTATAACGGGATTTTACTTGCATTGTCTCATTAGTTTATAGGGATTTTCCACTAGATGCTAAACCCACCACAAAACTTTGTATTTACAAAGATTGTAAATCGCTGCGCTAAGTAAAAGCAAAAAATAATAAAAGCATCAAATAATATTTCCAGACTCTCACGCTCTTATCCGGTGCTCTTACGGTCCTCGTACTGAGAAGGGTATGCACATGACGTCACAGAAGGCCGAAGTCACTGCACTCACGTCCATCCGCCTTCTGAAACCGCTCAGTCCCAACTGGGGTCTCAGGGGGCGAGAATCCAGTGCAGGCAGGAACCAACCCTGGGCAGCTGCCAACACACCACAGGGCCAATTTAGACTCACCAATAAACTCTTCCACGTGAACAGCGTGCGAAGTCCACACAGAAAGGACCCGAGACCAAATCCAGGACCACTTCACCACCGCTTAGTATCAGTGTTCAGCTTGAATGCTGCAAAAACTACGCATCTAAAATGGGAAAGATCTGTTGTGTGATTTTTTTTATACAGTACCAATAGATTTAACTCGAAATAGGAGTTATCATTTTAGAGACTGACAAACCCTAAATATGTAAGTATCGGATGTGAATTGGACACGGTTGATATATGGGCGATACCAGATTCGTGAAATAGGTCTGGATCGGCGCCAATACCGATCTGCATATCGGTTTGGTACTTCTCTAGAAAATGGTATTAAAATCAGTTATTCTGTGTTACCCAGCAGCCATCCATACTAATGTCAACTAAAGTGTTTGTTTTCTCCAGCTTTCCAGTTAGATGCCTGTTAGTCCTCCCAGACTAGATCAGATAAATTTCTCTTAGGGAAAATTCTTGTAATACAGTACAGAGTACAGATGAACATGCACATAGTGCAAAACAAAGTTCAAAGACAATATGCATAGTACAAACGTGGTGCAAGCAAAATAAAAAGTACACAGGACACAAATAGGATATCCTGAAAATCTTAATATTGAAACATAAAATGAAAGAAAAATTAAATAATAAAAAATTAACAGATGGTATATGTGCAATTAAGAAACAGATAGCAGCCGACTTTTACAGTGTCAAAGCTGGGCCACTTCCTGACGTGTTACGATTGGGGGTGGAAGAGGTGTTGTAGTTTCTGCCGTCGTCAGGTAGGAAAGATCCCCAGTACTTGTTAACATACTATAGTGAGATAAGCCAGTGGGATGAAATGTCTCATTCACCAGGAAAAAGCTGACTCAGTGGATACCATGGCTACCACTTTTGAATAAGGCCTTCGATTTTTCGCCTCCAGGAATCCACAGTAATATTAACAGAGCAAATTGTGGAAGTTTTGTTAAATAATTTAGAAAGATAAGTGAGTTTTATTAACATGCAAGTATATGTACATAGGAATCAACCATCTGTTTTAATTGCCCCTAAATTGTACCTGAGGTTTTGAAATAGAGCCTGTGCAGCTTATTAGAATGCACGGTCAAAATATAAGAAATATTAGAAACATGAAAAGTTTATTTCAATTTGTAGTCCTGGGTTTAGTGTATGTTAAGGCTGTGCAATTCCTACTGCCCTGTGAAGATTGCATAGCTGGCAGGGTACCAGCTCAATGCTAGGGATGGATTAGCCCAGATTAGTGGAAACTTCCAGAACACTTGTAATCCATGCAGCAATAATGGTAGTTTGGTCGGCCATGGTTCTTGGGGGCTGCATGGATTCTAAGGTTTAATGGTGATAAAAACATGAGCGGTTCAGTTGGAGGCCATACTGAGGATGCATGCTGTCCTTGTTTTGAGTGCTCTATATGCGGACACTAAGCTCTAGTTGGTTGAGCCCATGAACCAGAATATTCACGTATTAGACCTGTTACAATAATTATATTATATTCAAAACCAGTTGTTAAGGTGCCGTTAAGGGTAATTTTTTCAATGGTAGACAACGAGCAGAAGAAACTGTGAGTGCTTTTATATTAAGGCTGCCAGAACTTTTCTCCAGATGGCAGGAACGAGCTGAAGGCGGGACTTGGTGGGCAGGTGGGGTGGGGGGGGATGATTTGCTGCTTGACCAGTTGATGGTGGGCTTGTGTCCAGGACCCATCAAGCAGGAGCTGAGCCGATTAATGTGGTGGGATGATGTTCATCACTGCCTGCAAGGAAGCCCGAGTGTTCAAACAGGACCTCCAAGGGGATGAAGATGCCATTTTCTCTCACAGGGTCACTGCCCCAGCCCCTAGAAATACTGCAACAGATTTGGAGCAATTAATGAACCAGCTATGAGTAGAGCTATAGCAAAGCCTGATGGGGGAATTGAAGGAACAGGCCCCTTCTGGCAATATGATGGAGGAGGTGAAGACACATGTAACCAGGGAATCGCCTCCAACCTCCAATGCCCAATCTATGGACCACGATGCAGTTGCCACACGTTTTCCCCAGGGGAGGCAATGGTCCAGCTTGGTGGCTTCCTGGATTGTTTGGAAGTTCCACCCTGCAGCCAGCCACAGATGCTGGAGATGTAGCCCTGGTCCTGCTAATTGATTCTCTAGAAGGAGTCATAGCTCCCAATATGGAATGGCAAAGGGTACATCGCTCTCAGCAACCCAGCAAGGGAGAGCCCCCGGCCAGGTATCTGAGCAAATGGTCGACTGTTATCAAAGCAGCGGTTGTCATGTGGAGAGCACCCTGTAAACTGTGATCTCAAGTTCCATGCTTTAATATTTTTAGTTTGTATTTTGCGTATTTTGGATTTTCTTTGTGTCTTTTATGATAGGAGTTTTTTTTTTGGATTGTTGTGATTGTTGTATGTCAAACTGAGTTGAATCTTCTTACAAAGTAAGAAATGACTGGACCGCACCCCCCTTCCCCCAAATCGTTTGGCACTCTGGGGTGCGTGGTTGTGCAGGGCTGGGCAGGGCTGGTGTTGATTGACTCATTGGGGTACAGGTTTGTGGGGTGGAGGCAGCAGGGGACGGACTGGGAAGTGTGGTGTAGACTACCAGGAGAATTCAGAAAGGAGAGAGGAGAGTTCAGCATGGAGATCCCCAATCCCTGGGTGTATCATGGAGGTTTGCAGCTGGGGGATCAGTTGACGTAATCCACGGCGATCAAGAGATGCGGGCACTAGAGACGGACAATCGAATCGGACGAGAAACTTGTGGCTCCGCAATCAAGGGGGAGGCTGTGGAAATGCGTTAGTGAAAGAGCTTGGGCTTAGGATTAGCTAATTTGGAACCTCTACGCTGACTTTGTGGTGGTTTGTGGTGGACTAAGTCAACGATGAATCCCTTTGGATGGATATATTTTAAAACTGCATTTGGTGTAAGAAGTTTCATTAGGCTTTTATTCCCAACAGTGTCTATTTTTGTATTATCTGCAGATTTGGAACAGCGTGTGCAGTTGATAGACGAGTTACTTGTTTTGTTGTGTGTGGGGTGAATTGTTGCTGCTGGGTATGTTTTATGATCGATATGAGTAGCAGTGTGTGGGTTCTGGAAGTGTATATAGTGTTATAGATTTGTATTTTATGAAGCATTTGTTAAGTTGCTTGACTGGTCGTGATCCATTCTTTAGCAATGGAGAAAACTGTGCTGGTATTAAAACCTCACACACTGTGTGGCACATAGAAACACAAATGTCTTGTTCTGATGATGATAATGGTGATTAAGATTAACTTTATTGATCCTACTAGGGAATTCTGGGTGATGATGCTGCTGCTGATGATGGTAATTAACCAGATGTGACCTTTTATTCTTCTTGATTTTATATATCTGTTAAAGTACACACCATTGGAAACAACATTGGAATTGCATCCAGGGGTCCCCTGTGTCCCCTGACTGGAGTCAGACAGGACTGCTGTGCGCTCTGATCACCCTCAAGTTAGTCAAAACAGGAATGGCAACAACATGAGATGCTTTGTGGGATTATCAGAGCAGTAGTTGATTAGATCTTCTGTCAGATACATCACGTAGGCCTCTCTGCAGTCTCACTGTGCAGTTAAAAAGGAATACTGCATACTAATTATAGAAGCCCATTATCCAGTATTATTCCTTGCAGCTTCCTACAAATTAGAGTTTCTAAATTCAAGTTATACATTGAAACAACAAAGAGCATTATATCTACATCAGCAGTGCTGTACAGAACAGTACCCTAAAAAAAAAAACCTTATAATTGCAATGTTTAGATTTTGGACGAAGCTAAAATAAAGTTCCTGGTGTTACTGTCCTAAAATAAGGACCTTGTGGTTTTTACTTTACAGAAAAATTAAAGTGAAGAGGATTTACGCTTTACTTTCTTCCAACTATAAAGGTGGCTTTTCAGTGCACTCTATTGCAAATATGGTCATTTGCTTAACAATAATTAACACAATGCACTGTATAGCGAAAGAGAGGCAGAGCAATGGCAAGGATGACTACCATGGAGATAGGTCACCAGTCCACAGCCAATACGAGGCCAGCTAATGAAACCAAACTAGCCATGATTGTGCTCCCGGACTCACCAGGTAGGCCTGGTATGGATAGGTAGGCCTTTTGGGCATGAGGTGCGACGTGGCACCTAATATTAATCAAAAATATAGTGGCTCAGTGGGTAGCACAGTTACCTGACCTGCAGGGCTGGGATGTTAAATCATGCCTCTGTTCTCTTTGTGTATGGAGTTTGCATGTTGGCCCTGCGTTGTGTGGGTTTGGCTTCCTTTCATAGTCGAAAAGCATGTGTGGCGGCCTAGGGTGGAAAGACCCCTCCGCAACTCCACCTTTTATTATTTTTCCTGACAGATTTTCCTTGGCCACTTTTACCCCACCCTTTAGGACCTT
>JAODKE010000001.1:24896203-24924354 GCA_026779605.1 Mormyrus hasselquistii | reverse complement strand
ATATGTGTGTGTGCGTTTGAAAATAACATTTGTTGTGCAGAACCATGATAATAGCTGCATTTCTAGTGAGGATAACTACTTTTCACCAAACATCTTACAGTATGGTAATACGGTAATTATTATGATGTTGCTATTGCAGTGTTTAGAGCTGGGGGGGGGGGTAGACGGACACCGACAGGATTCATGGTGTTCATGTGTTTCTTTTAATGACAGCGGTCAATATGACAACTGAACTAAACATCAGACCATTTATTATTATGACAATTATCCACAAAGTGTGCAGCTTTTTTCACTGCAGTGCTTCTTTCTGGTCTTCTGGAAGAACATTTCTAGAGCCTCTTGATATGGGAAGTCAGAAACGTCTGGTCTATTTATTGATATCCGCATGCAGGCTGCAAGATGGTCTCCTTGCAGCCTATTGCGGATGTGTGTCTTGATCTGCAAATACATTAACTGTTAGGCTTTAAACGTGATAGCTGATAGCTTAAAATAGTGATGGTTTAAAGCAGAAAATCCCATTGTGAAGCATATTTATTACCCTGTTCATGCTTTAGAAGTCCCTCTCACAGTTTACACTGCTGACAGGGTCGTTGGCGCCACATATTTTATGAAGCGTGCTCTCTGTCCGCTGGTGGGAGTGTGCTCACCTGAGTTTCAAGATTCAAGATTCTTTATTTGTCACGTACATAGTTATAACAAGTACAATATGCAGTGAAATGAACTCTGACCGATCCAAAGACTGTGCAAAAAGAGGAAGAGAAAACAGGGTAAAAAAGTGCAGATAATACAAATATAAAGTGCAAACAAATAAGAATGAAATTAACAAAATATACAGTATATACAAAAAGTGGCAAGTGGTGACACAAGGGATGATTGTTGTTGTGCAAAGTGCAGTGTGCATGGAAGTTGCCTTGAGTGGATTGTCCAATCAGGAAGGCGTCTGGACGTGACCACGCCATGATACGTTCCTGTGCTCGTGCATCGGGGCGGAACTCCGCTATGCGAGATACGGAGAGCAGAGGAGAATGTAAATGGGTGACCATATAGAGACAAAAATGACAAGTTCTTGTGTAAATAAAATAAATAACATAAGTCTATTTGGTTTGTTTAATAAAAGGACAATGTATAGACCTGTTCTATATGAAAGGTAACCTTAAATGACTTCTGTTGTGATCTGGCACTATATAGTAAATAAAATTAAATAAAGTTAACTTGACCTTTATAAGGAGGCGGGAGGTGCCGTAATGGTAGGGGAAATACTGTATTGGGTGGCATTGGGTCGGTTTTGCATCCTGGCAACCATAAAAATGGCCATTCTCCAGAATGACTTCTATCTGGGTCTTCAGGCTTAGCATTGACATGCTAGCTGTCATGATCATTTAAATTAGCATAGTAGCAGTAATAATACATTATAGTAGTTTAACAATACATTTATATGCAGTAATTGTGCTGGGTAAAGAGCATAATATAAAACAATATGGAAACCATGACATGAATTTAATGTCATCAATCTTCAGCTCACATTCATTTGAATTATATGATAGTATGATAATCTTCCATTTTTTATGTTTGTCTGGAAAGAGATGGGTCCTGTTTGTAGATAATGTTTGTGCTGTGAAGTTCATTATAGCCAATATGTTGAACAAACAAACCACTAATGAAGAGATTTTGGGAGAAAAGGTGAAATTCTCTCCCTGCGAATTATGGCCTGGGATCTCAGTAGCATTTGCACAGCGGCGCTATGCTCCCAGTTGTGGTTAATGAGGACAAAATGTGCATAAATGGAGGATATGATTCCATTTCAGTGACTCATCAGCCTCATGCGCCTCTTTCAGTTCCATTCTGTATTTCTATATGTGTTTCTGAAGAGAATCCATAAAATATCTTCATGCTTTTCTTCATCGTAGTGTGTGTGTGTGTGTGTGTGTACAGTATAGTCACTTTGTATAATCCAATAATCCAATGGGTAATGTTCTTATCCTGCTTAATTCTGTAAAAAGTTTGGAAAAATGTATAAAGTTTAATAACAAAAGTCCTTTGACAAGCAACATTTAACATTTCTACACATATCTTCAACACAGACATTTTCTTTTTATTAAGTGTCATAAGTTTTTGATTGGCTCATTCGTATCTGTTCTTGCCATTTTGCTATTAATTGTAATCATTGGTTCCCAAATGGATACTAAAACACAAACGTTTTATGTTATACCAAAGGTGTTACTAATTAAAAAGCACCAAATGAGACTGTGTCACAGTTCGTGGGCAGGTGAGCAGGCAAGGAGGCGAGCAGAGCCAGAGGGACGGGGAAAACGGGGTTTATTCAGGGAACACGGAGGCAGACAGCAAGCACAACACATGACACTCTAATGACAGATCTGACGTACTGGGGAAAGACGCGGACTAAATACACAGGTAGGTCAGGAATTAACAGGACACAGGTGATCACGAATGGGGCATCACACGAGGTAATGAGGTGGGCGTGGCACACGGGAGGATGGTACGGAGCTGGGCGTGACAGACTGCTTGTCAATGGTTTTTTTTTGTAAACTCAGAACAGCTCTTTTAGAACTATAATCTGGGTTTCAATTTATTGCTACTTTTTTACATAAAACATTTGGTTGTTTATAATGTGATCTATATCTTGGTAAACCAATAAAATAATGATTTTTCAATATTTCTATTGAATTAAGCAAGTACCCCAAAACTGTGTGTGAGCTCTGTATATGATATAATGATTATATATATACATACAGTATATATATATATATATATATATATATATATATACTGTGACATTTGGGCCTGATTATTAGTTTAATGTATAACAGGAATTCACCGATTATTAATAAATTCACAAGCTACATAAATTTTTTCAACTGAGTATCACTCAAATGCACTAAAACAGGGTATTTGGATACCCTGGTTGTAATGCAATGTATACATTTCCCATCCCCCACTGACCATGGCATAATGGGTGTTTAGGTTTCCAGGCATATTGCTGTCATATTTAAGTCAAGGTTTTTCAAAGAAAAAGGAAAGAGCAGCTCAGTGTTCTCCGTCTGCCAAACCTGGCTGGTATTTCTGTCTTTTTCGGAACCCCAGATTCCAGTACACATCATATTTTCCTTGTAATACTAGTGTTCTTTTGACATGGATTTTTACTGAAGCCTTAGAGAAACTGCCAAAGACTATATGTTATAATCTATTGGATGTTAAGGAGGTAATGTAGTTTTTGATTTAAGGTCCTGCTCTTTACCTGGATTTACAAGGTAACATCACATACAGCATTATTCAGATACACCATAGACTCTGTCTATCTATCCATCAAATGTTTATCAAATTCTTTCTTTTTCTTTCTTTCTTTCTTTCTTTCTTTCTTTCTTTCTTTCTTTCTTTCTTTCTTTCTTTCTTTCTTTCTTTCACTATACATGGATGCTTTAAGTAAAATGTTACCCTCCCTCCGTCCCTCCCTTTCTTCCTAGCTATGATCTGTCACTAACAACAGGGCTAATTATATGTCATGCTCTGCACTGTGAGGCTCTCTGACAGATGTGTTTCATGTTTGCCTACTTTGAGGTGGTTGCATGTATTTCACTCAGAGACCACTGATGCACATGGACCTGTCAAATTTGGATTCATTATAAATGGCTTATGGGAAAGGCCGGCTTTCTATGTCAGTTCATATTTAAAGTGAAAATGTAATATTTCAGGAGGGCAGTGTAGTGGACCAAGTGTTAATCGGGTGGATCCTGATTGGTTTTTAAGAAATGCACTATATATGTGTTATGCTTGAGAATATCCCTGTAAGCGATTCCTCCTTCAGAGGTAAATGAGAACCCAGAAGCCACCATGCAAGCCTATACTGTCAGATCTATAGTGTTACCATTTTAATCTCTTGCGTTTTAATCAATTTCTTGGAATGCGCCTATAATTGACAGGGTGCTATTGGCAGAGGTGGAGATTTCAGGTGCAGAAAGTAAAAATCCAGACCAGGATTTTGTTTCACCCGACCAGTTGAACATAAAGAGTCACAGTCACAGAGTACGCAACTAGTTGGTTGAAACAAAATCCTAGTTTGGATTTTTACTTTATGGACCTGAAATGTTCATCTCTGGCTATTGCCTATTGAAGAACAGACCTCATTTACATATATCTAAATAAACACATAGTGTGTTCTTTTCACCTATAATTGATTAATAATGCAAAATTAGCTAGTGAAATTCAAAATCAGTTATTGTGTGAATTCCACAGTTGCACATGAACTTTCCAATGAAGAATGATCTTACATTTGAAGGTAGCTGGAATTCTAAGTATATGTAGAAAATACAGGAAAGTATTTTCAACAATGGTCTTCAGCTTATCCAGAGATGTTACAGATATTACAGATTCTGAAGTGTTTATTTACTCTTACTTAAAATGCAGACGACCAAGAACAAAGTCTTGCAGCAGATTGGGCCGAGTTCATCACGGCCAAATGACCGGCTTGTAAATTCTGGTTAATGATGTTCTTCCTTATATAACCCTTCAGTACTGTGGGTATGTGCAGGTTATGGTCTTAACATGCTTGCATAATTAAAATGATATTACTGCAAAAGAAGCTTTGTTCCAGTGTACAGATGTTTGTAACGGTGATTAGTGTGTAATTGAGGGTGAGCGGGCCGATGCCTGTAATTGACTCTGGGAACTGGAATAGACAGTGTAGGTACTGTATGAGGAAGTCTGAGATTACAGAACCCTCTTGAGAAATGTTTCGGTTTTTACATTCCTTCCAGCATATCATCATGGTACAGTAATGAAACTGTCTAGCCAGCCCGAAGTCTGTATATTTTCGAACCATGTAGTCAAAGTAAAATCATGGAATGTTCTCAAAGAAGTTCTGGAACAATGTGCACAGCCTGAGTGGCTTCGCTTCCAGAATGACATCACCAAATAGCTGTCCGTCCCTGTATATAAATAGACATGCTAGAAGTGCTACACTTGTTTGGTCGAGAATGAAAAGCGAAACAGACACACATGATCACAGCACGCAAATTGTTGAGGGGAAGGTTCTAGCCGTGTCGACTTTAACAGCAATTCTAAAATATGGGATGACAAATTTTTAGGAACCTGTTTCAGTTTGTAATAAGTTTCCTAACGGAGGCACATGGTGCCTGGAGAGTAATTTTAACTCCAGCAGTTCCCAGCTCATTTGAGCATTATAAATAGGATCTTGATTATAATAAATAGAATAGGATCTTGATTATAATGATTCTTATAGCCTGTGTTCTCATGATCACATTAATGTAGGTCTTTATTAATATAAACACTGAGGAAGGAGAAGTATGTATCAGATGCTATTATATTAATAATATTATACTGTATTAATAAAATTGCATATTATTAGATTAATAATATTCATATAAGAACCCCTAATATGTATATTTGCATCCCGCCCACCCTTCTGCCTGACCCGTGTCACCCACGAGATACCAAACAACCACACTTTTGCAGAGACGCTGTTGCCAGGGTAACTTTGTGCCGCATCCTTCTGCAAGCTGTTAGACTGTTTGTGGCGAAAGGACGAGCCGTTCAAGATGTGGGGGTGACTAAATGCTTTGGTCAGATGTTAAAAGTGGGAAAAAAAATCATGTCTGTTCTGTGTCTGGAGAGTCATGTTGAGAAGTGACAAAGGAACATCGCTTGATGTTTATAGTTACGTGCTAAAAGATTGCGGTTCTAGATCATGGTAGTTACACTATGGCACAGCATAGATCCCTGATCCTAAAACAAGAACCAGGAAAAATGAGGACAACCACGAAACTCCTTCCAAAACTCAATATACTGTAGGCCACTGGAGAATCCTCCCTGATACCCGCTTCAAAACCAAACTGGCCGAGAGCAAAACGACTAACAACCATTGCCTGGATTCTACCTACATTAACCATGATATTAACGCTGACTAGCAGTTATTATAAAGGCACAAATGTTTATCAAATGTACTATAAATAATTTTCTTAAAGTATCCCTCCAAGGGCTTGGCCAATAACAGAGAACAATGGATATATGAACAGGGAGAGTCAGCATTTGCATAGTAAACAAGCACCATAATGAATTGCTTTTAGTGTTTGCTCCCCGTGATGAAAGATACAGAGACAAGGTAACCAAGCACCTCATCACTGAGCGAATGGGGGGGAAAGGCTTGTCGGTCCCTTTTTGTGACCATGTGGCGGGGACGTCCCAGGAATACAGAGTGTTCATGCGCACCTTCCGTTGAATTCTTCTACCAAAGTAAATTCACATAGGTGACCCAAATATGCAGATTATGGCTACAGGGCTTTTACTTGATGTGTTTTTTTCACTCTGTTTTTTTAAGAAGCAGAAGAAAAAAAGTTTGGAAACTGAGATGTGTAAACTGTTGTGACGTGGCTCTAGTATTACAGGTGATTTTAAATAAAGGTGTCTGTGATATTTTAACAATGTGTTTTTATGTTTGAAGATCATTCTCATTAAATCTAACGTAATCTGGTCACTTGGATAGTTTTAAATTTAATTTTTTTTTTTTTTTATGTTTCACTATATATACTTTTTTTACTCTAATATTTATCCCTTCACTTTCAATTACATTTTCAACTTTAATTACTGTTTTAATTGGTAATCACTGCGAAATAAAACATCAGTCATTATTATCTTTCGATTACATTAGTACATATAATATCAAATATTGCCATCTGCTGGCATAAAATTGGTAGGTCATCTGTTTCAAATGCATACCCACGTAATTAAACATACATACATTCTGCTAAAGCAGCATCCTAAAGTTTTCCGGATAAAAAAATAAAACAAATGAATTTAATTTCTTCACAGAGCAAAATATTGTAATTTTCAGCGGAGTGGTGGCTCTGAGGCAGCAACTGGAAGGTTGCTGGTTCAAACCCCGTGAATGGACAGAGTCTACTCCGTTGGCCCCTTAATCTGCAATTGCTTTGTCCTGGGTATGATGTTAATCTATATCCAGCCCTATAAGGAGGTCCTCTAATTTACCGGGAAATTTGAGGGTTGGTGGTACGATTGCCACTGCAGCCACTGGAAAAAAATCTCACACTGGTCCATTTGGACTAGTGGGGTGCTGATGGAAATCATACACATTCTGACACAATTACATTGTCACAGGTCACATATCCAAAAAAAAAAAAAAATCAGTAAACCAATCCTCAATTTTAATTACCCTTTGTCCTCTGCAATCATGCAATGGCAAAAAAATAAATAAATAAATAAAAACAAACAACAAATAAAATAAAACCAATCGTAAACCATACATTCACCCTTACGCCTTAAAAAAGGTGGATAAACTAGCATTCATGCTCGACTGTACTACCACTGAAACATCATCATCATCATCTGCTTCTTCTTTTTTTTATAATCACTAGAGTAGAAATGGATAACTTCAGGTCCAGCTTGAGGCTCAGTGTGCAAAGCCCGTGTCTGGGATTGGAAAGGTGTCGGTTTTAGTCTGCGTCTCCACAGACTACTGGGCAAGGCCCTTAACTCCGGGATGGGGTAGGTGAAAAGTGAGTTTCCTCACAGGGATAAATAAAACATCATTAATATTAAATGGAAATACATCTGTGGTAATTCAGATAGGTTGTCTGTTTAATATTATGTTTATTATACAGCTAACTGTATTACTAATAGCACCGGGCTATAGTACTGGACAATAACTAATGTTAGCTTACTAAGTGAAAAATGAAGGACCACTCAGGCTGTTTACTATTTTCAACCTCTATCTGTGGTCGTTTTGGGATGGTTTGCGATTCTCGTGAAATGTTGTCTGATGTCCATTGCGCCGCATGCACACTGCAGGAGCTGCTGTTCATTTGTTTGCTCATAAGCACTGCTGTGCTGTTGAGGGGTGAAGCAGGAAAGGGGGAAGTGGAGGGAGAGAGCAGGAGGGGGGGAGAGGAGGAGATAGGGAGATGGTGGAGGCGTGTGTCAATGTGCTGTGATGTTGTAGGCTAACGTAGTGAACGACGAGGTTTTTTTGACTCAAACTTTTTAAATTGCATGATGACAAGTGAATAACCGATCCTAAAAAGGTGTTTAAATTTGCGTGCATTTGCATGTGTTTTCCCTGTACTACACCCCTGGTCCTCTACCAGCTTCTATCATTCCTCATGAGAAGTCTTACTATATGTGATTAGACAGCTCATCTCTGGTGATTCAATAAACATTATAAATCCATTTACCACCTTCCATCTGTTTATTCAGCATAAGGTCACAGGGGAAATTGGACCCTATTCCACCCACAAGGTATGAGGCAGGGGACATCCTGGGTGGGATGCCAGTCCGACACAGGGCATAAGAGAAGGCACACCCTGAATGGGATGCCCGTCCATCACAAGGCAGGGGACACCCTGGATGGGACGGCAGTCGGACACAGGGCACGAGGCAGGGGACGGCCCTGGATGGGATGCCAGTCCGATACACAGAGCACGAGGCAGGGGACGCCCTGAGTGGTACGGCAGTCCGACACAGGGCACGAGGCAGGGGAGACCCTGCATGGGATGCCAGTCCGACACAAGGCAGGGGACACCGTGGATGGGACGGCAGTCCGACACAGGGCATGAAGCAGGGACGCCCTGGATGGGACGGCAGTCTATCACATGGCATGATCGAGGCAGTGGAGGAAGCACTCAGGCAATGATTTAAAGTCGGCCCTAGTTTATCGCGGTTAATCAGTTCCAGACTCTAGCGCGATAAGTGAATTTCCGCGAAGTAGGATTCTTATTTATAAATCGAATATTTTCGTAGCATAGAAAACCTGTTAACGACCTTCTAAATACGGTTTTTAGCATTATTAGAGCCCTCTAGACATGAGATAACACCTTTTAGTCATCAGTATACTGTTATGATTGCTGGACACGGAAGCAGGAACGGGGAGACAATGAATCAGGATCGAAGGGTTTATTTGGAATCACTCCAAAGGCAGGACACAGGAACATGTACCATCAAAACTTCAATGACACACCTGGGGTTACAGACTCTGAGATAAACTTAAATACACCGGACGAATTAAACTGACAGAAAACAGCTGGTCACAATCGGGGTCGCACACGTGGTTAATAAGGGGGCGTGGCACAAAAGAGGATCGTACAGGCAGGTCATGACAATTACACTCGCATTACCCAATATATTACACAAATAAGACATATTAGACGTTACAAATATCATATTATTATTATTGTACATTTAATTACGAAGAGCGAAGATGCTTCATATGCATAGCGGCGTATCATTTTCACTGTCTCGATCAACTTTTTAATGAATATACAAAAAAACCACGATAGAGTGAAGCCGCGAAAGTCGAAGCGCGAAGTGGCGAGGGACAACTGTAATGGTTTAATAATCACATGCATAGCAAACTTGAGCATAAATAGAAAACAACTAAATTGCAAGTCTTCCAGTTTGCATTGCCTGATAACATTGTCCAGTACTAAAAAAGACTCCCTGCACATCCTCGCAAGAACGATGCACTAGAAATCCTTTCAGACATGGCCGACACACATTTGGCTTCAGTGCCACTTGATACCACTGATACATAATGACTTCATGCGTCTCTGTAATAGCTAAACCGATATGCTGATTACGCTCCTCATCCAGCCAACAGCTATTAACCGCAGAATAGGCTTAGATCATAGACTACCATAGATCACAGATGCTTTTGAAACATCCATTTAGTTAATGAAACGTGAACAGAAAGTGGTTTTTAAAACAATATGTGCCCATTGGCCCATTTCTAATAAACTACTTAATTATTTGGCAGTTCTTATGGGACACGTTCTTAAAATAATGAACACAATTGCTATAGGTCTTGTTTTTGACCTCTACAGATCCTGTTAAACCTCTAAAAACCCCTGAAAGAAATCCCTTTTCTATTCCTTTAATTCTGTAATGTAATATATTATCCTGTTTGACATCTGTCTTGTTAGCATACAAAAACAGCTTAACCAAGGGTTGTAAATTGTGTACAATGCAGAAACCACAAGTATCCTGGGCTTGTAGATCTCAATGTTGCATTTTATGCATTTTTGTGTCAAACTGGCTTTAAGCTGTTATGTGGGGTAACAATACTGATAAGAATTGCCTGGCTGTTACTTCTACTCTGAGGACTTAAACTTTAATGTCGCAAAGTCAGCTCAAAACTTGTAATACTCATGCCACCTCCTTATCTAAGAGACGTGCATGCTGCAGCTCAGAATTATCGCAAAAATAAGGTGATTTTATTATTTTCTCTATTAAGATATAGAAAAATTAATACATGTTTATGTATAGAAGATTAGAGGACTGCCATAGCTTACTGTGAGAGTACAAATCCCACACTCCCAGCCCTGCAGTGAATTCACAACTTTGCAACAAGAATTTTAACTAGAAGTAGAAAAAAAATAACCATATTTCACAAGTTTTGATGTTTCTTCACTTGTATCTAGTTTGACTTAAAAATTCTTCTCCCTTACATATGGGCTTGAAATGTCAAGCCGCTGCATATCTGGTTTGAGCTGATTAATTAACATGTAGATTCCAGCTTGTGGGACAGTTTTATAGCCATTGTAAGAGATGCTCACTCGCTTTTGTGGTTTAAATGCAAACTCAAGACATACAATTATAATGCTAATGCAGTGTCCAACCTGAGCCAGTCCAGCTAACATTAAATAAAAAATTAGATAAAATAAAATAATTCACCCGATGTCTCTCTGCCCGACTACATGACAGGACATCGCTTATGCCTGGGGGCAAAGCTTCGACTGAAACAAAATGTCTGCATTTGTTGACTCACACCCATAACTGGCCTGCAACCATTAGTGGCTACATCATAACAGAGTGTTGAAAGGAAGATAAGCATTACACTACAAAGAATCATTTCTAACAATAGCCACACACTGTAATACAAAATCGCACAAAGGTAACAGTCCTGGTGTAGGCAGCCAGCTGGTGTTACACGACCGAATGTTTCGTGTTACGTCTTCTGTCTTAGAGAAGTCTACGGACTGCTGCCGAAGGTAGAGTCAAGTGACTCCTTTTATCGGTATCGGTTTGTTTCCGTAGTTCTGTTTCACTTTTCCCATCCCATTTCCTGGACTCCAACTGTGTCCATTTGTTTGTAAAATTTGCTGTTATGTTATGTTGTTCACTGTTTTGTGTTATGTTGGGTCCACCTCTCATTGGTCTGTATCTTTCCCTTGAAAGATTAAAACTTTGAATGAACTTGGTTCCTGGGTATCGTAGCTCTGGTAACACTGTTGTAATGTCAGTCTGTGTTGTTTGATCTATATAAAATACGTTGAGTTAACAGCATCTACTGGTTTTGACAGCATGTGCAGGGTGTAGCCCAGCCTTTTGCCCAGTGCTGAATGGGGTAGGCCCAACGCCCCCCCCCTTATCCCATGACCCTGACTACCATCAGAGGTTGACAAACAGTTGGATGGGTAATATATAAAAAAAAAAACTTACAGTGAATAAGCAAAGGTTGGTTACCTTTCTAACACCATCATTCTGTGATTTACAGCTTTCATTAGCCAAAGATGGTCAATAATGATCCTCATTTCAAATCAAATGCAGACATACCACATATCTAGACTTGTTCAATTTGTATTTTTTATGGAAAATATTAAAAGTACATTAATATTGCCATTGATTGCAGAATGACTGATGAATACCGCTGTCATAATTTATCTGAAAGTGCAGCATACCCAAAATCATGTGCATTAGATTGAAAAGTAAGAACGTGATCATTTTCAGAAATATGTACCATACATCTCTTACAGATAGTAGTTCAAAGAATTTATTCCATACAACTATATTGTAAATTACTATTGTGATTTATTTTTTTGTCTTATTTTTTATTTTTTTTTTTGTAGAACAATCCATTTTCACAAAATATACACACTTCGAAAGAGTAAAGTTAAAATAATTCAGACACGTTTAATTGATAGGATAATAGTATTTTTTCTTTGTTTCTGCCAATCTGGCAATAAAACATTTTCAGCACGATTAAGAAAAAATATAATTTATATTAAATTAATTTTGTTGTGATAGCCGAATGTTTGCAGTGAATGTAGCCTATTAAAGAATAAAAGTTAAAATAAAATAAAAATCTTACATTCACTTGAATATTTGGAGATAAAGAGGTCGTAAGGTTAAACATTCAGCTGGATATTGTGAATTATTAATTCCCTCATGCTCTCTTGCTGAACGAAATCTGTAGTGACAAGGACAAGTGTCACATGTGTTCATATTTAATTTAAATTGCCTTAAAACACCTTTGTCAGGGGAATTGCATGGTGTGTCAGCATCCCTCTCACCTCTTCTTTCAGGAGGGGGGTCACGGTGCTTTGGGAAGCATTTTCTTCCCGCAGATAAGTTTTTAAGCATTTGTTTTCCCGTCCAATTGCATTTGAAGTGCTGCTATGCCGTTGAGTGCAAGGACGATTAAAACGTTAGGTGTACCTGTCAGTGTATATATAGCATTCACAAGCTGCCATCTGCGATTCCTGCCTGTAAAGGCGTGTTGTACTCTTTTTTTTATTAAGCTACAGAGCTGCAGGTGGATCCCGGCGTTATAACAGGGGATCTCTAAACCTTATGTTCCGATATGCAGGTTTCCATAAAACGGGCAGTAAAACGACTCTGCAGCCTTGGGAGGAAATCCTGCTTGAGTTTCAGGACGGAATTCGTTATTGTGCCAGAGTTGCATATTTAGAAGGAATGCAGCCCTTGGCAGCAGCCGTCAGTATAGTCACCAGGAGGGCTTGCTGCGCTCGCTAACCCGTCGCTAACTCGCCGCTAACCCCCTGCCAACAATCGGACCTCTCTATCCCAAAATTGCGCTTGGCAAATGTGCCGGGCTTGGCTGAAAGGCCAAGGGTGACGCGGTCCGGGCTGCTGCCTATGGCGCCAGAGAAACGCATTAGAGTGCAGCCGCACCTTCCGGCCATAACGATCTTGAGCAAACGTCGCATAGTTAATGAATAAAGTAGGAGATACCGAAGGTGGGACACTAGTTTACCCTCGGGCACTCACATACTTATAATCTACGACTGATTCAGTCATAAATTTACTGGCCCAAGGTGGATGGCACTTTGGCTTAACAAAATTATGGCTAAGACTCAATCAGGAAGGGCTGGGGGCCAGACGTACCTGGAACCCAGGAGGTATGAGATGGAAATAGGTCTCTCTTAACAACTGTTCTGCTGAAAACAACCATATAACTTCAAAATAATTCATCATACAATAACATTTCTCCTTCGTCGTCATGTACCCTGCATGCAGAATCATCCAAGTGAAAAGCAGCCTAATGAAATATTGAAATAAAAAACCTTCTTAGTTATTCTTTGCACCCACTTTCTTCAAGTAACTCGTCTTTTAGCCAGAAGCAAATTGTGCCATGTTTGATACATCTGATTGAAGCTAGACTGCAAATGAGTGGAAACTGTTAGTACGTGTCCGATGTTTCCAAACATTAACAATGCAACTATTCGACACCACATCTCTGTTACATACATTACAATGTAAGAAAAAGCTAAGGGAAGAAGTAGAAATTACTGGATGAAGCAGTGAGCTGTATGAATGTACCTGCTTGTGCCATTCGGGGTAACGGGAGTCTAGACCCCATCCTGGAAGCTATGGGTCTAAGGTGGGAAATAAGCCAGGAAGGGGTGCCAGCCCATTCACACTTACAGCATATTTTGGTAACTGCAGTTCACCCTAACATTCAAACTCCACATACACGGAGCCATGGCAAACTCTCGAACCCCAGTCCCAGAGATATGAATTAACAGTGCTAACCACTGTGCTTCATCATTGCACTGTTTTTGTACTGTACGCTAGTATGTTTGCAGAATGCAACTTTTATTTTTCTTATATTTTTCTTTAAATAAATTAATATGATATAAAAATATTATATGATAGATTCACCAAGGTGGACCATGAATGCTTAGCTTCCATTTCTCTGTCTGGAGGCAATAAATAAGAAGAACTACCAGTAGTGTCGATACATCACATCGGAATCCCATCCGGTATTATAATATTAGGCAGTTTTCCAGCCTGTTAAGCGTGGATGTTCAGTACAATCAGTAAACTGCAGTATCAGAAGCGCCAATAGGTGGCGGTATAAGACTAACAGTGAAACACGTTGAACAGCACTCTTCACTTCTGTTAGTTAAAACAAGTGAAACAGGTATGTCGCCCTTTTTTGTCCTTGCTTTTAGCCATGCATATTTTTCCCTCAATTTTTAAATGCCTTTGGGTTATAGAATTTGCATGACGATGATTACACATAAGAGGATGAAAGAAAGGTTTATTTTTTCCCCCAACAAGCTGTGGCCTATGAGTTAAAGATGCAAATAAATACACTTTTAATTTGTAATGATGTTAATGAAATGGATCATAGCCACATAGCTTATATTTTTGTTGTTTCTCAACATAGCTTAAAAAAATCTGTACCAAGGGAAACATCACCGACCAACACAGACGTTTAACCTGGGAAAAAAAAATACAGAAGTCAGTCTATAGGGAGCAATGCTCAGCAATCGTGCTGAAAAGCTGCTTTCAAGGAAAAGTCTTTACCATAATCGGGTAATCTGGTATTCATTGCACTATATATTAATTAATTTTATTAATTAATGCTTGTGTGAGAAATCAAAAGTAAGCAGATTATTTACTGCACAGAGATGTGTGGTAGTGGTCAAATTCTCAAAATTTAACACTAGAAATAAGTGAGAAAAGTATTCAAAGGTTTCAAGAGATTATTCAAAAGCTGACTGATGAGGTCCAGACATACTGAGCTGTATTTTTTTATTGAAGTTCTCTTTGTGGACAATAATAGTGGGGAAAAAATCATCTGCTTTGACAGAATGCTCAGCTGATAGCTAGCTATCATGAGTGTTGTTTTATTGATTTATTAACTTTTTACCTAGTGGGATGAAGCATACCCAAGTACAAAATAACTTTCTGTTGCTACAAAGCAAATCTTATGTATGTAACATTGTTACATTATTTATTATTACATTGCTTATTATTACACTACACTCACTACAGACCTCATGGTCAAAAGCTGTATTTAAGCTGAATAGCACAGAAAAAGCTCTCAAATCTGTCTTCGGAGCAGAATTCATTCATTATTAAGGTACATTTTGCAGAACAGATTTGAAAAAGTTTTTAAAGTTTTTTTTAACAGACCTTGTTAGTTGGGACTTCAAAATACAAAATCCATACATCTTCCATAACGACTTCTGGTTCAGGTCAGGCTGAAGCTTAGCTACCCTGGAATCGATGAGTCTTCCCATTATAATGCCTGAGTGACTACAGAATGTTATGTTTGATATCAATGTCATGTTCTTGATGGCTGCTGCATTTGGATTTAAAAAGATATGGTAATATAAGGCGTCATGCTGACAGGTAGGATTACTTGTTTCTGGTGGGTTGAAAGAGTTTAAGGTGAAGGCCAGTAAGTTATAACTTATTTGAAAGCTTAAAAATAGATTGAGTAAAAGTATAATCTGTTTGATATGTTTTCTAAATATCAAATATAATGTTTTTCTTTTGCCAAAAAAAAAATCCTCTCAAAATGGGGAATTCTTAGTGAATTTGTATTGAACACACACTTGGGATTTCTTATTTGCTAGCTGTAGTTCACTTAATGCATCTAATCATGTAAAAAGCATACTGTATATAGCATGGATTTGCCTGCTGTGCAGAAGCTCTTCGACTTACACTGGGGTTACGTTCCGATGAATCCATTGAAAGTTGAAAATATCGTAACTTTAAAATAAATATGATATGATAAATAAATAAGTAAAACAACTACTGTCACCAGGCCCTGGGTGTTCTAGCGCCCTAGGCGAGATTCTGCTTGGATCATTCTGTCCCTCACATGCCAATTGATCTGGCCACTAGGGGGCTCCTGTCAAATCTGGATAACCATTCTGAATTCAAATAGTTACCTGTAACCTGCTGGATTTTCAACCAATTAGTGGAAAAAGTTTTATCAAGTAAAACAATTAAACCCCATTAAGAGGCAATGGCTTGGGGCTTAATAGAAGAACATGCAGAACTGGCGATCTAGAAAAATTAGCCCGTGGGTTGAACTATAAGATGCATATTTTACAAGGGGAAAAACATCACTCATTTCCTGGTTCTGATGAGATAAACAACAAAAAATAGCTTGAAGATGTAAGCTGTCTGGACTCAATTGCATATTTGATTTCTGATGTCCCATCTGCAGTGTTGTGACATACTGTATCTGAACTGTGTGCTGAGACGTATCTCATAAACATAAAGAAAGAAAAAAAAACATATCAAATTATATCAAACAAACCCATCCATTTGTGTTCTTTAAAGAGCTTCTCCATGTTCCTAAATTCAAATTTTATAAGCTTCATTTTAACTGTTGAAGTCTAATTCTTAAATGCATGGTGCCCTATGATGCCTAAGAGATGTCATCAGAGCGTGTGTGGGTGCCCTCACATGCCCATTGGTTCCAACATCGGGCGACTGACACCTGCATGCCCCACATGGCAGGCAATTCCACGATACGGCCACCCGGCCTAATGCAAACCCACAATGCGACCCCTATCAAACTCCGACAAGTTCCAGTAATGCTGTCTAATGCGTCTATGAGGCATCCTCTGTGTCTGGTGACTAGATGTGCCAGCTGCTTGCAAATAGAATCATTTACATACCCATCGCTGGACTGCACGTCTACCAAATAACATCCAAATCGAACCGCTACTTCTAGGTGCTTAATTTTGCCGAGTATATTAATGTCATCCAAATCTGAATTTAAGGAAATCTGTAAAATGATGCAATGATTTATCTGGACTACATTAAACCTTTGTTTGGTACAATTCAAATTCTGGGCTTTTAAACACTTTTCTTTTGCTTATCTTTTCAGTGTGGAAGGTGACCAGCAGCATGGCAGAACCTGAAATAAAGTGGATTGGGCTTAATCTTGACACACAGAGCAGTAGAATCAGGAATAAATTTCATGCTGATATAGCAATAACATTGAGACTGCTACTGTACCTGGTTATAGAATTTGTATTACACAGTGTAATGAGATTCTTACCTACATACCTTCAGGGGATCATAAATACAAGAAACGCAAAACAATTAGTACAATGACTAATGATAAATAACAATCAGCTGTACAGATAAGAGAAAATAAGAAAATTAGAGACAGATAGCGGAGGTGGAAAGTTCAAGGTCAGAAAGTACAATCCAGAGCAAGATTTTGTTTCAACCAACCAGTTAAGTATAAAGAGTCACAATCACAAAGTACTCAACTGGTTGATTGAAACAAAATCTTGGTTTGGATTTGTACTTTCTGGACCTGAACTTTCCACCTTGAACAAATAGACACTTTGCATGTAAATAATGCAGGAGGTGCATTGCGCATAGAAACTGATCATTTATACAAAAAAATGTTAGTAGCTACAAAGTAGCCGTGATATATGCAACTAGTATGCGTAACATTGCTTTATATACTAGCTAAATATTAATAGTAATCACACGCAGTCTTTTTGGATGTCTGTTTTGTTGTAAGACACAGAAGTGAAACTATGACAATAGGTGAACATCCCTCAGAACTAAATATATGATAATTCAAAAGTTAGTGATTTTTTTTTTTTTAAATATACATTACTGAAGTATATCACCTAACCTAAAGAAATGTAGGAAGATTAATCTGATCATCACTTTGAAAGATGACACTAACAAGGTCAGATTGCCTTTTTTCAGTAATTAATCTTACTATTCCTTCAAGGAAAGCCTGGAAAACACCATAAGGCTTTTTCTTGAAATTAAAGTTTTGTACATTGTTTTTTTTTTTTTACAGTATTACAGTATTATTACAGTATTTATTATTTAGGGGACTATTTATTGTGTATTTATTCTGAGTGTCATTCATGAAATGCAGCTGATTATTTTTAGAATGTACTTCTGGTGGCAAATTTAACGTTTTAAAAGCTTTGCTTTATATTTCTTATTGATGTACCTGTAGTTGGTCACATGGTTTTATCCAGCAGGATATACGGAAGCTGCACATGGTTCCCTGAGCCACAGAGAGGGGCACAGTGTAGTTTCGTGTAGTTTAGTGTAGTTTAGCGTAGTGTTGATGGTCCTGGTAAGTGAGGGCAAGTCACTTTGGGAAAGTTAAGTAACTTTGGTTAGTCTTTACTGTTTTGAGTTATTTTGTGTGTTTTTTCTTTCTTTTGAATTTTCTTTAAGTATTTTTAGCTGCTTCAGACCCATTGACACTTGACTGAGGGATTTAATGGACAATAAAACACGTGCATCCTGTCTTGTGAAGCCCTCAAGTTTGTCCGTCGGCTCATGGGCTAATGCAACGGTGTCTATGTTTTGTTATGAACTGATTTGGTCCAGAACCAGTACTGATGAATATGAATATATTACACTTTTTGATTTTTTTAATGATCAGTTGTACAGAATACTAAAGGTACCCCTCTATCGCTCATGTCTTTCTCCATTGCATTGAACTGTACTCTACCCTCAGAGTGAGTCATATTTTATAAAATATCTTTGAATTCTGCTGCCTTTTTACCAATGTCTTCAAGCATATTATACTTTCTTCTACCCTGATCCCCCCAATTCTTTGCTTGCAGAAACAGATGTGATGCCTAAGTTGCTTGGTTCTAGAGATTATATTTAAAATCCATCGTAACAAACAAATTGTGTTCTTTGGCTAAGGGTCTAATCACATTGTATTATTGCAATGGGGAAAGACTCGAGAGGCAGAAAGAAAGAAAGAGACAAAGAGAAACTTTTACAACACATGTCTTGGGTATTAATCCCTGAAGATGAAGAAATCCCAAGGAATGTAAACGGCACGCCGGTGAAGTGCAACAACCGTGCAAAACAACCAGCAGGTCTGACTATCATCGATTTTGATTAATCATCCTCAGGTCTCCGGGACAAAAAAAGAGCTGTGTGCTGTCGCATTCCTGGGGGGTCATCATTAGATCGAAGTTAAGGAAAATGCAGAATCACTTTAAGTGTTTCAATACTGTGCCCAGTGGTGTGTAGCAGTGCCATCTGTTTTATGTTCGAGCCTTATGACACAATTACAAAGTCTGCAGGTGTAATTTTATTAATAAATGAACAGCTGTTTTGTTTCAGTTGATGGGTATATAATTGTATAAAATACAAAATATTGATGGAATGTCATCTTCGGAGTGTACAATTTTTGTGGTCCACTAAGTAATGCTTGATATAATGTTTCCTTTGGTCAATTTGTGTGTGCGTGTGTGCGTGCTTGCAACCATTATGCTTGGTCAAATTTCCTGTCAATTAAATGTGCTTCAACTAAACCAATAGATGGAATTTTTGCATTGCCTGTTACATAGATAGCTGGAAAAGGTTTTGTCTCTTAAATAGCTTAAATCCCGTCTGAAAATGAAAGAGAGACGGGGCAGTGGGAACTGAGGGTAAAGTGAGAGAAGCACATGCTTCAAGTACTTCAGGTGTGACTACTTTGTATTTATACATTATTTGGACTGATTGATTTTGTTTAAACTCTGGTTTGTTTTCTTTGTCTATTTCTGCCCTGAGCGTTCTTACACCCTTTTCTTTCTGGGTTTGTAGATCCAAATGTTTTTGTATATCTCTATTTCTTGGGTCGCATATTCCTGGTTAATCCTTTTTGTTTAATAAATCTGCACGTGTCCTTTATCCAGTGGGGGTGTTACGGACCCATTTTCCCTTTCTTTTCTATTGTGTCCTAAATTTTACTCCTGCACTTACACCACATATTGTCTGGTATTGATACCAGATCACTGCAACCATAACTGGATAATCCATCCATCTACCCAAATTCCAGTGCAGGGTCAGGGTTTGCCTGAAACTTCTCACCAAGGGTGTGTATGGGGGGGGGGGGGTACTTTGTGTGGGTCGCCTGTTCACCTATATGTTTTGTTTTGCGCTAGAAAATTGGGATAGTGGGAGAAAACCCATGAAAATGTGGGGAAACTCCACAGACTCTGAGCTGGATGCCAGATTCAAACACATAACCCTAGAGGTGTGAAGGTACAGGCCTAAGCACTGAGCCCCTGTGCTGCTCATATGGATAAAGGGACATTAAACATTGATGGCTGGGTGGGTTGGGGTTTACTGAATGATAAATTAAGATCTCAATTGAAATAGAATGGTGCAATTCTTATTGAGTGAATAGAATGGAAGCATTAATATAGTTGGTGAGTGAGTGAATTGAACAGAACTCTACATGCCCTTATACACCAAAATATCACAGTCCGGTACCTGTTCTTGGCTACATTTTTTGACAGAGGAATTTGTAACTTTTTATGTCAAATATTTTGTAATTTAGAATATGTAATACACACAAGTTAAATATTTCAGAATTCTACGACATTCATCCATCCATTTTAGGTTTGTAGAAATCCTAATATTACAGTTACAGTTGCCCAGTGGTTCAGTGGGTAGGATACAGTGATACGTGCATTTCAGCATATTTTCTTCATATTTCTTTTCATCACCCTTGCTTTGATCATTCTTGGGTCCAGCTGGTTTCCTGTGTTTAAATGACATATATGACCGCGTGAATGACTGTATGTGTATGTGGGAGTGCACGTGGGTCCTGTGATGTTCTGCTGCCCCATACAGGCTGTGATCTGTCTATATCATGGCCGTCATCGGCTTCTCATCTTTTTGACTTCGAATCAGATAAATGTTTACAGAAAATCAAAATGGCTCTGCTAAGATGGGGCCTCAACTAACCTTGTCTACTAAAAAATTCAGTGTTGTTGCTTCAGTCCTGACTGGCACCATGGTCAACAAGTAAATTCCTTTTGCCTAAAAGTTGCTTTCATTGACAAATCTACATACATTTTTATAATTATATAATTTTATGTGCTTGTAGTATATAGTAAAAGAAGACTTGACATCTGATGTTATTTACATAAACTAATATTGGGACTTTTATCTCTTGTATGTTCTCATTTTGTGAAAAAAAAAAGAGGTACAAGAAATTCAACCAATGAATTTCAAGAATCTTGCGTGTTCTCTGTGTTACTATTTATCTTTTTTAGATGACTGTTAGGCCTGGCATACGCTTTAATTTGTATCATATATATTTGCTGTAGACATTAATAATGAACTAGTGGACCCAGTCTTTGAACAACCAATTATTCAGGGATATTTCTAAGACATCCTGACCTGAGCTTTTTAACACTCAACTCAGTTTCTGGTTCTTTGCTAAGAATTCTAGTGCTCATTGCCATAGGTATAAAACAATACTTTATATAATATAATATAATATATGTAGCAGCTGGTCCTGACTCTCACACTTTCCTCTTTACAAATTTAGATTTTAACCTTATATTGTTCATGTGTGTAATGAGTTTGTAAGCTCTATATACAGTAGCCTTTTTTGACTGCTATCTTAATTTGCTTATGATTGTTAGTGTTATATCTGTTCCTTGAGTTTATTCTCAAAATGGGACTTTTTTCAATAATGAAGCATGCAGTGTTTTAGATGACTGTGTATTGGTACAAACATCTTGTGTTTTGCAGTCATGATTGAAGGAGACTTAGTAGCCTTGGAAACAGAACCACGTGAGGCAAGGTTTTAAGCAATTGAATTTATTTCAGGCTCCCCGTTTGCTGCAATTAAGTGAATGCAGAAGAACGAATGTTTTGTCATCAAAGTAATAAAAAAGCACCATATTAAATGCAATGATATTGCACACTCCTATTTTTCTCTTTTCTTTCTTTCTCTCAATCAAATCAACCCTGACATGACTTACTGTGATAGAAACACAACAAAGCCATATGCATAAAACTAAATACAGGTGGTCGAAATCAGGTCATCTGACTGTATGCATTCATAACTAACGCCACTTAGACTCAATGATGCATTGTTAAATGACATGACGTTAACAGCAACTGAGGTTCATTAGGCCGGTGTAGAAGAAATATATGTGCATTTTTTCTATTGATCCTTTGGCGGCACGAAGTTTTGCATATTAAAATGTTTAGAAAGTCTGACTTCAGTCAAAGCATTTGTTCAATATTTAAGTTTGTACCACCTTAGGCATTGCAACATGTTTATTTTGTTCAAGGTATTGCTTTCAAAGCCCTGACATGTTTTACGTCTGAGTGGTATTTGACGCGCAGAGAATGCTTAAACTAGCAAGACAGCTTTGCTAAAGATGCTGACAGAAATTCAAGCTCGTCCAACGGGAATAGTCCTAACCTTTCCTTCCCTGTCGGACGCTGCTGACTTTTTCCAGAATGTTGAATTAAGGTATCTGTCTGACTGCACAGCTTCTCCACGCGAAATATTCCCCCTGGAATTTTTATTTACTTGTTTTCTGGCTCGCCTGTCAGTTCTCAATCACCCGGAGGTCCAAGGAGCCTGTGTCTCAACTCTCCGTTTTAATGACCTCTCAGCTGTCGGATTCATTTCAATTAATCACTCTTCCTCCGAAGGTGAATCGGCCGCACAGATGAGAATATTATCTCTCATGCTGCGCAGAGCTCAAGTCCAGGCTACTTATCTGTCATGTGGGAGACGACGCTTCAGTGGCAAACAGAGTAAAATGCACAGTATGTACCTTTGATCATACACGGGAAGAGTGGCCCTTTGATTTAGTCTTTATGCAAATCGGCAATCTGTGGTGCATGTTTCCTGCAGAGCCAGCTAGGCAAATTACATCAGTCCAATGCTAGAGCTACTCCTTTCTCTATTTCACAGGAAGAAAGCTCATAATCCCGCGTGATCCACTTTTTTGAGAGGGATATTTCCCCTGATCAATGGCTCAGCTGAATCATAAAGCAAATTATACTCTGTTCTCTGCTCTCCTTTCGCTCAGCTTATCCAGTGTTCATTTCACTTTGTCCATCTTAAACATCCTTTGCTGTTGTAATCCTCCATAAGTGCATCAACCATAATAGCTAGGCGAGTACATTGACACTAACATTGACGTTAACTTTAATCGTCGCATGATCAAAGAATTTAGCTTTATTACCCATGGCCAGAAATCAGTTATACTCACTGTTCAGTCTTTGGTTTGCTACATTTATTCTAATGATTTAATGTTTGTGTACAGTGAACAGCATGGCGAACTCCCTAACAGGAAAAAATAACCATGTCCAACTTAAACCATTTTTTTGCAGAAAAATTGGTATATATAATTATATAGAAGAGTATAATATAAGCATTTTTTTCACGAATGTTGTTACTTACCAGAATTTTTGGTGGTGCAGGGATATTACCCTGCGTGACATGAAATCATCTCTCTATTGAGTACAGTAAAGGCGTGGTGTTTGAACTGATAAGCTTAATTTGATTCTTGGCCCAGAAAGTTACAGCCTAGCTTTATCCCCATTTCTCTACAAAAAAAAAAAAAAAATAACAGTGTATGGTAATTAGAAAGACAATTCCTCCTTGTCTGCCACAGCACAATCTCAGAGTTTGCCCACAGAGCTTCAATATTTAATAAATGCCCAGTTCATGCATTCCTTTGTCTGAGACATCCTTATCTGGAGTCCCTGGGACTTTGGCTGCATTCTGAATCCCAATCAAAGCAATACTGACCTCTGAGAGAAATTCAAATTTCACCCTATCCCTAGAATCCAACAGCAATTACCCCGTGTGGGGGATTTACATTTTCATAAGCCGAGGGACCTTAGATTTTAGAACAGAGGGATAGGAAGAAGCATTCTGGACGTGGCGGAAAAATCCGAAGCAGCAGGTCGTCTTGTGTTCCGTGTGTACAAGCGTCTCAATGTCACTTCAGCCAAAGTATGAATGTTTAAACCTCAGCGTCTCATCTGAGCTTTCTTTCAAGGCCCAAGCAGCCAGGGTCTCCCACGCGGAAATGCGAAGTGGCCCCATCTTTCAGCTGTACAACAAAAGGACTCCCTTTCTGCTTTGACCCCAGCTGGAGCAGAGGAGAGAAAAGAAAGAAAAAAGATAAGGAAATGATTACCATATATTTGGTCTGTCAGATTTAGCACAAAGTTGAAATGATGGCTTTCGAATAGCTGGCGTGAGATCCTCCAGAAGAGTAATCGTATTGTATGCTTGGGGGGACCGTATGTCTTTGGACGTGGTAATTGCCACATTTATATAAAAAGCAGAAACAGACACAAAAAGTTTAATATTTCGTTTTAATGTCCTCATCAAGTAACCCGTGTACTAATCAAATAATCTCCACAAAAATGACCAAGAACCGTATTCCAATAATAAAAAACTTGAGAGAAACTTGAAAAAAAGAGCACTCCTCTTCTGTTTCAGTAGAACTTTAGCCTGAAACCTATTCAGACAGTGACTGTGGGTGGAAAGTGGGTTCCTAAGAACACCAAGGAGATTTCTCTTCCGCTGAGTGGATGTAGCTCAAGATGCAAAATTTATAAATATAATTTATTTCTGATTAATTTTGCCATTTAATGGCTCCAGTGGGTGCAGTCTTTTAGTTATTTCCTTTTGAATAAAGTAAGTGTACTGTAAGCTTGTTGAAGCCAAACTCCACTGGAAGGATTTTTGGAAGCTTATTTCTCTTACACCTAAGTCGGTATGCTTTTTAAAATATTTATTTTTTTAAATATGTAAATATTCAGACACTGATTTTAATAATTGAACAGTTTACAAGACCAACAGTTAATTTTTAGACTTGTTTTATGATTTATCTATAATATTCCATCCATCCATCCATCCATCCATCCATCCACAGGGACTACTGTACAGTACTTTTGAAGATAAATATAACATTGCTGATTTGCTAAGATGAATTTCTGGTAGTAATATTTGAAATAATTCGGTATACATCTATATGAAGACAGTAATCCACAGTCTAGTAACATGGTCATTTTTTATGCAATTCTTGTAAACATGATTGATTGCAAAGTCAAATCGTTTTATTCACTGACCCATTTGATACTAAATGAAGTTGAGTGATAATTCATAATAAGTTTCCTACAGGTTATTTTCAGAAGGTGGTCTATAAATCTTCTGGAAATGACAGCTGCATTAGGTTTATTATCTTAAACTGGCAGGTTAGATGCTAAAGAAACAACGGCTTTCTTCACTCCAGAACATTCCTCCATTATTAAAAATACCGGCTAAATAATTTATTAGCAACAAACATCACAACAGCAAACATGATGAAAACATAATATTGTTTTGAAATTGCATTTACAAACCATGAATAATTGTATAATTTTGAATATATTAATTTACAATTATAAATTCCATTTGTTAGTGACTAAATTGTTTTGTTCAACATAATAGTTTTCAGATTGCAATTTTAGTTAAAATGCATTTTTATATTGAGGATTATTGATTATTGGCATGTTATTTTATATGCACATTATTCCAGTTTTTTCCCAGTTTATCCCAGCCTCAGTTAGTGCCATAAAATGTCTGTTTCCCAGCACACAGCATGCTTGCCAGCTGCCGAGGGGTAAATACTAGCACAAGGTCCCTTGGATGTGTTTGAGTTCACGCACCATGAGACCCTGCTTCACTGGGGTCTGTGGGCTGCAGACACACTGGGTGTCGTTATAAGTCTGCAATAAAATTGTATTTGTCTGATTTCATGCATAGCTATATACAGACCATGTCACTGAAGTGCAATGGGCCAATTTGGCACTGATTCTCCTTGCAGTGGCACTAACACAGCAATGTGGGGCCCATGCTTATGCCCATCCCTGTTTAGCGGCACCGTTCTTCAGCTGCTATAAGCTGAGGACATCCTGTAGCTTCGTATGGGGACGCGTGTGGTTCTGTGCGGTTGGAGGCTGTGTCAGTGATTCAAAGGTCGCTGGTTCAAGTCCTAACACCATTGGATCCCTGAGCAGGGTCTTTAACCCCAATTGCTCCAGGAGTGTCACACACTTACTGACCCTGCACCGTATCCCCCAGACCTGTTCTTACCTGTATGCTGTGTCCCATGGAGAGCAAAAGGCAAAAAGATCATTTTGCTGCAAAGATGAATAAAGTACCACTATTCTGTGTATATTTTAGCTTGGCTGATTCCCGCCTATTTGTATTAAATTCTTTAAATCGCCACATAATCGACTGTGTTTCTAAGAGGTAATTTTACCACAGTATTTGAACAGTGAAAGCAGCTGTAATCCAGGAATAAATATGGGGATCAATGGAAAAGCCCTTTATATCTAAAACGATGCAACATTCGCCCTGCACACAGTTTAGTCATATATAGTTATACAGTACTGCATTTTCCCAATCTATTATTATTGCAGTTTTACATTTACATTTTATTATTATTATTATCATGTGCTTTTATCCAGAGACTTACAAGTCAGTCAGACAGCACATTGAAAACATATGGCTGTCACACAGCTGTCAATACAAGAATAAGTGTAGCTATTTTGAGCTTCTGACGAATGCTGGGATACAATTGTTAGTATAGGAGCAAGAGCTGCACAACTTTCAACAAAGGTTAGTAATTCAATGACAAAAAGTGCAAGTAAGAACATTCAGAGTACATAAGAAGATTCCATCCAAGTCTTCCATCCAAGGTATTCCTGGAATAGATGGGTCTTGAGGCATTCCTTGAAGGTGGAGAGGGGTTCTGATAACCCATGGTGGTTTGGCACCTGATCCCTCCATCGGGGAACCACACAAGTAAAATGTCTGGGACATGTCTTGTTTGATGTGGGAATCTCTCCAGACATCTCTTCAAAGTGAATGTCGCAGGCGAGGAACAGATTAAGATACAATCTGCAAATGGAATTTGTTGAACTAAAGACGCTTTAACGTTTATGATGATGACATCTGGGCCGGTCCTGTAAGAATTCTCATAATGAGGTCACCCATTGTTCTTAACTTTGCAAGTCCAAAAAATATATCCTTAATTATTCTTTTACAGAAAATACACTAATCAGCCCTACCCCAACAACATTCATTAACACACAAGCATTAGCCAGTAGTGGTTAATGAGGGATTGATTTGTGAGAGTTATGCTTCATTGAAGGTATCTGCATTTAAATTGGAAGTGAAGTAAAACTGTAAGCTAATGATTTTCATTATTAAAGTAAAATATAGTTAAACTTGGCCAACACACATTTTTCAATATTGTCATTGATTTCAAAAGGCATTTAAATATTGACATTATTACTGTAATTCCTGCTAGGAAACAGTTTAAAAGATTCACTGATGCTTCCCAGGATGAGAGGGTGGACTGAGGGCGACGCAGCTGTCATATCTCAGTGATTTCGGAATATGCCTTTACCCCAAAGTACCCTAGTTGAGGAATCAATCAGTAATGCTGATGAATGCTTCAGGCATCCATTCACCCAGGAGGATTAATGAATTAATGCGCAGCACTGCTATGGCCTATTAATTATGGAACTAGCTTCTTTATCAAAAAGGTGCAAGAAAATAACCTTGGGAGGGGCAATTGCTCTCCGTTACATCACAGTTTTTGTTTGGCTACTAAATGCTAATCTGCTTTTAGAAAAAAAAAACTCAATTTCAATCCCCCCCCCCATCCCTGGGTGACAACTTTAATTGCTGTTATTGTTTCTTCATGTGTGTCCAGATGTGAAGATGTTGTTGTAGCTCTTGCTCCTAAACTATTACTGCTTACACTTGTACCTAGGCATTCACCGGAAGCTAAGCCTAGCTACACTTACGCCTAGTCAACTCCTCAACAACCACATGTATGTAAAGTGCTGTTTCCCTCACTTGCAAGTCAGCTAAATACAGTAAATATAAAAGTAAATGTAAAATGCCTTGTGATGCATCATTGTCACATCCCCAGCTCTGTGACCTGTGTTTCCCTGGATCGACTCCATCCATACGATGAGGCTGTACTTGGTAACTGCTTATGGAGTGTTCTGTGCATCCCCCGTGATCCAGACACTGACCAGAGCTGCTGTTCCAGTCAATGTAGGTGAGCCCATGCCTACCCACATTTTTTTTAAAAATGTAACTTTTAAATGAATCATTCAGTCAATTAATAACATGTCTACATCGACAGTGAGTGACATTAAACTGAAACTAGCTACCTAGTCATCTACCTAAATATAACAGCCATTGCTTACATGTAGGTAATTTACCGTCAGGTCCATAAATATTGGGACATCGACACAATGCTAACATTTTTGGCTCTATACAC
>JAODKE010000001.1:24874394-24892621 GCA_026779605.1 Mormyrus hasselquistii | reverse complement strand
GATCTTTAAAGGGCTGTGCATGCAAGACGACCAAAGAATATTACAGAACTAGAAGCCTTTTGCAAGGAAGAATGGGACAAAATCCCAAGTACAAGAATTGAAAGACTTTTAACTGGGTATAAAAAGCGTTTGCAAGCTGTTATATCTGCCAGAGGAGACATTACTAAGTACTGATTATGTAGGGTGCCCAAACATTTGCAGATTGCCATAATAATGTTTTTATCTATTATCTTTTTTCAATTTATGACATAAAAAGTAACTATGCATCAATGTTTAATGAAAATATTGTGTGTTTTCCCCATTTCCTACCGAGACTGTGTTTACATCTTTTCAATTAAAAAAATGACCAAAATATGTTATTTATCGTATGTACCACTGTACATACCCCACACACAGAATTAGGAGCAGGGATTGAAAAATGTTTGTCATATTACTGATTATTATAAAATGCAATGTAAAGGTTGAAAATGCACTAAACTGAGAGAATATCTTTTAGTGGGGAGATTGCATTAATGTTAATAAAAAGGATGTTGTGCAACAGTATTCAGATTCATTTTCATATTCCTATTGCCTGAAAACCCTAGGTCTCATCCAGAAGTTGAACTTTGTAAGTTCTGTATACTTCGAGTGTGTTTATGGGAACAGTGTACAAAGTAGAATGAGTTCATTTCAGTATAAATAAATATAAGGCAATTTAACTGTCGACACTTTAATAGCACAGTAATGCTGCAAAGATTTTGGCTGGAAGAGAAGCAATGAGTGTGCATCATAAAATGCCCTTTGTTAGGGAACATATTTGTGTTTTTTTTCAGAGAACATTACAGCTAAATTACATTGCTCATCAGCCACTTTATTTTGCATCTTCTTATTTTGAATCGGAAAATTAGGCAATATGTGTGAAATGAAAACCACTAGAAATTCATATAATTGCAGATGCAAGACGTATTCATGCTGAACCTATATAATGCCTTTGTAATCACTTTTGAGCTCTGAGAAAAGGTAGACTTATTATAAAATGTCACTTATTTGAGATGATGAATTCATGAAATACTGCCCATTCAATAAGCCAAGTGCATTTGATACATAATATTCATGTTGCATCTGATGTCTATTTTGTTTTTCCACTTCTGTGGCCATGATCCACAATGTCCAAAGTCCACATATACAGGATCCATCCTGCTGGCATCAGTGTGTTCGGCAGGCTGCTCCTTCACAGAGAACATAGTCCCATCTGTCTCCAGGCCATGATTCAAAGCTCAGCGGTCCTCCCAGGCCATTACCATGCTGAATGCACGGCCCACGTTTATCCCCAGGAGGATTCTCTGCTGACAGTAAGATTCTGTCTGGGGAGCAACTAATTTCTTTGGAAAACCATTCGAGAATTGTGATTTGGTCTCCTGGGTTCCTTCAGAATCAAGGTTGGGGTTTGCTGCAGTACGGTAACACCATATTAGAAGTGATAGAAGCATTTGTGGGATGAAGCATTCTTGTCATGCGATGATCGACATATCCGGATGGGTATTCTGGACAGAACTTGGTTGTCATATGTAGACATACTACTTAACAGTTCAATTTGAGCTCAATGGAATCTCTGTGATTCACAAAGAACCTCCTTGAGTCACCTCTATCAGTCATGTGACCTGCATTCTGTATTGGGGCATACAAGGAATAAACCATTGCAGGCTAACCCTGAAAGAGCAATAACTACTCTATATATTTATATTTGTTTTAGCTGCCTCCATCCTGGAAAGACAAGCCGTAACAGCCCTGATTGGAAAGCTATAATAATTACAGTTGGGCCTGGTGACTCTGGCAGAATCTCTGCGATCTCCTTTCCTTCCAACCTGCATGGTAATGGGAAATGCTTGCCAATTACTCTAGATGCTGGGGCATTTACCTCTACAGTTCACGGTACCATCATTTGTCACTGTAAGTCCATTACCCTATGGAACTTTTTACCGTAAACTTGCTGATTCAGCTCCATAGGAGCTATTGGGATATGCTTCTAATTTTTTCAGGGAATAACACCATCCTGAACATGGATTTAATACCACTCAGAGGCTAGGAATATTACCATTTTCTTGGCTATCCCAAGGACAATATCAGCATTTGTTGCAGAAATAAATTTTGTGTTGAGTGTCGCTGTCTCAATTACCATTTGTAATCCAGTGATCGCTTTCAAACACAGTGATGCAGGTATTTGTTCTTCTAGGAGATCAATAAGTATGAATGAATGGAGGATAATGATGTCACAGAAGGCCGAGATTATGCTGTTTTATACTAAACACAGCATTCTCTGGCCCTGAAGGTCACCAGGTCGGACAAACTGGCCACAAAACTAAAGCTCTGGATGATGATCTTTGGCTTGTGTTTTGGACATTCTGAGTAGGCTTTCCTACTAGGAAAAAGGCATGATAATTTAAGTAGGATAAAATCAGGTAAAATAGATGCCAGATAAGGATATCAAAAACCTGTGTTTGGGAATCCCTAGCTGTGACAGTCACATAACCATGTTTAGGTGTGAAGTATTACAGGTTAAGGAAAATACAGGATTCCCTTTCTCTGTTTAAAAAAAAAAACAGATGAAATGCTTGGCTTATCTCCACATGATTCCATTAAATTCAGATTTTTATTCTTATATGTCTCTGAAATCGGTGAATAAAGATGTTGAATTTAAATGAGATAGTGGGTCTGGATGAATGGTATGGACAAGCTAAAACAAGCTGTGACAGAGCATTTCATACTTCCCACATGTGGATCGCTTTCTATTTTATGGTGCTGGAGAATTCTTGGCTATGCTTTGTCACAGTGATCTGATCATGGCGGATTGCAGTGCCTCATGATGTGTCCAAATCCTGCAGGTCACCTAAACTTAAGAACTGCAAGTCAACAAAATTGTCCACTGACTTAACAGCATTAACAAAGAGCCCAGTGTTTCTCGTGAATCCATCGGTGCACTCTTTATCACGATGGCATCTAAGTCAATAGTCACGGAGATCACAGAGATGTGAAATGTCAGTATTTCTGCATTAACTTATCTCTTGTTTATCCCTACAGAATCTCCCTGCAGGTAAAGTCTTATAACCCCAAATGGTACCACAATGTAGCCATTATTATTGTTATTACGCTGCTCGGCCAAAAACAAAGTTGCCATTTGAATTTTTTGTTGAACTGTGTTTAGCTTTGATTATAGAGCACATTTGTCATGCCATTTTTTCCACAAGCTTATGCAACATCTCACCCTTTATTCTCATCCAGATTTCCATTCATTTCTCACCGAGATCCTGTATTGACAAGTGAGTTGAATCACTCCATAAAGCCTCCTTCAGCACATCCCAAAGACCTTCAATGAGGTTACAATTCTGTGGTGACCAAGTCATGCATGAAAATGATTCCTCATGCTCCCTGAAACACTCTTTGACAATTCAAGCCCAATGAATCTTGGCATTCTTGTCCTGGAATATGCTCATGCCAACAGGGAAAAAAAACCACTGATGATGGATGGAGGTGTAACCTGGACATTCAGTAGATTCAGGTACTCAGCTACCTTTACTTTACTGCTGAATAACTTTGTTGAGCTGTAATAATGATCAGGTCATTGGCTCTTATTTTGATATAAATTCAAATGGTGACTTTTTTTTTGACTGGGCAGTGTATAATAATAACAACAACAACAACAATAATAATTATTGTTATTATTATTATTGTTATTGTTATCATCATCGTCATTTGATAATATGTGAAAATTTGGTGTTTTATATGCTGGAAATAATGAATAATTCGCCACACATTAACAGAATTCCATGAAATTTAAAAGATCAATTTAATGAAATGATCTTTATTACATTACTAAATGAGGGCTCAGCCTGCAGGCAGAATAGCTGCTAGGAGGATTAAGAGACTGCCATTGAATGATAAATTCAGCATCTCAAAGCCCTGAAATTTAAGTTCTAGATGGGGGAGGGAGTATTCATTTCTACTTGAAATTGTTGTTATACGTAGACTTTAAAGTGTAGAGCTTGTTAAAGGGTCAAATAATAGCTTGTTGAGAGTAGAAAGGTGAATTGGAAGCTAAAAGCATTTCCCTATTGTGTGGTACGTATTTTCTTGAGATCAGCCTTAAGCAGATTCATTTTGGGGCATTCTATGGGTAAGTGCATATTTAATGCCAAACAAAATATCCATTTGCTTACACATTTATTTTGTGTATTCACCTGACATTTCTCTGGGAATTTGCTTGACTTTTTATTTTCAATGACATTTACAGAGGTAATGGATCTTTCAAGTGCAACAGTTCCAACCTACTCAGATAGGCTGACGATTTACACTGAATTTATTATTTACAGAAATATGTGGGAAAAACATGCTTTTAAAATATTTTTACTTGAAAGGATTCTGCAAAAATATGCCCACATGAAAACATGGACATATTTACACTAAAAATAAAAAACTACACTAAACAATTTGATGTATATATCAAATATAATATAATATAATATACAGTAATATAATATACATGTGTATGGAGTTTGCATGTTCTCCCTGTGTTGTCATGGGGTTTCCTCCAGATACTTCTGTTTCCCACCACAGTCCAAAGACATGCAGAGGAGTTAATAAATTGGATTAATTAATGGATTAAATTGGAATGATTAATTGGAGTTAATAAATTGGTAACAGTATGTCCTGTGATGGGCTGGCCCCCTGTCCAGGGTTGTTCCCTGCCTCGTGCCGATTGCTTCCAGGATAGGCTCCAGGATAGGCTCCCCCGCGACCCAATAGGATAAAGCGGGCTGGAAAATGAATGAATGAATGAATGAATAATATAATATAATATACTGTAATATTCAAACCCATGGAACTTACCCATAGAATGTCCCAAAATCAATCTGCTTTAGGCTGATCTCAAGTGTAATTTTAAAAAGGAATCAAGCCACTATAAGGCAAATAATAAATCAATCTTTTTTTTTTTTATTATTTTATAAGCAATCAGGTTTTCTTTTCTTTCAGAAAGACATGCCAAATCCCCAAACACTAGATATTATGCCCCTTTAAAGAAAATGATTGCTCAGCACTCTTGAAAAAATAGGAAATAAGAGTGTAGGAGAATAATAGGAACTGGAACTGTATACAGATTCTTTCATTTTGACAGCACTGAGGTTGAGAGACCCAGGCCCTGTAGCTCAGCTATGCTGCAGAGTGAGGCTAAGCTACTGCCATTCACTGTGTCAGGACCTTGGATGCAGCCAATGTAGAGGATGATTTGCTCGATATCATTGCAGGCCGTTTGTCTCAGTGTCATTTATGATCTCTTAACTTAGGACTATATGACTCAAGCTGAAAGCACAAGGAGGAGAAGAATATTAGAGTCTATGTAACGCGTTGATAAATAGCTGGGATGCATAGAAGTAGCGTTAACCTGGTTCAATGGTGAATAGCACCTCTGGAGCTAATGATGGCAGAATAGTGACATTAGTCAGAAGGCATGCACAGCTGAAAGAGAAAATAGACACGGAAAAGAGAATGATCTGCAGGATAGCGATTCTGGCTGCTTGACTGATAAACAGCTCTGTTATCGGGATATATGCAGAACTCAGCACCTTTAACTGCACTAAAGAGGTTGGATCTTACTCCAAACCTTTATCTAGTGTGTCTAGACATGGTTAGTAAATTATTCCATAAAATATGATCTATCTCTTCACTCAGCATCTTTGAGAATTTAATATTAATCTGGAATATGTGGTTGCCCCCTAAAATGCATTTCAGCTAGTCTCTTTGATCATTATAGGTTAGGAGCAATATTATAATCCAACTCTAATTTGACAGGAAATCATTGTAAAGGTGTCAGTATAGAACTTATTTGTTTGCATATTTTACTTTTAGTAAAACTCCTGCAGAAGAATTCTTAATTTGTTAGTGTTGTAGATAAAGGATTCTGTAAACAAGACATTTTAGGAATTGTACTGTAGCTATTCTAGCCAATTCACTTTAGTGAAATGGTCTAGCTGTGTAGACATGACATTAACAGTAGCATGCAACAGATTCATTTAATTTATTTTAATGTGATTCCTGAGGCCCACTCAAAGCAGTGGATCCATCTACAATATCTGCAACATAGCTAAGCTGGTACTACTTTAACACGGAAAGACGCATTTGACTCCTTGATCGGTATCTGGTCATTGCATTCAATTCACAGCAATGTCCTGCTGTCCAGGCCAGAAGGGCCCCGTACAAGTTTGGCAGCCAACAAAAGGAAGCAACCTCAGAGTGTTGGGACAAAAGAGAAATCACATAGCGTGGGTGGTACTGATTAGTGTCTCCAATTAGCATTCATCACAGACATTGCTCCTCAAAGAGATGAGAGGTTCTCGGCGTATTGAAACAGACAGGAAGGGGAGAGAAATCACAGGCTGAAGCAATTGCGGCTATTAAATGAGATGTTGGATAGGTCTTTAAACATCCCTGAAGGATTATTGAATGTACCGGAATTTGTTGCATCTGCCAAGACAAACCATCTGCTGTCATAAGTTGTGAATGCCATTTTAAGGGGTCCTTGAGGGAGGCGAGCGCTTTGATTGATTTGCATGGATGCGGGACCTATTTATTTATCCACCGCCTTGATTTGTTTCCCATTGATTTTGAGACTTCCATAGAGTCTGTTGATTGGTGTTTTGTACGGGAACATATAGGCTGAGAGATTAGACTGCCGCAATCAGTCAATTTAACATACTCACCAGAGGGCTATAGATCAACTCATTTATCTGCCTGGCAATCCTGCATATGGTATTATTGCGTAATTGGGAGAGTGGATCATACCCTGATGCCAGCGGATGCCAAATGTCGGTTTATTTATTAAATTATTTATATAGGTCATTTTGGGCCTGCCGCCTCCCATTAAAAAGTCGCACTCCATCAAACTCGCACATGAGTGACGGTTAGTTAGAAAGTCCCGAAAAACAAACTCGCTGGACATACATCATTTTTGACCTGCTCATGAAAACAATGTGATGGAGTGACTTAGGTGATGGTCAATGCCTGGTAAGAAGCACATAATTACATGTGACATAGAAAATGTATTTCTGTTACAAGACTTGTCCATTAATGCCTAAGGGTAATTAATATAAAACTATGGCATCCCATCCTAGGTCCTGTTCCTTTTGGAAAAAACCACAGGCTTGCTGTGACCCTGCAATGAATATGTGGAAAATGGATGGATGGATGGATGGATAGAAGGTTGGATATATAAAATGTTTTCCTAGCTAAAGCACTCAATATCAGAACCTGCCATCCACTATCTAATGTTCACAAACCCAAAGAATTTCCCCCTAGGATCAATAAAGCTAATCTTAACCTTTGGTCAAAGTCATAGACTAACCAAATTCACATTGATAATTACTGGCGATGCATGAATTTGAAGCCAAACTTGCTGCAGGGTAATAATACTTGATGTCAGAAAAGTAATTCCTGTTATGAGTGCAATACTCCAAGAATACAAATAAGCAAATGTGGAGAATCAGACCTGTAAAAATAATTTGTGGATCTTGTGAACACAGAATAAGGGTGATGACTGTGCATAAATGAACAGAGGAATGAATAAAAAAATAATCAAATTAACTAAAATAAAAGTTTTTGTAGTGTCGCTCGCCTGGTGCCCTCTGCTTCCCGGGATAGTCTCCAGGCTCAGTATAACCCTCTAGAGAATAAGTGGTTTGGAAACTGGGTGAATAATTTGAAATGTCAGTATTAATTACCACAACACTGCATTTAATAATTTACCTGCTTGGTAAAGTCTTTTCCCCAAGGTGATTTAAATTGATTAATTGTAGACAATCCATTATACAGCTTAATTATATTACCAATGCAAATACACTAGTAAAGGGCAGAGTAACAGCCCCCTGAAGCTGAAATATTTTAATCACAAGTCCGGCTTTTAAACTAACACAGTGACAGCTGCCTTTAGTGCTGACTGCAGAAGTTTATATAACTGAATAGATCGGTCTGCTTTTATTACAGCCGTTTGCTCTATTGTTTGTTATTCATGTTTTACTTTCTGTTATTCATTTTTTTTTTCACAATGAAAAGGCCGCTAGCCACAAAGTGCTGTTAGAGCGCTGCATCTTTGTGTCAAGGCATGTGAGAGAGACACAGACAGTGATATTTTCACACTGCGGAGAAAGAGCACTCTTCAAATGCAGCCGAAGAAGAGTGAGGATACAGAAAAGTGTGGATATTCTGTCTTTGCTCATTAATGCAATCAAGGGACTTTCTCCTGTTCGTCTGTATCTTTGCACAGTTTGCAAAGAGAAAATCAAACATTGAAAATCACTACTACTACCAAGAGGCCCTGGCAAATTAGACATATATGAAAATGCTACGGGCAGTAAGGCTTCTCAGATACGAAGCTCAGTATGCAGATTTCCCTCCAGATAAATTCCCCATGCTGGTGCGAAGTTGTGTATTTCACAGCCAGCCTCAAAGTTCTGCTAAGGCGCTGGCACTGAAATCAGGTTAGAGTTAAACAGGAGATTGGAGGCAAAGCAGAGCAGCAAATTGAGGGAACAAAGAGAATGAGGGGGAGATGTAATTTCATTTGACATTTAAAATTTATTTCTATTAGCTAGATTGTGCACTGATGGCTCTGGAGGGTAAAGTGTATGACAAATATGCCTTGTAATGGCTGAAACCTAATGAAGCATGAGATGGCAACAGGAGCTCTAGGGGGCCTCTGGTCATGGCTCTCTCCCTCTCTCTCCTTCTCTCTCTCTGTCACTTCCCCCTTTCCCTATCTACCCTAAAGCCATGTGGCAACAGATTAGCAGAGGAATCCACCGCACCGATTCACGGAAGTCCATGAATGAAAGGAGTGTCATCATACAGAAGAATGCGAAGGGGACAGCACTGGTTTATAGAGAGCATCACAATAACTGTACCGTGTATCAGATGGTGTATATACACACACACACACACACACACACACACACACGGTACCAGTCAAAAGCGCCTACTGATAAAAAGGTTTATTTGTACTATTCTTTGCATTTTACAATAACTGAATCAATCGGAAAAAAAAAAAAAAAAAACGAAAAAGTAACGAATGGAATTATGCACTAAAACAATATAAAAAAAAAATAATAATAATTTGCGTTCTGTGGGTCGGGGTTTAGAAGGCTGCTGGTTCAACTCCGGTGGTCGGCACGGTGATCCCACCATTTGGCCCTTGAGCAAGGCCCTTAACCCCAATTGCTCCAGGGACTGACTGACCCTACTGTCTCCTCTATACCAGTTTCATGAGGTGGCCTCCAGGGATACATATGTGTGTGTGTGTGTGTGATATATATATATATATATATATATATATATATATATATATATATATATATGTATGCAATATTCTCTGAGATGTTGAGGTTATGAGGTAGTCCACTAGAGGGAGTTGCGAGCTTTAAGCCTTTCACGCGTTTGCAACAGTAACAGTGAAACACAATATCAATACAGTATTGTATGAATGGTATTAGGACTTATTGAATGATCTGATGCCCACCTCATCTTAAATTAAACTACAGACAGGCATGCTTTGATGGAAGACAGAGAGGTCAGAGATGGGGCATCCAGTAAGTACGGCCTGTCTGAAAGGGTATGGAGAATGAATACAGATAGAACAGGAAGACTGGACTGCATACAGCCCACCTGAGTCAAGAGAAAGGAAGCGGAGCCCCGGCTCTATGGACGACAAAGACACTGAAAGGCAGAATAGCTGTGCTTGACCTGGCTCTGCATAATAAACCACAAGGCAATAGACTCGAGATTGTCAGTTTTTGAAAAGGTCTGACATAATAAGATGTGAAGTGAAAATAAATGACGTCTCTACAAAGATAAAATAAGCACTTGTAATGTATCATACAGGGGAATTCAAAGAAGACATCAGTTAATGTAACGTTTTCGTAAAATTATGTAATCTAATCATCTATTATTAATTTGTATTGCATATTTTACGTATGTCTTGGATATAATTTATATTTGGCGTCCGTCCATGTTCCAGCTGCTTTCAGGAAGGGGAGCAGGGGGAGAGGGGAAGACAGAGACACGAGGCAGAGGACAATTTGCTTAAGATGGCTAAAGGAATTATGGGCAATTTAGAAACAACCGTTTCTTAATTGTAGGGGGACACCCACAAAACATGGGGAGGACTTGCAAACGGCAGAGATGGGGAGCGGGGCAGGATTCGAAGCCCAGCCATGGAGGTGTGAGGAACCGCGGCAGCCTCCTGAGTCACTGTGCTGCCTTCTATTAACCGCATGTTGCAGAGTTACCCAGAACACTACCTGGAACATTTACCGCTGAAATGATATCATTACAGAAGATGATATAGTCTCATTTTCCCAGAACATTTCTATTTAATGACCACTCTGCTTATGCACGATATCAGTGTACAGTTATATCTTGCGATTGTAAACATGTAAAGTTCCTGGTAACACACAACACTTAGTGGGCAGTAGTGAATAAAATTGTCGTAGAACGGAGGATGTGTCTAATTCAATCATCACTGATACCGACAATTAGACTGCTGGGATACTTCATAATGTTCATAATGGTCGCTTGCCATCACATGCTGTTTCTCTGGTCCAGAAAGTGGCTTTCCTGACTAAGACATATTATTATTTTTTTTTTGTTTTTCTTTTTCACTTTTCAAATACCTATAAAGTTGATTTAACTTACAATGTATTGCTATGCTCACACAACCAACAAATATTAATTTTGTGCCACTTGTCAGATTTCGCATTAAAAACGATAGTCTTTTCAAACTATCGCCACAATGTCATCAGTCTATTTATGGTGCTGTTGGAACTGGGCAGAAAAATGCCATAGTCATGAATGGAGTTTCATGGAAATACAATTTCTCCCATATTGCCGGAGTTGGTGGATGTCTAAAGAAATTTAAAGCAGATCAGACTGAGAATAAAAACAAAATAATGTTTAACTTCTTGGGTTGGCTTCTGTATATAAGACTTGCACAGCATAACGTGCTTGACATGACTACATTATGGAGATTCCTCACAATGGATAAACTTGTAATAAATTGCATAAAAGATACTTTCAAGAAAGAAGTCTGGTTATAACACTTTTTTGCAAGTTATTGTGATTCGACACAGAAATTACATCCAAAAGAAATTAATTTGCTTAAATACTACTCCGATGTATGAGAATGGCAGCATTTATCAAGTGGAATTTAACAAGAGTTAGAAAATAAGAAATTGTACATGCATTGTAAATTGTGCAAGTGTGGGAGGAAGGAGACGGACAGAAGGTCAAGAGGCTGAGAACTGCTAAAATAGGTAGGTAGAGGCCATCAACGCGCCCAGAGAAAAGTCAATATACCTCTATATTGTTTGGGGCTGAAGCACAGAGGTACAGTATATTTTTTTCTTTTTTCTAGGATGAGGAGACACTAGGGTCGTAATTCCTACAAAAATAGGTAGAAAAAGATTGAACTGGGATGGAAGTGGCAAGGAAATAATAAATAAATCATCTGTCTTGTGGGAGGATGTGCAGCAAACTTATGATGTTCTTTAGGGGGAAGAGCAGTGTGTGGAGAGGAGCTAAAGAGGCTACAGTGCCTTATCAAAAATGCCCCCCCCTGTTTTCAGTAGATGGTTGGGATAGTAGTTTCTGTAAATCCCAACACACGGAATTCATAAGGAGAAGCACAAAAGCCTCAAAGGCTGATTTAAAGATTTAGAACAAGCAGTTGGGGGGTCATGCATTCCGTCCTCTTTTCATTTGTAAGTTACACACACACACACACCCACACACACACACACACACACACACACACATTTTAAAGCTATAACTGAATCTGGCAGCATTGTGCACAATATTCACCATAACTACCGGACCTGAATGGAAACCTAAGTACTGGCCATTCATCCACACTGTTGGGCTGCTGGCTCAGTGAGGAGAGCTGATGGCTTCCCCCTCCATAAATCTCTCCCCCCCCATTTTTCCCTCATACTTTTCGATGCTCTTATCCTTTCTGTACTTCAGCATCGGCATTATGCTTCTAAGTAGTAGGATTAAAGTCGCTGCTATTTCAAATGTTCCCATAAAAATCAAATCTATAGACTTCACAACATGTGGCATGTGCTGCAACGTCCGGAGCTAAAAGGGGACCTTTCTGCTTGCCACCATTACAGGATGTGGACCTGACCCCCTCTTAGCCTGGTTTCTGTGTGCTGGTTAGTTCAGGCGAACTGCAAGAGAGACTCTTCATTACCACCATGTACTATGGATTGTGCAGAAAGTAATTAAAATGATTTTACCTGCATTACACTGTTTCCTACATGCAGTGTTGAAAAACTAGGAATTTAGCTAATGGCAGGAATTTATTTATTCCATTATTCATAACTTTATCCAAGGAGAAGTTTTTACAAATCTCATCCTACTCTCCATGAGAGATACAGGCACACGTGTGTTAACAGAGATGAAAACACATGTTAGCACAGGCTCAGCTAGCATCCAGCACCCCTGAAGCAGCTGAGGTACAGGATCTTGCTCAAGTACTAAAGAATGAAAAGGTTCCTCTGCCAGCTGAAGGATTAGGATTCAAACCCACTAATTTCCAAAGTGTGAGGGAATTTTAGTGCAATGATAATTGCACAATGCCTAAAAGAATCTTTACAAATAAATGCACAATTCCAAGTTCATTAATCACATTTAGCAATTTAATCAGCTCCCAAGTTAAGCCTTATAAGGAACAAAAACCAACAATTACAATGAGCCCTCAGGACCTGATTTAAATACTGTGACTGAAAACTTTTGAAATAATTGAACTTCCTTCCGTGATTTCATTCACAGAAGAATAGCTGTTTTCTTATAAATTTGTAATAGTAGTGGGACACATTGGGCTTCATTAATATTGTAACTTGATATCCAATAAAGCATATTCCACTATGTATTGATAAATCACATATACATGCTAATTAAACTAATAAATATCTCTAAATCTCCCATGTTATACGTTCCCTGTGATAGATGGGCATTCCACCCATGGTGTACTGCAACCTTGTCCCCTGTAATGCATGCAGTAGGTCTCTGGGCCCAACAACTCTACATGCGATATGCAGTTAGATGAATAGATGGATGGATGGATGGATGGATGGATGAATATACAATTATTTCTCAGTTTAGGATATTAAGTTTCAGCTTAATATAAAAAGACTTTAAACAGACATTAACATGCAATCAATGACCTAGAATCATCAAAGAACTGTTTTATTTTGTAGATAATTAACATCATTAATAAGGTAGAATAGAAATTGACAGACACGGTTGGAAAAGTAAGTAGATCTGCAAGACCAAAGATGTATGGCCAATTGTTTTAATTATAAAAACAGTTCCTGGTCTTTAAGTCACAGTGTAAAACATTGTCAAAGGGCTGTTTCCAGGTTCTGTGCCAGATTCAATAAACTTAAGATGTTTTTGGATGGAGTTACCATGACCCTCTTGGTATCTGGACGCGCTGGTTAGTAGCTAAAAGAGACTGATTAATAGGCCATTTGTGGAGAAGAGGAATTCCAGTATCCAAGCCAACTATGTAGTATCCTCTCCATTTATACAGAAAGCATTTCCATCCTGCCTGATACTGCAGCCTTGTGTGCCTTATATGTTCTTACAACCATGCATTCAGATATTTTTTTCCTTTTCCTAGCAATTCATATAGCAAAGGCACAACATGACCTGACATCTTACATTCAGCAGTAGGGCCTATTTGAGTCTAAAACCTGACAGTAACTCACTATGTTTGACTAACTGGAAGTCATGCTCATCAAAGCAGGCAAATCTCAAAAGCAACTGAACAAAATAACCTAATCTGCCGCTTTTTGTTAAAACTGAGCAATCAGCTAATAAAATGAACACCTTGTGTTATATATTTTGACATAAATGGTATATTCCCATGACTTGCTGTAGAATTGCTTTGGTGCGTGTTACCAAGCTTAGATCCGTCTTGAGACTGAGCTGAATACATCTGACAGTGAATTCACTGAACAAGAGGATCATGCAACTTCGCCAACTTCTGCAGGTGAAAGAAAAGTGCGAGTTGACTTCAGCTTCCCAGAGCTTGGTTCATGCGTGGTATAAACCCATTTGTTCTCTGACACCACTTGTCCTATTCAGGGTCTTGGGGGGTCTGGAGCCTATGGGAACAGCCCAGGATGGGGTGCCAACCCACTGTAGGGCATATTCACTTCAACTGGCAATGTGGCAACTACAACTTACCTCAGTATGAATTTGAACTGTGGGGTAGGAGCCAGAGTACCCAAAGGAAACCCCACAGTGACACAGGGAGAACACACATGGACATGGAGTCATGGCGGAGACTTCAATCCTGGTCCCAGAGGTGGGAGGCAACCCCAAGTGCCAACCACTGGCCCAATCAGTATCATTTAAACAGACTATCTGAAGCTCATTTCTTCCCATATTTCATTCATGCACATTCGTTTTGCGGCCAAAACGTCAAATTTCAACAGTGCCAAGTTATTCACACTCAATCAATGAACCAATAAGTCAATAATCACTCAGGTTTGGTCACATGTAGTTACACTCAATGCAATGTGTAATGAAATGCTCGGTTGCCTAGCTAGACTGTGATACCAGGAAATATAAGAATAAAAAAATACAAAACATTAAATGACAATCATAAATGTCATGGCTGCCTCCACAGCCACACAGCTAATTTGAAGGGAGGTGTCATTTGCGGTCATTTGGTATGCTATGTTTGAGTTTGCTTAGTTTAAGTTGTAATATATTGGTAATTAGCATTTACTTTGTTTATGCATTTCTTTATTTGGCACATTTAACCAGTTTGCTGGGTGAGGCACGCACATCTGGTTAACTGGAATAATGATGACAGCTCCAACTGGCTGTTTGTAGTGGGGGTGGAATAGTTTGCATTTAGTTTCTTTTTATTGTGTAGGTATATTTTTTTGTATTAACTTAATTTAATTTGATTTTGTTTGTTTTAATTGAAACATTAGCTGACTGTTTTGTTTTGGTGTATTTATGGTATGTTATTGTTTTATCCCTTTTGTGTCTAGTGGTTTGGCCAACTTGTGTATACTGTATACTGTATGGTCCTCATGGTGTCTTGTCTAAAGAAGGAACGTTTGTTTGCCTTAAGTATGGCTAACTGTGGGTTTTGATAAGTTGTGGGCTTAAGTTTATTCTTTTGTCAAATTGCTTTCTTTTTTGTGAATTAAAAAAGGATTTTTTTCCAATTTGCCTGTGTTCCTCATGCCCTCCATCTCGGTCCCTGACAATAAATAAACATACTTAGTCTGCAGTTGAGTTTTATCGGGATCTCCATTGTTCTCCCTGTGCGATAGCCTAGTAAACTTACTGAAATTAGCAGGTGAAGAGTTAGTAATTCATTTGTTGATGAAGTTGATGAAACATAGCCGTGCTTGCTTGTTAACCTGAATGCATCATAACTGGAGTTCAGGTCCAACGGATAAGATCATTCTTTACATACCAGGCCTGAACAGGGGTGTGGAAGTCCTCTTCTGAATCCTTTATAAGAGGACACTTACCTATTGACTTTAATTAATCAATTTCAATAAACTTTATTACAATAACAGCGGTGTCATGACCTACCCAACCCTGCATACAAGTTTAACAAAAATTTTATTATAATAATATAATTGTCTGATTACCTAGTGAAATGTCTTTGACCTATTACATATTTTACGTTTTTTTTTCTGATACATTATTTAAAAAAAATCTTAATTACTTGCAAGAAAAAAAAAAAAACAAGCCGGAAAGAATAGGAAATCGGAATTCAAACGAAAGACAAAATCAATCTGCTTAATGTTTCTTTTCATTACAAATTGATTAACTATTCCAGAAAGAATTAATTACATCTAGGCTCGAGTATAATTAATAGCACTGCAAATGGCTCTTGAAATTTGGAGTATTAAATGCATAAAGGTAGTTTCAAATTAAAAAAGGAATCTGAGCAAAATTTGTATGTAAATTATGTGAGAATGAAAGAGAGAGAGAGAGAGAGAGACAGACAGACAGAAGGACACCCTTCTTAAATTCACAATAATCCCAAAGGATTAGTCATGAGCGACACCTAAACAATTTAAATTATTATTTTGTGGGGATGTAGGGATTTGACATCATTAAAAATACCTGATGTCCTGTTGATACTGATTCAGGGGATACTGATTAAGCAATTGATTTTGACCATAAGACACACATAAAGACATTGCAAAGTCAGTTAAAATTGAAATGAGGGTATATTTTTAAGACTCACTCTCTCAAATGCAATTACAATCAGCAACTAGGCTATTTAACTGTGAACAACTGATTACACTACTCTAGGGTATATAATTTTAGCATGGTACAAAACAGACAGTCACCTTTATTTTACTATGATTAATACAAAAAAATCCATACTGGAAGATCCATCCATCCATCCATCCATCCATCATGTGAACTGCTTTTCCTGGTTAGGATCAAAGAGCAGCCTATTTCAGGCTGCACAGGGCACAGGGCTGGGGTATACATAGGACCAAAAGCCAGTCTATGGCAAGGCACATACACACATTCACCAGGCATGTAACCATGTAGCAAAACAATGGGTTTGAACCCCCTTGACATTTGCATCAGCTCCCTGGTTGGAGGGGAACCTCCACAACCCTGTCAGAAAAATCTATGGAGGACCCACTGCCTCAAACAGCCTCTGTGCTTGTGATTAGAAGGCTGCTGGTTTGAGTCCTGGGAATAGAATGATTTCACCATTGGGCCCTTGTTTGCCTCTGGGACTGTCTCACTCTGCTTCCTCAGCTGATTGTCGCACTGCATAAAAGCATCTGCTAAATAAGTGCAGAGACACCAATTGACCAATTGCATGTCATTGGACTGTGAGAAGAAAGTCCCACAACCCAGGGAGGGACTTCACACACACAAGCAAGATGTCAGGACTGGTTCCTGTCCTGCCCTCCTCCATGTGTCATTCCCCCGTTTGGCCAGCGGATGTCGCTGATCATCCCTTCACCCAATTTTTCCCATATTTGTTGTAGTTTGTAGTGTGTGCTCCTGTTCACTGGTATGCCAAGTGGTTTCATAGGCTTGAGATTATAGCTATGAGAGAGGCTGCTTTGAGGCCAGCCTCAACAATTCCTAATTTAAGATTTGTTTTTGTTATATACTGTATGTATATATATATATATATATAAAATTTCCTCTTGCCCCATTTCCTCACTAGGTCATTGTGTGGTTGCTCCTGCGGTTGTTGAGTGTTTGGTCTTGTGGTGTCCAGATCCTGCTTATGGTTAGTTTTTACTTGTGATTGGTTTACCTAATTAGTTACTGTTTTAACCCTGTCTTTGTTTGATCCCTTGTGGTCCTTTTGTTTTGTTTCTGTGGTTCTTTTGAATTCTGCCTGTTAACAAAACCCCTTTGTTCAGAGCCCCTACATGGATGGTCTCTTGTTCGCCATGCCCCACCATAGCAGAAAATGAATCCCCAAGCCTGGAGGTGTCACACAACACTGGTGCCCACTGAGTCACCTGTTATTGAGAGTTTCTCATGTTAACACTTTAATGCAAAGGCTTTTTACGTTTTTTTACATTTCCGTTTTGTAGTGAAAGATTAGTGAACCCTTTATAAAATAATCAGCAGGCCTGTATTATTTTGGCCTAAAATATGATCTGAACGTCAGTACTAATAACAGATAAAGAGACCCCAATTAAACAAATAATACCCAGAAAGTGCAATTTTTCATTTTATTGTTGAACAAGCATGGATGCAATTAGTATAAAAAATGGACATGCATTTTTCTCACTACAGAATGTCGCCATTAATATGATTAAATATTGCCTCTCATGGAGTCAGAGTGGGGGAGAAAGTCTATATACAGTCTAAGTTAAAGTACAAGAACAGTACTAGCAGTAAAGGAGATGGATTCAGAATTAATGTGTATATATCCTGGATATACAGGAAGTTACTGCCATCCAGAGAGCTTTGGCTCAATATGCGACGAAGATCAGGAGAGCTTTTCTGAAAAAGATTTGGGTTCATGTTGTCTATTTATTGACAGTTCCTACAGGAAATTAGAACAAAAACATTGGGGGGGGGGGGGGGGGGGGGGGAAATAGAAAAAAGAAAATGTCCTCTTTTTTTGGCATCCCCTTTACCCCAAAACCTTTTCATGGGTTTTATATTTTTTC
>JAODKE010000001.1:24835894-24855202 GCA_026779605.1 Mormyrus hasselquistii | reverse complement strand
CTGTCAATGAGACTTCTGCACTTCTCAGCAGGTATTTTGGCCCACTCCTCATGAGCAAACTGCTCCAGTTGTCTCAGTTTTGAAGGGTGCCTTTTCCAGACGGCATGTTTCAGCTCTTTCCAAAGATGCTCAATATATGATATATATATATATACCTGTATTCCAGTTGAAATTGTGTTAGTGTGACTTGTACTGTATGGTTGTCTAATAAGAGAAGCTTTAAACTGGTATTCAGGTTTGTTTGGCATTTGAAGACCCACAGAAGAGTAGAAGACTGGCAATAGGACAAGACCCACATTTATGGAATACATCATGCTGGAGGACTTTGTGTGCCTCTGTCATCCTAGGGGCTGTGTTGTCTGAGACAATTTCCACTGGTATTATCTCCTAAGGCAAATTGGTATTAGGTGAGCAGCCAGACTAAGTGTGATTCAGAATATCCCCGTGATATTTAACATTAAGGAAGATGGGACCCCACCCCGATTGAGAAGACTGGGGCCCCATCCTGGAGCTAGGCCTGGGGGGGAACTTGTGGGTGAGCACCTGGTAGCCAGGCCTTTACCCATGGGATATGGCCAAGCATTACACATAAGAGTAACACGAGTCCACCCACCTGTGGGCCCACCACTAGCAGGAGGAGCCTTGGGGGTCGGATACAACGTACAATTGGTGTCAGTTAAAGGCAGGAGCGTCAGCAAACTGATTGTCAGTGACCAAATCTGGCTCTAGGCATATGGAGCCTGAGCTTGTATATAACATAGAGAGATACTGACAAGATATAATGGTGCTTACCCCAATACATGGATCGGGCTCTGAAAACTTTCTCCGAGATAGAGACTGGACTCCACTCTGGAACTGCCCATGGTGAGAGGTACTGGGCAGTTGTGGGTCACAGCCCCCTTCTTCAACATGAATTCTGGAGTTTACAGTAAATGAGAGGGTGGTCATCCTTAGACTCTGGAGTAGGGGGATGGGCTATGACTGTTGTCTATGCATATACCCCAAGCCTCAGTTCAGTGCATCCGGCCTTCTTGGTGCCTCTGGATGAGGTGCTGAAAGGCGTGCCCTCTGGGGATCCCATTGTTCACCTGATGGATTTTAATGCTCACCTGGGTAACAAACAGTGAAACCTGGAAGGGTGGGATTGGATGGAACATCCTGCCTGATCTGATCCTGAGTGGTGCTCTGTCTTTGCGCACTGTGTGCTGTGCTGTGGTGTGTTGACAATGACCACTAATCTCAAAATTCTAATTCTAAATTCAAAATTCTATTGGACTTCTGTGCTAACCACAGTTTATTCATAATGAACACCTGTTACAGAGATGAGGCATGGTGCAGGCAGAAAAGAAGGTGATGATCCACTGGCAGGTCTGAGTCATGAGGGGGTTTATTACACAAACTAAAACACTGGTTAAAACTACAAAGGACCACGAGGGGTCAAAAAGCAAAATGGAGAAATCAATTACTAACTACAAGAAATGACAAGGAAATGAGGTCCAGGAAGAAAGCAACAGAGGCAGCAGGAACTGACAGGGAACAAAGCACAAACTCATACTACAGCATAGAGTAACAGCTAGCATTCTGACACTATGAGCAACTCAGGAACTGAATCAAGGCAGGAACATAAATACACAAACCTCTACGATAATGACGCAGGAGGAGTGAGACATGAAACAATTCACCAATTAACACAGGACAACTAGTAACAGAACAGAACAATCAACACGAACTGGCAAAATGGGCAACAGGTGAAATTAATAATTAAATCAAGCAACTCTGAACCTAGGAAACAGAATTCAAACACAAGGGAAATGAGAAAGACAGGTAAAGCACAACCAAGGGCACAAAGCAAAAAACCAAAACAGAATGTAAGCCACAAAACACAGGAACTAGAAAAACTGATACAAATGAAACACTAGAGACCAAAATCTACAAAATGCAACCACAGAGGTGGGTGGATTTTAAGACATGACTACAGGGTTTGGTAGCCAGTTTTGGTCAGCTCATTGAGCCATGCGGCAGTCCGGGGAGCAGGGGAAACACACTAAAGACTTGGACAACAGGGAAGACAGGGTGGCCAGTGACATCTGCTGGCCAAACAGGGAGTAGACATGAAAGGCTGGGACAGATGGGTGCAGTCCCTAACAACACCACTAAAAGGATGTTCATAAGTGCGCCTGGCATCAGAGCACCCTAGGCTGCAGTTTGATGATTTTGGAATCATATCGTCACATCTGCATCTGTATGTTTTCAGCACTTTGGTGAAGAGAGGATCTGATCTGTCAACTGATCACCACCTGGTGTTGAGCTGGCTCTGATGACAAATAAAGATGCTGGATTGACCTGGTAGACCCAAACGTATAGTGAGTGTGTGCTGGGAGTGTCTGGAGGAGAGTCCCTTTCCAGGAGATCTTCAACTCGCATCTCTGTCTCTATGGTGTGATACCTTCACAAGCTTGTGAAACCCTGCTGGACGAGGTTCATGAACAACATCCAGGAATCTCAACAATGAAGACAACAGCTAGAGCTTATATGTGGTGATCTGAATTGGATAATGGTATAGAACTGAAAGTGCAAGCCAGCAACAAATATCAACAAGAACACAATCCCCCTCCCCAAGCACCAGTCTCACATTGAGAATGGCCTGGCAAACTATGGACACACATTCTTCGCATCTAATGGTGCAAGACACATAACATCTGCCTCTTACAAACTAGCCACAAATGGCATAGTTGACAGAGCTGTGCAAACAGTTAAGAGGGCTGTGAAGGAAACCGTGACTTCAGGAGGATCGCTAAAGATGCGCATATGAAGGTTCTTGGCGGCATACAGGTGAACAACAGGCAGATCAGCAGCGAAGATCTTATTTTGCCAGACTGTCAGAACCACTTGGGACCTGCCATGACCAGACACTCATGTTAAAGTATTCCAGAACCAAGAACACATGACCTAAGTAAAACAGCAACAGGCTAACCAGAGCCTCAGGTGCAGAAGTATGGGTAAGGGATTTTACTGGCCATAAGAAATGGTGATTGCCAGCACTGGTTCTCTGCCCTGCAGAGTGGAGGTGGAATGCCTAGTGCTCAGGTGTCATGTGGGTCACTTATTAGTGAGAAGGGAGGTAGTTGAATACTACCCACTGCATGAATGCTGGAAGAAAAAGCCCACAACTGGGACACTGATGGCCATGTAGCCAAGCAGCCAGCTCAGCGACTGGGCGCTGAGCCTGCGGAGCAAGTGCGACCATCCCAGGCCATCATGGGGGATGTGGAAGTGAGGCTGAACAGCCACCTCAGCTACCAGATATGTAGCCTGCTATTCTGGAGGAACAAGGGCCCTCACCACTCCTGTAGGGCAAGAGACTCCCCTGTAAGATTTGACGTATTAGATTGGGTGGTTAGAACTTCTTGGGGCAGGATATTCCCTGTCCACCAAATCTGGGGCTCCACTCTGAGTTAGTTGCTTTGGTATTATTATTTCAGTGAATAAAATATAAAAAAAATCTTTCAATATTTGTTGTATTGCTTTGGGTTTGGCCATTTCCTAATCAGTGAGTGTTTGTTGGATTTGCTCTAAGTATGCTGATTTTTGGTTAAGGGTGGAGGAATAATATATCTTGTAGTTAGTCAGCCCCCCACCAGGGTGCAGTAGCCTGCGACATAAAAGAGGAGTCACCTTGAATATTGCTTCATATTCAAAATATTTATTAGAGCCCTACTTGAACACACAATGAAAGTATTTCAATATAAATGTTATTGTGTTATCCTATATCTCTTTTTATCAATAAACTATAATCATTTGTTGTACCAAATAGTTATATTGATCTCATTTCATCGTAATTTTATTTTTTTTTTGGTCCAGCTGCTATTGCTACTCTTCACTACTATCCTGTGTGACCAAACTTTCACTGGCATCATTTACACAAAGGACCAGCTGCTCGCCCAGAGGAAGCTACACTCATTTTACCAGAGGGGAAATCCCTCTGGTAGACATTGATACCGGGGCAGCAGAGGGGGTTTGACATGGCAGATAAAAAGATGGAAATGCAAGCCTTATCTCCATACGATCATCTGTGGAGTTCTTCAACGCTTATTCAATCTGAGCCTGAACCAGGATAGAGTGGAAGGTGTGGAAGATATCATGCTTGGTTCCTGTCCCCAAGAAGGAGCAACCCTCAGCCCCTAAAGACTATCGACCTGTAGCTCTGACATCACATTGTGAAGACCTTAGAAAGGGTTGTCCTGGCTCACCTCAAACCAATGGTAAGACAACGCTGGACCCCCTGCAGTTTGCCTATCTAGACCACATTTGAGTGGATGATGCGGTGATCTACCTGCTGGACAGACCCTACTCCCATCTGGTCCTGGCTGGCAATATAATGAGGATCATGGTTTTTGATTTCTCAAGTGCATTCATTACCATACTGCCAGCGTTAAGGGACAAAGGGAGACACTTTGTCTCATGCATGAGGACATACCTATTGTCTCCTGGATCGTGGATTATTTAACGGGCAGACTGCAGTTTGTGAGACTCCATGGCTGTGTCTCTGACATGGCTGTGAAGAGCCCCGGGGCACCATAGGGGACCGTATTGTCTCCCTTCCTGTTCATCCTCTATTCAGCTGACTATAAGTACAACACTGCGACCTGCCACTTGCAGAAATATTCTTATGACACAGCCATAGTTGGTTGTATAGAGAAGGTCAAGAGGGGACATACAAGAAGCTGGTGATGGACTTAGCTGAGTGGTTCAATAGAAACCAGCTAAAGCTCAACACTGGAAAGACCGAAGAGATGGTGGCTGATTTCAGGAGATCAAACAACCCCTGTCTTCAGTAACTATTGATGGAGAGGATGTGGAAGCGATGGACACATACAGGTTCCTAGGAGTGCATAACTGTGAATAACAGGCTGGAGTGGACTGTGAACATAGATGCTCGATACGAAAAGGGATACTTCCCGAGGAGATTCTGGTCTCTGCGGGTCTCTTTTTTTTCCATCAGCTACATGTAGTGTTGTAGTACTTGAGATTGGTCTTGGTCTCGAGACCAGATTTTTGTCGTCTTAGTCTCATCTCGGAATCAACTTTATTTTGACTCGGTCTCGGACATAGAGGACATGAGGTTTTATTTTAAGACCAATCAAGACCACTCATCAAAATGCCTCAATATTTATCCCAATGGCTTATTATTCATCTGTTTGGTAACACTTAGAACTAGCCAAATGCAAATTGTGTTGATGTTCACACCCATTAATCTCAGGCTGGCAACTTTGGATAGGTGTAACTCACAGGCATGAATCACATATTTTTGCAATCGAGAAAACTTACTTGATCTGCTGATCTAAGGTGCAACATTGTGCGCTAAAATATTCCAGAGTAATCCTGTGCACAATGAGGCATATATTTTAAACATTTTCCATGAAAAAGCACCCCATATAATCCATATAACATCGATATTTCTTACATTAGATGAAAAACAGTGTGCATATTCACTTCTGCAATGATCTACATACTACCCTTCTGAGAAAAATACATTTATTTTATACATAATGTGTGAAACATGCTATAAGTAGATTATAATTCTGTATGCTGTTACTTTTGCAAATTGTGTCTCCTAAAATCCATATTAGACTGTAGAGATACAGTAGGGCTTTTTTTCTGAATTATACTGCTCAATGTGATGTTGGCAGCAATACAAATCTGATGGCTGGGTTCAAGATTTTCGGGGTTGGGGAGCAGTTGCATTACTAGAGGGAGTGGTAACAGTAAAAGTTATTGAGCAGTAGCACAGAAAGGAAAATACATGTCACCTGTCCTTGTGCAATATGCTTTCATCATTCTTTTTTAGCATTTTTTGGTGATTATTTTTGGGGGGGTGACAGGCAGTCATTTCGAGGGGCCAAGCACCCCCATGGTGCTCACACTGACTCAGTTCGCCAGTCATTAACAAGAAAAAGTATTGCAAAGAGAACTAAAGAAGGACCAAAGAAACGTGAAATGTTACATTTTCACAGGCATTGGCCCGCATGTGGTGTTGACTGATATAGCAATTAGCAAAATCTATCCATCATGGCTGCCCATATATGTAACCAATTTTTAAACTTGGTCATGACACCTTCTCCTTTTTTTTTACTGATATATGGATTTATCATGTTCTGTTAGGGAACATGCTTCCCTGAATAGCAGTTATGTGCACTTCTAAATAAATCTCATTAACGATGAATTATCAGAGCATGGTTTGAATATTTAAATGTGAAACAATTAAGCAATTCATTAAATATTTAAGTGGTTGTTCCTGAAAAGAGCATACTAGATACTGCTTGTGACAAAACAGAAAAAAGAAAATGTCATTACTAAAGAATACCGTTTTATTTCAACTCGGGTATCTGTCCAAACGCCTGAGCAATATATTTTGATTTGAGAACACTTTCTCTAGGCCACTTCACTTTTGAGATGCTGGTGTTTATATTGCACCGGTAGAGGGTTCAGGGGTTATTCATTCCGGCTCAGAAATCCCATTTTTCCTCCTCAGTGTGCATGGTTAGGACACTTGAAAAACCAAAACAGGTCTATACAACGTAGCATTGTGAAGTGCAGCAGTGACCTCCCTGTTACCTCTCCAAGGGTATTTAAGGCAAATCCAGTTTACAGCGAAAGAATAGCGTGCGATTGTTGCGACCGGTTCGGTTTCCTGCCAATACACAAAGAGTGTCAAGTGGAGAATGAGTAATTCAACACTCTTCCATCAGTGATGTACTTGCCAGGGGTTTCTGCAAATGCATAAGAACATTCGCTCCTTTGTATAACTGCCAACACTTTACTCTTAGAACTTACTGAAGTCCTCAACCTCATTAACATGGCCAGTATCAATCGCTATAATAAACGTATAATAGTTTACATTGACATATCGGGGAGGGCGGCTCGGTGGTCCGGGTATATTAGGGGAGCATTTATTTGAGATTGTTTAAATAAAACTTAGTTTTAAAGCAGTAAAGTCTATGTACTTGATTCATTTGTTTTCCAAAGAAAAATAAACAGCACTTTTATCTCCATTATTTTATGTATCAGCGTTCTGATAAACGTCAATACCTTGCTACCTGCATATCTCTGGTGTTCACCTGAGAATATGGCACTTTATGAAAATTAATAGCTACATACCATATGTATGGGGATGGGGAATCGACAGGTGTTGTTACAATCACCGGATGAGACTTTTGAATGATTCATGTATAAGTAATTTCAAAAACTGAGCAGATTGCAGACGAAAAAGCATTCATTTAGTGTGATAAGAGATCCAGTGAAGTGTGACTTTGAAGAAATGTGGCTACAGTTACTGTAAGGAGCCACGGGAATTTGCCAGTGAGTAGGATTAACATGTGCTGTCTATCTCTGATAGTGTGAACAGGATGGTATCTAGGAATAGCTTCATTAATAATAGGAAGCTTAATTTCTCCAGTCACTAATTTTTCCACAACCCTATACTGGATAAGCAATTGGCTGGTGGATAGATGATAGACTAGTCATAACTGAAAACCTGAGCTGCATTAGTCAATAACAGACAATAAGCTATAATCATCAGGATTTCTTATCAAATTAACAAGGGTGTCTTATGAGCGACAAAGAAGGTGAAGTTTACTTCTGTCATTGTCAACATCAGAACCATTGTGACTGTAAAACCTGATTAAATACTGTAGATGAATACTGTTAAGGAATAGTGTTAGACAATGATCCCTGCTCTTTATCTTAAGACCACAAAGCAGAGACTCATCTAAAACTCATTTGTGCGGTTGGATTACACATTTCTTTAGTGACTGAAGAAAAAAAAGTGATTGCATTCATATGTAATGTGCAAGGGTGGACCTCCAACAGCAGCAGACTGATGAAAAACAGTCCTCCAGAGCTTCACTCAGAAACTAGTTTCAAATTTGTATCCAGTGAAGGTGCCATCAGAAATGTTAAAAAATTAAAAGCTTTAAATGAAAACCACCAAGGTACTTTTCAGAGCTACTTTTTTAGTGCACAGGGTTTTATTTGACTCTAGTATCTATCTGTCTGTCTGTCTGTCTGTCTGCCTGTCTGTCTGTCTGTCTATCCGTCTGTCTAATTACTATTTTCTTCAGCACATTTGCATCGTGGCTACTCAGGACTGCACAGAATATATGCACTGAGCAGCTAGATTAAGCCAAAACCTCCTAATTCCTGACTCTGTAAATAGGTGCCTTACTATTAGGCATTCTGATCTTTTCAAAATTTCACGAAGATAATTTGCATCAATCTTAAAAGTCAGTAAGATAGAGTAGAACACCATCATTGCAACAGTGAGAAAAATATCAAAGTAAAATTAAGTAAAATTTCATCAACTTTAAGATAACCAAAGCAAAGTGGTCACACGTTACTTGAGGGAACGTAAATGCAATAGTGCAGTACATACTATTTATCTCCATACCATCATCTGTGGAGTTCTTCAACGCTTATTCAATCTGAGCCTGAACCAGGATAGAGTGGACGGTGTGGAAGATATCATAATTAATTAATCGGTAATTAATCAGTAACTAAATGTTAGTTACATACTTATCCCTTGCTTATTCATCATTAATAAATCATGACAGTTTATGTATTCATTTAGACATGTCAGTTAACAGTTAAGTAATTAGTTAATAATGGTAAGCACTTGAGGGATAAAAAAAAAAAATACTTAGCTCATTTACTACTCAAGAACAAACCATGAACTAATATAGGTTTCCCCCATGAAATAAATTAACTCATGATTGATTAATGATGAATGAACATGGGATCAGGATTTAACTAACACTTAGTTACTGGTTAATATGGGTAAAATTGTAAATGCCTCAATAAAATACATGATTTAAGCAAGCTATAAATGAAATGCTGGTGTACCGGATATGTTCAAAACAGAAGAATGTCTCTGATTTCACAGTGAAAGAAAACAAAGTCTTGGATATGTGTTTTAAACTGATTTAAACCCCCAAGTTCTGGCAGTTTAGCATGGGAAATGTTAAGTGAAGGGATAGGTAATAGCGACATTTAGACCATAATTAGATATGCATCTCAGTCACCATGTATCTCATATATGTAACACAAGAGTCTATTGCGGAGTGACACAGCTACTGCACACCTCTGTGGTTTGGGGTTTGAATCCTGCCCTTGCTCAGTGTTTGTGGAGTTTGCATGTCCCTCCTGTGTTGTTTGGGTTATCTCTGGGTATGTTGATTTCCAAAGCTTTTAGTTAGGTGGGTATAATTCTCTAAATTGCCCATAGCGTAACTGTGTGCCCTGTGATTGACTGGCATCCTGTCCAAGGTGTTCCCTGCCTTGTGCCTTAGGCTACCTGTGATAGGTCCCCGGGTGCATAAACTGGATAAATAATTACAAGATGGATGGGTGGATCGCCTGTTGGATGAGCCATAGATCTCAGTTTGCAGCATCAAAGGGCAACTAGGTATAGGTGCAAATAGATATAAGTGGTGTTTGTGAAGGCACTAGCATGACCTTGATCTATGATGTGTTCTTCACCGGAGTAAAGCTGAATGTGAGGACATCAAAATTGTAATCTGCTGCTGGTTTTCTCATCACACTAGTGGGGGCCACCTCACATGGCGTGTCACTGAAAGATACACATGCCCCGGGTCCTGACAGTCTCTCAGGTGCCCCCCTCCTGTCACGCTGTCACATGGGAAGAGTGAAACACGGGCCGGACTCTGAGCAGTGGTTTGGACGGCGATGATTGCTCGTTAAGATGACAGCGGTACCGCTGAGTCTCCTGCTGACGCTGCCGCATGTATCACAGCTGTCAAATGGCAGCAAAAAACAATGAGTGAAAGATACAGGTCTGCATATAATGATGTAAGATACATCTGTTCGTAATCGGTGTAACAATCCATTCCTCATAAAATGAACCGACAACATTAATAATTAATAGTACAAAAATGTCTTACTCCTAAAACTTGATGCGGAATCTTTGACTAGGTAAGTAATATTATCATGTGTGTGAGTGTTTGTGTATATGAGTGTGTGTGTTTCTATATATATATTCATGTTTTACCATCCAGAACTGTATTTTTTAATGGAATTACTTTCTTCCCTCAATGATTAAAGATTTCCATTTTAGTTTCTGTAAATTTTAAATTGTGTTCTACTTTTGGTATTTCTTAAGTAACATTTGTTATAATTAAAGATTATAACAATGCTTTGATTTACTACTGTGATCCGCATATGTGTGCAGTTATAAAAAATTAATCAACCATCAGCCATCTGACCAATCAGATTTGAGGATTCAACAGCACCGTGCTATAAATGAATGCAATAGCACCTTCATTATAGACTTCATTATAAATGTACTGTCATTTTCCCATGGTTCAGAACACATCAAGAGCTTGCGAATGTGAACACGTGTCGTTTTATGGTGTTACGTTAGGGGGAGTAGCTTATATTACAACATGTTGAAGGTTATATTTAGCTTTCTTTGTCATCATTATAATTTAGTACAATCGCTATGCTCATGCTTTTGCCTGAAATCCTGATAAATCAGCTCAATTTAAATCTTTCATGGGCTTGGATCATTATTAAGTAGGTGTAATTGCTTCTGTTTTACTAGATGGGATAATGATGACACTTACTACAAATTATTACAGACAAGGGGGTTGGGGAGTGGGGGGGTCTTGCCTCTGGTGGTATGAAGTGCACATTTCTGCTCTAAATTGCCTTGCATTATCACACGTTTTCGAAAGAAAAAAACACATTGAATTACCTTTTTATGCTGACAATCATGTTATAACATTATTACATCTCTGAAAAATGCCACAGCGTTGTTCTAAAGGAATTTAGAGCAAAGTGTGCAATAATAAAATGTCACTGCTGCTTAAACATAGTTCAAAATGCTCAACCTACAGGATGTATGGTAAAAAAACGGAATCACAGAAACAGTTCGGCGTTATATCCTGTGTCTCAAAGTTTACATATGCAATTACATTTTATATGCCTAAAAACATTTCTTCAAACAATTTCCTGAAGGTGGTTAGCATCATGAAGAGATTGGAAACAATTAAGATGTGCAATAAAATCACACTTCTGCAAAGAAAAAAAAGTTATACAATTGATATGATAAGAAAGAATCTTGTTTATTCTTGTGAAGAATCGGAAACATCTCCACCTGCCTGGGACATAATAACTGGTATAATTTTAGAATTGGAAGAAATGGGAAATTTAGGAGGGATACGGGGTGTGGATGCCTGGTTGGCTTGGTGCTGCATCTGCTTTTAGGTCAGTGAGAAGGGGATCAGTCAGCCACTTGAGCTAAGGATGTTTCAAAGGCTTATAGGCATCATTGAGATGATGTTTGACCAAAGCACAGGGATACATGGGATGTACAGGAAACAGAAAGTGACAACACCGGTAGTTGTTGCTGTAACTAAGTACATACTGTAATACAGGGATTGGTAATCCAAAGATTTCCTTGCTTATTATAAGAAATTCAGCAATTTTAGTGACATTAACAGAAGCTACACTTTTAATTGCCTTCGTAGAATTTAGCAAGACAAAGAAGAAAAAAAGTACTGTTGCCTATTTTCATCAGAGGTGTGAGTGCATCAGAGTTTGAATCTACAGTACAGTGGTTCAAAGCACAAAAGGATGCAGCCGTTTGCATTTTTAATAGGAATGTACCTCTCAGGTGACTTTTATAAGTTGTGTTCAGTGAATCATAATGATTAAAAAACAGAGAAGAAAAAGGTTAGTGGATCTAGTCGTAAAATGGTTGATTTCTGTTATCTTTATTTAGTGTATTTCTACAGGAATTGTAGGATGGGGAGTGGAGGGGAGTGTCACTGGAATGTTTTTCATTGCTCAACGCTTTCCGTTGCGGCATTCGGTAAGGCGTGATTAACGCGGCTCCTCACTCAATTTCTCCCCGCTCAGTCCTAAAGGCTGGTCCCTGTGCCGGCTGGCTTTTGATACACTGCGTCAGTAACCTGTGCCACTGGCATTTCTTTTAGAGGTGCACGAGAGAAGCAAGGCAACCAGCAACAGCTTCTCTCTGCAGTGGTGACACTGGTGTCTTGGACAGCATTTGTCTAGTCAAACTACATAGTTTAGACAAAGAAAATAAAAGGCAAAGAGAAAATTTGGTACATTGTCAATACCAAAGGATAGCACGGAGAAAATATGGTTATATAATTTTGCTGTCTGTTACAGAAAAACTGTATAGTGTAATATTACTTTTATTATACAAAGCAAGAAGGATGTCATAAGGGCCTTGTTGGTGGGGGGAGGGGTCACTCGTCACCATTTCTTCAAATCTAGTACTTAACTGGGGAATAGCCACAATTCTGCATTCCCACAATTTTATTTTTCATGCAGGTAAATCTCATAACAAGTCTGTTACATTGCTTCAACAACTATGCAGGTTTCCAGATAAATTTATTATTATTACTGGGTGCCAGGAAGTTGATGTCACCTCCCGGGGACTGTATGGATGGCACTCTTCCGGAACATTCTGTCTTCTGCCTGGGTTTTTAGCATTCCCAGTAGCATGTTCATTGTTGCGATGATTGCGGCCACCCACCTTGTTACTGGTCGCCACCTTACACACTTTCAAGAGTTTTGAGTTTTCTCTTTTGACTTTCCCAAGCATTATGGTCTTTCCCAGGGCATTATTAATCTCATTTTATGTATATATAAAGAACATTTATGTCTTTTTTGAGTGGAGTTCCGTTCTGCTTATGTTTGTAGTTTCTGAGACTTAGTTTACTCTAGACTACATCTAATCTACTATGCTGCTGTGGTCTCTTTTGAATTTTTTTTATCTGCTGTAGTCTTAATGTGTCTTTTTTGTTCAATTATTATTATTATTATTGTTATTATTATTGATGTAAATCTGTGAATTACACATTTATTTGCAAAAAAAGGAAGGGAAAAGCTTTAAAAAAAGCAAAATCCACAAACAGTTGAAAATAGGATAGCTGCCAAGTAAGAGGCTGGTCTGCTGCTTCAGGCTGCGAAGAATGCAGTCTTTTGTCAAACTTGTTTAACAGAAATATTCATAAATTTGTTGAAATTCTGCTGGACAATCAGCTCCAAACAGGGGGATACTGCGACATGGGATGGGGTGTGGGTTTTTGAAAGTGTGCAAGGAAAAATGTCATAAATACAAAAATCTATCTATCTATCTATCTATCTATCTATCTATCTATCTATCTATCTATCTATCTATCTATTATTTGTGTGTCTAATAACCTCATTAACAATATGTCTATATAATCAGCAGTACATATTTCCATTAATTACATATGCATATGCATATTACCATTAACATATTAGTTTTAAATATAATTGCTATGATTTTCATAAATTACCAAAAATCTGCATTAAAGTTTACATGAGCTAATTTCTGGGTTCCCTAATTACCTTGTTCTCTAAATCACTAGACCTTAACTACATTAGCCTACATTACATTTTCCCACCAATCACTGACACGTTGTAGAACAAGATGATTGGTCCGCAAAAATGAGGCATGTTAAATGATGCATTGTGGGAATAGCTTTTTATTTGACATGACAGAGGTTTATGCTCTATGTCTGATATGCTCTGTTATAAAATGTCATTTAATTCGTTATAATGTTAAAATCTTTAGTTTTCCTAACCTTATGTACAATCCTATAATGATCCAGATTACTGCTCACTAAAATAAACTCCTTAATATTAGTATGGCTTTCTCAAACGTAAAGACACCAGAGAATCATTTTTAGGAAAAAAAATTACATAAATAAATAAAAACTCATAAATGTTTCAAGAATTTAAAATGTGAATGATTGGGTGTGAGGCACAATTATGTTGAAAATTTGTCAGGATTTTGTGGGTCCTTTTGTCTATTGACAATGTTAATGGAGAGATCCAGCAGGGGCTCAATGTCTGTGTGACTTGGAATCTGTCCAAGGAGGACATCAGCGGTTATGACTGCTGAGAGTCAATATTGGCAGAGATCCAGCAGCAGAGTCCACGGGAAGGTGTTTTTTTCTGACTGGTGTCAGTGAGGTTTTTATTCTTTCATCCATGGCTGAATTATGGCAGTGAGTGATACAGAGCCCTATCATAGCGTTACGTTGCACAGAAAGAGTCAGATATAAGCTGTAACTTGAAACCAGGAATGGATTTATAATTGACAGCGCGGTTTAAGAATCGATTGCAATTATGTTTCTCTTCCAAACCGCAACCAATTAATCCACAGTAGATTTTTGGAGTTACCTAAGCCGTTTGTGCCAGCTTTTGCCAAGGAAATTTCTGGAGAGGGTCAATTGCAATCAAACGTAGTCTCATGAGGGAGAGAACCAATTAATTAATCATTATCCCAAAAAAAGTCACGATTGCTTCACATACTTTTCTATCCAAAAAAATCAGTGTGCGCTATTTTGCTTCATCCCCTTTTGGTCTGGAAACATCAGTCTTTTATTAGTTCATTTGCTTGCCCCAACCATCCCTGAAAATATTTTTAAAAGGTAAACTTTATCATAATTCATAATTATATAATGACCCTTTGTCGGAAGTGTGTGGCTGTGTGGGTTAGGCCACTTTGCGCAAGAGCCTTAACCCCCATTTGTGCCAGGGACTGCCTGATCCTCCTGTCGCTATTGTATGTCGCTTCGGATTGAGGTTTCTGATAAAATGAGGAAATACATAAAACAGCTGTTTTATTATCTACTAAACCATCTTCCGACAGGAGGCCAAGGACCCAAGTCATGCGGCACATGGCACCAGGCAGGCATCCTGGATGGGTGGAATGCCAGAAATGTCATCGGTGGACACGCATACCCACACACAAGGGACAATTTACTTATGCCAGCTAACCTAACTGGATGAAAGAAAGCAAGGAATCTGGAGCAGTGTTTCTGAACCCAGTCCTCAGGGACCCCCAGTCAGTCCACGTTTTTGTTCCCTCCCAGCTCCCAGCACACCGGAACCAAACAATCAAGAACACTGAATACCAGGTACAGGTGTGTTCCGAGCTGTGGGAGAACAAGAATTTGGCCTGTCTGAAGGTCCCTGAGAACTAGGTCGAGAAACATTGATCTAGAAGAATCCTGAGAGATACTGGAAGTTCAAACTTCTGTCCCAGGCTGCATGAGCCTCTGTGCTACCCTCCTGTTATGTGATGAAATAAAAATAAAAAATTATAACACAAATCCCAGAGTCCTGGTCACCATCCTGTACTAGAGAAGTTCCAATTTATTTGCATCTCCATCCTCCTGCCCTCCACCAATCACATCTCCCCGAATAATCCTGAATATTTCCCTTTAAAATTGTTTTAATTCTTTGCATAGTAAAAAGTTTTTACAAGCTTTCAAGGGGACAAAAATACAAGATATTGCGTTAGCGCTGTATACAAAATCATATAAAACTCCCTATATACAGGAAAATCAAGATTGGGGAAACGCTTATGAGAATGATAAAAGTACAAGGGCCATTGCTAAAATTACCTTCCATTTAAGGCATTGCTTTCATTTTAAAGGGCTTTAAAATGCAGAGTAGCAGAGCAGAAAGCTTTCATCGTTCATTGTCGCCTGGCATTATTGCCATGCTGCTGCTGATCTTGCAGAGTTTTAATTATACGGTGCCACGGAATGTGTCATTCTTCACCTGGGCCATGCTTTTAAAAAGCCGCCGCTTCATCTGCCTCCCCGTTCATTGAGACAGTAGTTAAGCACGTGGAACAGCCGTCCACTCCACCTATCTGTCACGATCTGTGGGCAAAGGTCACCCCGTGCCATCTGCGAGGATCGATGCTGTCTACTGAAATGTCTGTATCAGCTTTTATGTTACTTGAAAAGCAGAGTGGGGCATGATTTTTTTGATCTATTACATGCCGGTGTAACAGAGATGCCAATATAATTGTGTGCATAAGAAAATGAACTGTCTTATCTAATAAGCTGAGGCACAAACTTTACCAGTGTTGGCTGCAAGCAACATTTCCCATAATTACTTATTAGCCTTTGTTGAATTATTTACGGATTTTTTATTATTATCATTTCTTGCTTCTGGTTCAACTGCTTCAGAAGAAAAATAGTGTTTCCATTGGGATCAGTCCCTGGAGTTCGACATTTTATGAAAAGTGAATGATTATTTTAATCGTGTCACGTACGATTTTTTATAACTTCAAATCACTGATGGGAATCTCTAACCTCCCCCTGCATCATATGAAGATGCTACAATGAGCTAATAGTGATGATGGAGTCATGTTGACCCATAGGTAGAAAATGATCTCCAAGCCATGACAATTCCTGTACTATGGTTTGACGGTGTCAAGTTTTCCATCATGGCTTCCGCCTTTTCTGCATCTAGTTGTTTTTTAATTAAAAATTTTTACCAATTATGTCTCCTTAGCATTCATGCTAAAAATAAATCCCGCCAAGGAAAATTCCCTCCAGGCCGGCTTGTTAGCCGATGACAACATCCTCTGGAACCCTACAAAGACCAAACACCTTATGGAAGAAGACTTCCCTTAGCAGAGGGTAATTTGGACAAAGATACTGATCTAATATCCTTGGAAATTGATCGATGATGCTTAAGATCACTGTGCTGCCCTTTGAGGAAAAAAGAACAGAGATAATCTAGGGTGATATGGGCACTGGGAGAAGCTCGCGGATGGCAAGGGGACTTGAACCAAGCCGAGCTACATGTAGGTAATGATGGTGCCAGAACAAATCTGATGGTTGGGTTTAAGATTTTCCCCGGGGTGAGGTGGGGGGGTGATGGGCAACATGCGTGGGGAGGTGGGGTCAGACCTAAAACAATTCCATAGTCTACACATTATTGCATGGCAGCAGCATAAATAATGTAGTTCTCTGTGTCCTTGTAACCCTGGGCTTCCAGAACTGTTGCATACATCGCACTCCTGCTGTGCCTAGATAACAGAGAGGCGTGGAGCCTGTCTCGGAGAAAACCACAATATCCATATTGGGCAGTGCTGGCTTGATGGTTAGGGAAGCACACTTGTAATCAAAAAACTGCAGGTTCAAATCCCCCAGCAGCAAGTCACCACTGGGGTACCCTGAGCAAGGTACCGTCCCCAAGCATGACCCCCCGGGCGCTGAATTAGCTGCCCCCTGCTATGTCACAAAAGTCACATTTAGGTTAAATGCAGAGGACCCATTTTGTTATTGTTTGCTGTGCTATGGTGTGTTAACAATGACCACTCATCACCAAATTCTAAATTCTAATTCCATCTAAATATTCCTGGTTACCAATATCAAAGCTGTGGATGTGGTTGTCCTAATGACCCTAGCCTGCAGAGCTTCTGCAGAGTATATATCCATGATTGAGATTTCTGAGAAAGTCAATGAGTACCTGCAGTACATTCTATACTGCTCTGGGATCTCACTTATCTCTACTCCACTCTTCTTTACTAGACTTTTACTGTTGTTTACTGTTGTAACCTGCTCTAATCTACTGCACCCTACTATATCCTGCTCTACTGTACTCTACCTCACTCTACTCTACTCTAATAGCTGATACCAGGGTAGGACCACACTTCTGGCTCACTTATTGCAAGAAACACATTCTCCGAGGTATGGTTATAAGGGGTACAGCTGACTAAAACCTGAGCTTGTTCAGTTGCATGAAAGTGTGCTTATCATGGTTTAATGGGTATTTCCACTAAGTTGATGCTACTAAAGTTTCAGGCTAAAGGTATTATATGAATAAAGAATTCCATGCACCAGGGTGCCATGAATAAAGATTGACATTTCGAGAATGAAATGTGTAACTGCTCTCAATTCATAATTGAAGAAAAGTCTTTGGATATATCAGAACTTCTGTTGTTGTAACTCATGCAACCAAGAGGATTTAAATCAAAATGCTTTCAGAAGTTCCACAAATTTGTTAAAGCAAGGCTTATATAATGGCCTACACCATACTAATGAATCGAGAACTTGCACAGATTTTCAAATGGTCGAAATAATGAAATGCATGGAGGTTTGCATCTGTCTGCATTAATGAAAGCCCAACAGTTTGTCCATGTGAGAGGGAAGAGGTTAAGGACATCATGAGATATGCTCACTTTATTGGCCAACAAAGCACAATTGGGCAGAATGCCATAACAAGACTTCTAAATAGTCCATATTCCTGGTTACTGAATGCATAGTGGCCATGAATTAATTCCCCAAACAGCATGTCAGGGTATTTTCTAATCTATTTCCAGGACTATTAGTATTCAAACGGAATGAAAACAGACACCCCTGTAAGTGGTGGTTTGGAGGCTTTTATTCATGAAAATCAAACGTGATTCACAATTATGCAGCCATGCTGATATCTTGAATTGAACTATACTCCAACTGAGTTTACAGTCCACAATAAATGAATAAAAAAATGTTAACACTCCATTTTAAATAGAAAACACTGTAAAAGCATTCACATGTGTTCAATGGTAATTTTGAACTGACAAAGTGTCACGCCCAGCTCCGTTCGATCCTCGTGTGTGCCACGCCCACCTCGTTACCTCGTGTTAATGCCAGATTGTTCCCACCTGTTGCTCGTTGAGTTCAGCTTGTCATGTGTATTTAGTCCGTGTCTCAGTCTGTATTCCCCAGACTTGTCATTGTAATGTTACGTGTGCACTACCCTGACCCTAGTAAAACCCTCGTTGCCCGTTCTCCTGTCTGCCTGCCTGCCTGCGTTTTGGGCTGCTGCCCGCCTGCTCGACCCGCACATCGTGACAGAATGACAAGTCTCCGTGAAGACACAGCGCAGCAGACCGAGCACCAGCAGCTCTGTCTGCTGCAGGAAGTTGTGTATTGGCTGTCCCAACCCAAGGTCCGAGAGGACCCTGTCACCTGGGACTTGGCCAGCCGGAGCGGGGACCTCTTGAGTGAGGCACCCCCACCAGGAAGCACGTACCCTCTTCGCGAGGTGCGCGAAAACCTCCGGCAGCTGGTCGGGAGTATAACGGAGAGGCCGCTCACCTTCTCCACGACAGCCCTGCCTAGACGGACCAACCAAAGCTGGAAAAAGGCGAAAAAAGTGAGGTCAAGAACAAGCCCCGACGATCTGTTTGGGGGCTTGCTTTCTCCTCGCAGCTTCTTCCGATTCAGCAGCCCGCGGGGATCACCACAGCCACCGCCTGGTAGATACCGCCTGCACTCTTCTTTGGCTCTCGGCGGAGGCACTTTTTCCTTCTCCCTCCCCTTATCTTCCCTGCTTGCTACTCCTGTCTCGTCTAGTCTATTGTCTTGCTGTCTATACTCGAGAGACTCTCTCAGCCCTGCTCTTCAAAACTGAAGAAATTATGGATCTGATCAGCTG
>JAODKE010000001.1:24792008-24812734 GCA_026779605.1 Mormyrus hasselquistii | reverse complement strand
TTTGTCTTCCACCAAACGTAAACCCATCTGGATGTCTGAAAAAGGAGTAAAAATGACTCATCAGGCCATTTTGCTTTTTCCTTTGCTCAGAGGTCTGGGTTGCATGGTCGTTACATCAGGTTATGTGTCTTTATTCATTTGAAATGGATGAAGGGGGTTTCACAACAGAAGCTCTGAAATAAATTCCCATGTAAGGAAGCTCATGATGTATAGTTTTTGTTGAGACTGTGTCACATAGGTGCTGATTCAATTCTGCCCATGTTTTGAGGTGTATCCCTGTTGATGAGTGTCGACTTGGTACCATGTAAGAATTGCACTTTTTTACGTATTTGGCATATGCTGTCAAGATCTCTGAGAGTGTTACCCTTGATACATTAAATAATTCCACAGTTTTTATGAGTGCACCTGCAATTAAGGCACCATCTCCTTGATCTTACTGTATATCAAAGTACTGATTATCAGACCTCTTGCACAGCTGCCACATATTTCTAATTCTCATTCTCACTGCTACCTATTATGACTCACCTCTGTAGCTGTGTTTGTCTTTGATATTTAGTCACTCAAAATTTATATTCCACTTTCATGTGGTATTTCCATTATTTTATGCCACAACAGCAAATAGTTACAAGTGTGTGACAAATTAGCAGTATATCTAACTCTATGCATAATCAATAATAGAAATTAATAAAGTATGTGTAATATATGATTTGAGTGGTGCTTAAATATTTTACTAATAAAGTTTTTTTTTAAAAACCAATAATGTTATAACTTTTGAAAAATTGTTGCGGTAGATGGTTTGTCCTTCTCCATAATGGATTCATGCTACTTTGTAATTCATATGCTGTAAATGGCCTAGAGTACAAAGCTTTGTATTTGAGGCATCACCGACTAGCCTTAACTCAGTGGCCTTTAGGACCAGGCTGCAATCAGAAATGGTCACATACTGGGCCTAGAATGTAGCACATATTTGTCCAAAGATTTCTGAATGTTTTCACAACTTTCTCATTTACTTTCCTCTGAAAGCTAGTTCTACTATAAACAGCGTTTAGAATATAAGGTAATATATATTTTAATAATTTACTAAAATACTAGATGCTTTTCATTTTATATTTTTATATGGGTATTTACACCACTGTTAAAATATCTAACCTACCTCAGTATTACGAGTGATTCAACAGAAAAACTGCTTATGAATCTGTTTTCTTCCGAGTGTTAATGACTAAAAATTAGGGAAGACTGACACAACTACTACTGTAGAATAACTGGTGGCAAATGTAATATTTACTGGAAAAAAATCAGGAATCTAACCACTGTCAATTCAGATATTAGCCATGAATAAAGTGCATGGGAAGAGAAGTGAAAAACGTACTGTACTGTAATGTGTCATGGTGATACATGTGGTCAGTTCCCATTGCTGAATTATGTAGGGTTTCCTTAGCTTTTGTAGAAGCAGACATATCAAGCTTACCAGGTTGACCACTAACTTCATGCGATTCTTCAAATAAGCCATACTAACTGTTTATCCAAATGACTTAAACATGTCCAGTGGTTTTCCTGTCCCGATTGTGATTAAGGATCCTTTTATACACAATGCAGGGGCCCCATAAATCAGTTATATCTCATTTTTAGCTTGAAATTGATTTGCACACAAAAACGAACAAGCTTATGGCGGGAGGCAACGCAGTAGTCAGACAAAAAGAAAGAAGAAAGACATAGACATACTCAACGCTGCAGTCTAGGGCTGGTCATGCATACATCCGATTACGATGAGCTGTATCTGATTGGGCTGTGTTACGTCTTGCTGTTGTGCATTCAAGGTTTGCTATATTGGGAAGATTAAAGGATGCAACAACGTGTTTCAACAAAAGTATTGCATTTGTGTCTTACAGAGACAGCCATATACAGTATAATGACGGGCCTTCGGAATCATCATGGATTTCGTCTCTGATGTTGTGTCACCCCCATGTCCTGCTGGTATGAGCGGTTGAAATTTAAATGGGACAGCAGTGCCAGGTGCCGTCTGAGCTAAGCTGACTAGAAGAGGGGCAAAGGGTGGAGGCCAAAAGTAAATGATGCACAACTCCGTGTTCCTGCCTTTGCTCTTCTTCTCCCTGGTGATGAGATGCTCCACAGCAGAGGACATGCGAATGGCCAGGCGGCACAGAGATCCCTGCGTGACCGATGAGGAGCGGCACGTGTTGCACCGGCGGTTCAGACGCGGCTGGATTTGGAAACAGCTTTTAGTTCAGGAGGAGGACCCAAATCCCCGGGTAATTGGACAGGTAAATAATGCTTAAAACAAGAAAAAGGAATACATCATGCTTTATCTAGGTCGGAGGAAATTCCAGGATGATATTGTGGTGGAAACAGCCGTTTTACTGGTAGATGAATTTTGATTTTTTTTTTGTTTTTTTTTATGTAGATCAAATCAGACTATGACAAAGGGGACTTTTCCATTAAGTACCTTCTGTCTGGTGAGGGTGCTGGAGAAGTATTCACCATAGACGAGTATTCGGGGGAGATCCACACATTACACAAGCTCGACAGGGAAGAGAAGGCCTTCTATATACTGAGAGCCCAGGCTATAAACAGGAAAACTAACCAGCCTGTTGAACCTGAGTCAGAATTCATCATCAAAGTCCAGGACATCAATGACAACATGCCACAGTTCCAGAATGAACCATATCTGTCAGTAATTCCAGAAATGTCTCCCAGTGGTATGTATATCTATTTTATGTGCAAATATAACTATGGAACCTATGGAACCTTAGCGAATGTATAGTACATTGCTTGTTCTATTAGTGTCACTAACAGACTAACAAAGCTTCATATATTGGCAGTTTTAATGGTCGGACTTGAAGGTAAATCGACAGTGAATCTCAGTGATTCTAAGGGATATTGTTATTAGGTCCTTTTACAAGGCACTTGTACTATCGTAATAGTAAATATTGTTATGCAAATGTCACCTATTTAAATGAGAGCGATGCGGGTATGTCAGAGCGGACTGAGACTGACAGGCACACGCACTCTGCATTGTCCCTGTGGCACCTGAAGTCCCACTCTGAGCATGTATGTCATCCCCAGCTGAGAGAAACTCCACAGGGTTCTGGCGTAATTATTTTCCCCTGTGAGCGTGAGTGGCAGGTCGAGGCAGCGCCACCTGTGTAATCTCTCCCCACACAGGGACCACAGTAGTGCAAGTGACAGCCACAGATGCAGATGATCCGTCGCACGGAAACCACGCCAAGCTCATCTATTCCTTAGTGCAAGGGGAGCCGTATTTCTCAGTGGAGCCAAAAACAGGTACGATTAGAGATGGACTTTGGGCGTTTCCAAATCAAATGCTTTTCCTCGTTGTCATCCCTGAATTTTTATTTGTATATTTTTATTGTGATTAGAATTATATTAGCAGTTGTACATGTACTACTTAGGATATCATATTTTAATTGATATTATTGGTTATTAAGATTGCCCTGCAAGTCTGCTTTAACAGGCCTTCTGAGTTGCTATAAATATGCAACCAAAACTTCTCAACTTCAGCTGCAACTCATTAAATTTTATTAAAAATGAAGCACAACCAAATACAAACAGGGAAAAAAAATATGAGCCCCTTCCCCTAGCTTACAAGCTTTACTACAGGCATAATTAAAAAGGTACTCTGCAATTTGTAGCTTTATATTTTATTTATTATGCTATGTGAAACTCACTAATTGGACCTGTCAGACATGCCAGGCCACTACCTCTGGCACAACACACCATTACTAATTACTGGGGATGGACCAAACTGGTCTGTGAAACTCAGAATTGGTAGGTTTTTTCATCCAATGAAATGTTTAAGCCACTTTCCATCGGTTCCTATATTAGGTCCCATTGGGGTAAAGCAGACAATGACAGACAGTGAAAAGTTAAACCTCAATGTATAAATGCTTGTTTTTTCCATTACTACTAATTTATACTGATATTCTTATTGGTGTGTTAATGTTTTTAAAATGGCAGAGACAAAAAAATAGTTTTCCAGATACCTAATTAAAAATATTTTAGTTGAAGGTGTTGCCTAGTTTAAAATGGGAAAACAGGACAAACCACAGGAAACACGATACTTAGGAAATGAAAACTTGTCACAGCAGACATTCACCCGAATTTCACACTTAGTCCCTTTTGTGGCTGTGTTAGAGTCAGGCAAGAATAGAACTCATTTTTATAGCTTTCAAAACAAAAGGAGTATTTTTACTGATGATTTTAATTTGATGTCCATTTCATAGTATGTGGAATTAGAGAAAATCAGAAAATGTGAAACGAATCTTTTAGAAAAATAAATATCATTAAATATAGAAAGTATGGTGCTATCATATGTGTATAATACAAATTAAGCATTTATAATGCTGTGATCAGGAACGCACCAGCTGTGTGAGTAAGTTCTGCTCTCTGTTCTGGCAAAGATGAATCACAAAACTGAAATCTCCTGATGTGCGCAAGTGAGATTCTTTAGAAACCGGAGGGTTAGATCCCTGTTTGTGTTTAATTTAGTTTGGATCTCTAAGATTATCTGATGATGAACAAAGCTTACAAACCTTTTTTGGTGGAATTTCTCTTGATCTTAAATTAGAGCACCAGGAGACCTATTTCACATAAATTTGAGGCATATATTTGTTCAAATGTGCAAACAATCAGTCCATCACAAACCAAACTTGAGAAAATCTAACATACATCATAAACAGTAGTGGCTGGCAAACATTGAACAAAAGTGGCTTCAAATTTCAGATACAAAATAACATTTATTGATTATATGTTTGGGGTGGCATGATAGTGTGGTGCTTAGCCCTGTTGTGTCACACGCCTGGGACCTTGGGTCCATCTATCCCACCCACAGTCCAAAAACATGCTGAGATTAATTAGTTACCAAGTTGCCCATAGGTGTGCATGTGTGGGTTAATGGTGTACGAGTGTGCCATGTGATGGGTTGGTGCCTGGCTTTGCATCTATAGCCTGCAAGATGGGCTCCAGACCACCACCATCCCTGACCCTGAATAGAATAAGTGGTTTCAGAAAATGGATGGATGCCTGAGTTTGTTGTCAGTGTCTGATTTATTTGTGAGAATTCAAAGAAAAAAACCCAACCGTTAGATAGCAATGTGGGTCATGTTCCTAGATAGTCAAACTGTGCAGCTGAGCTTCTACACGAAGCTCTTCCCTCGCCACACTACTGTGCAAAAGTTCTAGGCGGTCGGAGAAAATGTTTAAGGCTATTTATTTCGGCAGTCAGTGGATATTAGCTCAGGAAAGAATTCATTTACAAGAATTTAACATTAAAACATGTGCTAAGTACAGTAAGACCAACAGAAGAACGTTGCTTCAGTTCCCAAACCTCTCCTCAGGGACACCATATTATATGTATATGTTACATTTCACCACCAACTCAACCAAATAATTAAATTGGGTAAATAACTTTTACAAACTTGACGGCTATTTAAACATCATTTATGTCTTATGGAGTGGCCAGTCTTATCCACAAAGGGCCGGTGTGTATGTAGGTTTTCGTTGCAACTTACCATATTAGGTCACTAATTAGAGGATTGATTGGCTGAAGAGTCCTCACACCCGGGTTTGAACAGCTGACCTAAAGGTTATCCCAAAAACCTGCATACACACCGGCCCTTCGTGGATAAGATTGGCCACCCCTCTCGTAAGACTTTTGCACGGTACTGTGTATTGTTGTGGCGCATGGTATAAAATCTCTGCATATGAAAAGCCTGTGCATAGAATGTGCTACATGTCTCCTAGGAATCATTGTGACCTCACTGGCCAACATGGACAGGGAGACTCGGGAAAAGTACTTTGTAGTAGTGCAGGTGAAGGACATGATGGGATTATCTGGTAGCTACTCAGCTACTACCACGGTTACCATTATGTTGTCTGACGTCAATGACAATGGACCCGTCTTCCAGCACAGTAAGTTGAACTCTGCATTTTTGTGGGGTGACTATAAGATTGATCAGACTAATGAGAATGTCTGAACTGCATTCCATTTAAAATCATTAGAAGAATGGTTCAATATGTGAATAATAATAATAATCTCATCAGCTAGCTAAAATATAAAGCTACATTGATGTGTACTTCTGCATGCATTCTTTGTTTTGGTATGCACATAGATGTGTAAATATACAGAAAGGTGTATATATATATATACAGTATGTGTGTGTGCATGTTTTAAAATAATGATGGCTGTAATTTATCTGACAGCAAGGGACCTTGCTGTTTTGTCATTTTTTCCCCTTTAAAAACCCTGGCACTATAACAAATCTCTAGAGCAACATGTGCTGCAAGTCGGTGGGACATATCACATTTAATCCCTCGCATCTGAAGGGACATTTGTCATGACCTTTAAACACAAACAAAGAAACTTTGTGGAGTTCCGAGGCGGCTCGCAAAATAACAGTTTGCAACTAGCTCTGATCCATCTGAAACTTAAAATCCTCGGAATTAACATCCGGAATTAACATTCCTGATCCTATATTTACATCACAGCAAATTACCGATAGCATATTATTAATCATGATTTGAACACCAAGCCCTTCTGGACTTTTCTACATTTATAGATAGAAGGCACAAGTAATACCATGACATTGTTGCTGCTTATACACATTTCTATCTATATGTGACTTGCTTTAAGAGAAAGAGAATAGAAAGCAAACAAAGGTCACTTTTGTGGATCTTAGATCCACCGCATAAAATGTGCAGGATTACGGCAAAGCACAGTGCAGGACTTGATTATTACAGTGTAGAGTTGCATTTTGACAGTTACAACTGCAGCAAATACAGAGAGCCAGACTAATTTACTAACAGTATAGATTAATGTCGAGTAAAGTAAAATAAAATCCCATGATCCTCTCTTAGGGATCATCCATCATTTACCGGCTCCCTTAAATCCTATGTATTCCCAGGTCTGTACTCCTTTGCTGTGGCAGAATCCGCTGTGGTGGGTACGACTGTGGGCCGGATTAAGGCCGATGACAGTGACGTGGGTGTCAATGCCAGAATGACCTACGGTCTGGAGAAGGAGGGCAATGGAACTTTCCAGATCCATACTGACCCGGTCACACAAGAGGGGGTAATTCTGCTTGCCAAGGTATATAACATCAGTGAATAGCCATGCTTTTTTATACTAGAAAATTGGCATATCCAAGTAAATACACTAAAATATTTGCATATTTCACCATAGTTTTAACGTCACTTTTTGGAGTATGCTCTTAATCAAAAATTTGAATAGACTGTTTTTATTTTTATTTTGTAATTTCATTAACTTAAACATGTAATTACTTCTCCTAGAATAACATTGACCAAGATTGTACATTTTAAGGTCTGTTAATGATAATTGATCAGTTTTATTGCACTGAGTTCTATAAAACTTTCATTACACAACAAAGATATTTTCACATGCACTACATCAAACACTAGGGGTTTTCTCAAGTTATTTTAATTGCCATTCCTACACCACAGGAATTTACGGGGGCCAAGCAGGGAAGCTGAAAACTAGGATTATTTTTAAAACTTGTACCATAAATAATATATAAAATTGTATCACAATTGAATAATCGCGTGTACACAGATAAATCTACCTGGAAATGTTGTTACTGATGCCACACTGACGTTGTTGCAGCCAAACTGATATTGATGATTATAGTAGCAGCATGAGAGCTGAGATGGTCTGGTTTAAAATGCAGTTCAGCAAAAATAATCAAGCTATGCCCCTTTTAATTAATTTTGTTAGTTCAACTGTTAGCCCCTGCTGCTGGGGTTAGTCTCAGTGGCCAAACGTTAAATGTAGAAAAATAAGTTCCTGTTCGTACAAAACATGGCAATAAATTCAAGATCGATATGACACCAACAGTCATTCATATCTGATACTTTTACTTTATAAACCTCCTAACAATGAGAATTGGTCGACAGCTTGTGTTATCAACAACAGACTTTTGCATAATTTGTAAATAAAATGCACCACCTGTACTAGTTTCAGGAAGTCTCAGGAATCATACTCTCCTCAGAGAAAAAACTCTTTTAAAATAATTGGTCTGTAAAATGCTTCTTTGTTCACTACATATTTATTCAAAAATTAAACATGAACTTGTTGACAAGCTTTCAGCTTTCACCATACTGGTCTATTTCTTCCCTACACTCCTTAATTGACATGTGTTGAGTTTTGCATTAGTGTCAGTTTTTAAATTCATCACAGCCGGGCTTCCCCTGGAAACCTTTGTTTATAATTGTCGTCTTCGCACCTGATTGACTGATCTTAACCGCCTATGCTATGCGTCTTTGTCAAAATGCTTCATAAAACATTTATCATTGCATTGCTTCCGACTGGACGTTTAGAATAATGAGCGTGACTCGCTGAACGCGGGGAGCCGTTACATGCAGAGAGCTGCCAAATGCTCGGACCAGCCTTTCAATCACCTCTCACTCATCTTTCTCATGATGTACGAGTGCAGGCCAGCTACTTCTGAAAAATGGAGACTGGTGTGTCGGTGTCTTTTAAAGTAATGTGCTGATAATAGAGCAATAACTCAATGGCCTGTATTATCCCACAAAGCCTGCATAAGTCATTCCAGATGGGAAATTCAGATGAATGTAATCATTTTCAGGATGCAAATTGAAATTGATTTTCAAATCGTACAGCATGTAGGCTGCATTGATGTCTGCAACTTAAACAGATGGTTCTCATTTCTATATCAGTGAATGTTCTATATACCCACTGGTCAGTGACAGTAACTTACAGTATATACCCACTGACCAGCAACCGTAATGTATATACCCACTGCTCAGTGGCTCTAACTTATATACCAACTGATCATCAACTCTAATGTACATATCCACTGCTCAATGACTCTAACTTATATATCCACTGACCAGCAACTGTAATGTATATACCCACTGATCAGTGGCTCTAACTTATATACCCACTGACCAGCAACTCTAATGTATATACCCACTGACCGGCTGCTGTAATATATATATACAGTATTGTGCAAAAGTTTTAAGTAGACAAAGAAAATGATGTTTAAATGATCTTCATGTTAATGTAAAACTATATTATGCTTGTCAAAGTGTGTTAGCTTAGCTATTTTAAAACTTCTGCTAAAATCACCAGTATTTTCAGCAACTATCCAACACACCCATGCAATTTTTGACCTGAACAGTAGCACACTAATTATAATAATTTAATTATAAACTTATTTTTAACTAATGAAACAAGTTCATTGATTGAGCTGGTGGTGAAATGTAACAAATACATGGAATGGCTGAGGTGCCCCTGAGGAGAGGTTTGGGAACTGAAGCGGTGTTCATCTAGCCATCCAACTAGATATCAGTAACTTCCTGGAGAAAAGAAGAAATCCTTACTCGTTTTTAATGCATTACTCTTAAGCTTCATATATTCTAATGCTGAACGGATGAATGGCTTTAAACATTTCTTTTGACGACATACAGTAAGACTTTTGCACAGTACTGCACCTGCTCTGTGCTGCCCTGCCCTATATATCAGCAGAATCTCACATATGGTGACAGAGCCCTGTTTTGGTAACCCGCTCGCAAGCTACTCTAATGTATTCAAGTGTTAAAATATTGCTTGAAAGTTGTAAACTTGTCTTTAATTATTCCAGAAATTGAAATATTTATTTTATGTATGTTTTATTAAATTTGTATAAGCCAATTTTATAGAGTATATCCATCCATCCATCCATCCATTTTCCAACCCGCTTAATCCTATTGGGTCACGGGGGGTCCGGAGCCTATCCCGGAAGCAATGGGCATGAGGCAGGGAACAACCCTGGACAGGGGGCCAGCCCATCGCAGGGCACACTCACACACCAGTCACGCACACATGCACCCAGAGGTGTGAGGCAACAGTGCTAGCCACTGCACCACCATGCCGCCCCCTGGAGTATATCCATTACTTCCAATTCACTTATTTAGGGTGAGGGTGAGCCTGTAGCTTACGCCCAGGAAGGACAGGGCACTAAATAAGGAACATGATGACATCTATGGATCACAGGGCACATGCATATACACAATATGGCAAATTTCATCCACATTGCTCAGTTGTCCATTAATGTGTCTCCTCAGACCTTGGATTATGAAACCAAGAAGCGGTTTGTCATCATCGCAGAGGCCATAAATGATCCCGTGGACACTCGTTATCTCAGCTACGACGAGTTCCGGGACCAGGCGACCGTAAAGATCTTCGTGGAAGATGTGGATGAAGCCCCAGTGTTTCCTGTTCAAGAGTATGAGTGGAAAGTTCATGAAAATATGGCTTCCGGAACGACTGTCGGCACTGTTAGTGCCAGGGATCGTGATGCAGCTAATAACTCGATTAGGTGATGTCAAATTAGCTACTTTATCGTCGAACTTCTGTGGCATGTGGAAAGCCATGTTATCCTTACAAATGTTTAGGGGTCTTGTTTGTAAACCGTGTCTGTAAGAAGAATCTTGAAAGCCCGCTTTGTGAATGGACCAGCACAAGTGTGGCAAAACGTTTCATTTCAAATGATTTCACTCATTTTTTATGCACCTAAATGTATTTATTTCTGTGTTCCCTCCACAGTCATATTTATATTGCATTACAACAGCATGACATGAAACCTTGTGACTACAGCATACCTTTAAATCTTCTCCTTGATTCCATTTAAATTCATTGCTAACCCTTATCAAAAAGAAATCACAGGGTTAAATCCACCAGTTCAGGCCAAGGGGTAATAATGTTGATGCGTGTTAGTTTGTTATTCAGCTCGGGTACGATTTTATGAAATGCACATCGGTTGCTGGTAAAGCACAAAGCAGTGTGGACTGTTTGCTGTTTCGCTGCAAATCAAACTCTATGGATCGAATTATAATCTTGGACTATGTCTCATATGCAGAGCTTCTGCCTAATGCTTATGAGCTGTGGGGCTGAGAGTTTATAAACCCATTAATGTGTGGTCTTACGCAGGAAGAGAGACACTGTTTTGCCATCAAATAAATGTGTAGGAATTAAAAGACATTTCTCAAAATATTATACATATATACTGTGCAAATTTCTTAATCAGTCAGAGAAAATGAATAATTAAAACTATTAATGTACAATTAAAACTATTTAGCTGAATAGTACATGTGTTTGCTCAGAAAAAAATAGAAATTTAGCATTAGAATATTTTCAGATGAAGAGTACCACAACAAAAAGTAACAAGAGTTTCCTCTGTTCTCTAAAAAATTGCAGATATCTTGTTGGACGGCCAGAACACCACCAATTAATTAACTTAATTAGTGAAATCATTTGAGGAAGTAATTAGCCAAACATGATATGCTACTGGTTGATTCAACAAATACATGGACACATTAGATGGTTGCTGCAAACACTGGGGTGATTTTAGGATGTTTTGAAATGACTAAAGCTGGCGCACTTTGAAAAAAATATCACCAACATAAAGATCATTTAAACATAATTTTGTTGGACTGCCTGTACAGTATTGCATGTCCTAGAGGTTCTTTGCTCCAGTTTTCACCAAGACACGGTGCAGATATCGCTTACAGCACTGTGGCAGTTGGGTCATGAAAAGCATGCTGCAATATTTTATACCTGCTTATAAAAAGCTATTGAATATGAATCCAGGTTTGAAATTGTCAATCAAAAACTTGGTTTTCCATATAAAACAGAATATATATGTGTTATATAAAAGTCTTTTTTATGTGGGAAAACCATATTGGGTCTCTATTCATGCGTTTTAAAAGCAAAGTATGTCAAGTGATTTGGTTGCAGTTGGATATAAAATGTCAGTAGAGATTTGGAACTACTGCAATGAGGCAAACAATTACTGTCCCCTAATGACTCTGGGAAGGCAAAAGAGGCACAAAAGCAAAATGTGGACTAATCTGGCACAGAAATGTAAAGAATATAAATTGCATTCCTCTTTATTTATACTGGATTACTTACCAGCCGTTTTCACCATGAGCTGCATTAAGTAAGATTATTAAATGCAAAACCTGATACATTATTTAGCAATATAAGATTATATTTTCAGAATTGCAGGACAAACATATGACATGCATGTTGCTCAAAAAACTGAATGTTAATACTTTTCTTTGAAGCAAAAAAAAAAAAAAAAAAACTCTGGACCTTGTGATTTTTTTTCCAGGTATAATATTGATGGAGACTCCAGTGTGAAGAAACTGTTCAAAATAGATCCAAACAATGGAACAATTATTACTGTGAAATCTTTGGACCGGGAGAGTGCATCCTGGCTCAATTTTACCGTGACCGCCAGTGAAACAAGTAAGCCAAACCTTGCACGTTCTACAGAATTCCAGATCAGATGCTACAATCACGACACTGATTATGATGGTACCCAAACTCTGTGTGTATTGTATGTTTTGCACTTTCAGAACAGAATCGTTTATTTTCTTCGGTGCTGGTTTTCGTCAAGGTGTTGGATGTCAATGACAACGCTCCACAGTTCTCCAAAGTCTACCAGCCATATGTTTGTGAAGGCGCACAGTCTGGAGAGGTTGGCATTCAATTAGTCATTATAGATTTCTTATACTGTATATACATTTCACATCATGCAGATCCTTCCCCAAGTAATTACTCTGTGTCGATATACTCAGTGGCCACTGTATTAGGTACACCTGCGTAGTACCAGGAAGGGCTCACACATTCCTAAGGATTAGCTTGAATCTTTTAAGGCAAGGATTCAACAAGGTTCAGGAAACATTCCATATCACATTTGGGCCATGGTATTCGTATGTTCATAGCCAACCTGTTAGCTTTAATGAGTCTGGCCACTTCCTCTGATCTCTATCTTTAACAAAGTGTGGTAACACTTTGCTTGAGGGGGCACATGTAATATAAACTCAGTTACTACTCAAGTACAAATCATAAACAAATATAGTAACTGCATGAAATGCATGAACCGTCATGACTGAATAATGGTGAACGCACATGGGAACAGTACATGACAAACTGTTTCTGGCTAATTAATACATTAAGTAAGAGTGTACTATTGCGTTATTTGTGCCTCCTCAAGTAAGGTGTTACCCGAGGCATTTTTGTCAGAACATTCTCTGTAAATTCTCGGCAATCTAGTGCGTGAAAATCCCGGGGGAGTGACTGTTTCCCAGATGCTGGTCCTGCCACTATGCCTGTCACCAACAAACACACCATGTTAAAAATTGTTTAGGTCAAGCATCTGGCCCATTCTAATGCTCCGTCAAACAGTAACTAAACCTCGTGACCCCATCTCTGTGCTCTGTGTATTGTGTCGTGGTGACACAGTTCCCAGTAGGCGCCGGCTGTTGGTGTTAGCAAGCTGGTGTACCAGACAAAATGGCCACAGAGAGATTGAGTATATACATAAACACAGAGCCTAAGCCTTGTCGTAAGTACCAGTAAATGAAAGAAAGCAAAAGCCCTGAGAGAAGAAGTCCTCCCCCTCTCCCATCTGAAAGAAGACACAGCACTTACCGGGTCTCACCCTGACAGTGTTGTCTATCCTCCAGCTCATACAGCTGGTCAGTGCCATGGACCTGGATGATCCTGGAGACGGGCACCACTTTTACTACTCCTTGGTTCCTGAGAAGCATATCAACCCGAACTTCACGCTTCGAGACAACCAAGGTCAGACACATGGACGGCCTGCAGAGGGCTATGCTTTGGGGCAGCAAACTCACATATCTGGCGTGACACTCACGCTTTCAGAGTGTCACGCTCATGCAAGAAATCGTACGGCAAATCTATATTATTACATTTTAAACCTAAAATTAGTTACATCAAAAGCACAGAATATTTAAGGTAATAAAACTGCTATATACATGTTAATGTGTGTGTGTGAGTGCAGACTGGTCTCGAATTGAAAATCTCATGCTAGCCAGCTGACCACAATTGGTGACACTGAAGCTTCTTCTTTGAAAATAGAGCTAAACTTCCGGTTAGTCCTGCACTTTATGTTACTATCTTCACAGTCTGTCTGTATATAATTAATTTCTTTAATACTTTGATTCAATATGTTGTTCACCTTTATATATGGTTTGATTATTTCATATACTATTTACCTCATCATTGTTTACCTCTATATTATTTGCTTTATATTTTTGATTGCTTCGGCTTTAGATATCCGGTCAAATACTGTATTGTTGTCACATAAAAGACTTGCAAAACAGCCTCACACATAAGACGACAGAAAACACATCACAATAACAAACAAATAAAGTCTTGCTGTGTGTAACTCAATGACAATAAAACCTTTGAATATTTTCTTTAAAAATTGAAGATGATTAAAAATATGCTGAATGATGCAGTGAGGATTTTGGGGCTGCAGAGTCAGGCTCTGTCTACTGTACCTCCAGCCTGCTGTAAAAGCAGGTTCTACTCGTGGCTTTTCTGGATAATTTTAGACAACACCGCTGGGATCCTGACCCGCCGGAGCTCCTTCTCGCGGCAGGACCGCACCCAGTACCTTCTTCCCGTCGTGATGGCCGACAGCGGCGTGCCCCCGCTCAGCAGCACGGCCACACTCACCATCACGGTGTGCGGCTGCGAGCCGGCAGGACACTGCCCCAGCGGCGGCGTCCAGGCCCTCGCCCTCTCCATGGGTCTCGGCCTCTACGTGCTCGTCGCCATTGTCGTCTGCGTCCTCACAGTCACAGGTGAGGGGGGCACCTGTGTGATATTTCTGAACAACCAGTAAATTTATTCCTTTTGAATTTTGAAGGCGTTTTACTTGAAAAACAACACTGCAGTACTGAATTATTTCATACAAACCCTAGGCTATGTATTGATGGAGGACTCTTAGAGGAAAAGAGATTGAAATGGCCTTGAGTAGAATGGATATTTAGTCAGAGGCGATTCTAGGATTTTTGCTGGGGGGGGGGTAGGCCCGTACCTACTGTTGAGGACACTGAGGTCAAGTCCTCAGTATGTTTTCCATTAACCACGATCCATTATTGGGCACACCTAAGATGGGCTAACACTTTTGACCTCGGTATTTTAAAATTCATAAATTCAAACAAAGAAGTTCTTTTTTGTCATTAGCCAATGATATGTCTTTAATTTGAATTTGTGATTGACAGGGGAGGGGACACTCCAGGGGCCAATCAGTTTCAGCTGAGGCGAGTGCACCTTTAGCCGTGCCCTTGTATTTAGTCATGTGCCCAATCATGATCTGAGATTTGGATCTCAGCTGCTTTGTAATTGAAATAAGGGCCTCCCCAGTAAGTCTGGATGTCTCACCTCCTGCACACCAGTTTGGGGCCACCAGGTGACTGGCTGACATGCATTGTTCCTGTGGTAGGTGTTAGGTCTTCCTCACAGCACATTGTGCTCAGGGAGAAACGGAGCTGGCAGAAAGCCTTTCGAAGCACAGTGCCTTTAAGTCTTTAACAGTGACTGAGAATAAAGCAGCTCTGGTGTGGCTTATGGCTATAGCTGCAAAAAAAGGCATCAGTTTTCACTAATTGTAAAATTGCTCTTTTTTTGTACAGAGCGTGGAATTAGTTCAAACTAAACACCTTCCCATCAATCTGGCAAGTACAAGTGTTCATATATAATGCTATTAATTAATTTACTTCTGGAAGGTCAGTCACTTACCAGGGTGTTATTAACCAACACTAAACACCACTAAATGCTTAACGAAGCAAAACATGTGCCTTATTGAGAAAACATATGTATGGTTTAATAATATACTATAGAGCAGCAGTAGAGATCACAGACAGTTTGACCAGGGATGCATCCCCTGCTCATAAGATAAAAATGCAATTTGATCCAATTAAGTTTGATAAAATTAAATTTTATTATAAAGTAATATGTGAAAATGTGACGTGTTAGTCCAATAATAATTTATTGGACATGTATTTATTTATTATATTTTTTTACAAATAGCTTTGTATGGATGAATGACTCACCTTGCACCCCCTGGGAGAAAAGCCTAGAATCGCCTATTGTAAAGATAACTTGTTTTGTGTGAACTTCCTGTTTGAAAGTACTGTGTGCACTCCTAATTGGTCAAGTTTTGTAGATTTAACACAGAAGTTTTCTTTACTTCCTGCAAATAGTTGCTCTTGTAACCCAGTGAGGATGGTGTTCTTAAAGCTTGAGGGACCGTCGTGCTGGATCGCAGCTCCCACTTGATGTTGACCCGGGGTGCCCTGCCTCTCAGTCACGACCTGCCCACCCCCGATTAATAATTCATCATCCACCATCCGCCTGCCCATTTTCTGTCCGCAGTCCTCATCGCGCTATCACTGGCGGTGAGGAGCCACAAGACCCGGCGCCGCAATGAGGCCAAGCAGGAGAGCGAGCCGGCAGCGTGGGCGGACCTTCCCGAGAAGGTGTTCCGGCACTCTGAGCCGGAGGCCACAAACAGCCTGGAAACCTACAGCCCAGTGCCCCTGAGGCGTCAGCCCAAGCGAAGAGACAGGCGCAGGTTCAGCAGGGCGGAGGTAGAGGCCAGCATCCGCATGTCATTCTGTCAGTCCTACCACATTGGCCCGGAGGATGAGGCCTTCCGGCAGTTCATGCGGGACCGGCTGCTGGAGGCCGACACTGACCCGTTTGCCCCGCCCTTCGACTGCGTGCGGACGTACGCCTTCGAGGGCAACGGCTCATCCGCCGGCTCGCTCAGTTCCCTGGGCTCCCTCGCAGCATCCGAGCCGAGTCCAGAGCGGCCGCAGGATTCGGGCAGGAGGCTCATGAGACTGGCACTCTGGCATGGGCGTAGCGAAGAGGAGACGAGCTTCTGAGGAGGACCCTCAAGATCTCACAAACGAGGAAACGGAACAGCAAAAAAAAAGCTGGGGAGAAAGAATAAACGCTGTACTATAACTGCATTCTGTTTGTATTCAGCATGGGGACTCTTTCTTAAAACACATTTATACCTGTACTTCAACATGGTTTTTAAATTCTCATTTGTTTTAACATGTCAGTGCCTTCATTTCCACAGTTTGTACACCACACTATCATATCTTGTTATACAGTATAATTTTCCTGTAGGATATGTTTTTAATATTATTATAAAATGGTTCCAAAGAAGTCACACCAATAAATATTGTAAAAATAAATGCGGGGGAAGATAAATAAAGTGGGGGAGGGGGTAAGAACACTTTTTAATATGAGAATCAAGGGTTTAATATGAGAATCAGGGGTTGTTGGACTCAATGTTTACTGAAACTGGGTTCAATACTGCAAGAATGGGTGGAAGACATGCGAAGCACCCGGAACGAAAATGCTCTGGGTTTTTTGTGAGATTTTCAGCCTGCTGGTCCCTGGACAAGACACCACGGTGGGAGGGGGGGTTAATGTTCACAGCTGAGCTGAGTGGCTTAGTTGGGGAGTTGTGGTCAGGAGGTATGCTTGTGAAGGCCTGGAGTATAGATGGTCTGTGGAGCTGCGGTGGGAGTGGACCATCAAAAACTAACAAACAGATTACAAAACGAATACTACAAACGCTGACAGGGGACACGACAGACGGGAAAGCCAAAGTCTTGGGCCGTGAGATTGAGCCTCGAGCGAATCTCGCCGCTCCTTACATATCGAGCCTGTGACTTCGGGTTTAATGAAGTCCCAGGTGACAAGGGGGGTTACAAATATTCACACTTACTTTAGATTCTCACATGTAAAATTCAAAAGCACTCCAGCAGCACGGCTGCACGTTGGACATTCCTTTTTATTTTACCCCAAAGAAGGCAGATTTAATGTCATGGTAATGAATTGTATACCAGGATGGTAGTTTTTTGGCATTATGATTTGTAGGAAGTGCTTACTTTGGGATGATCAGTGTTGTGTTTGATTTTTGATACATTACTAATACTCAGTAGAGCACTACACCCACACACACACACACACACACACACACACACATATATATATATATATAAACATAGTGCCAATGAAAAGTTTGGTGCACTATGAATTATGCGCTGACCAAAAAAGTACTACACTGGGGGTGTCCAAAAATATCCATGATGGGCATTCATTTTACAAGTTGCAGAAAGTTTGATGCAAAATATTTATTAAAATTTCCATAACACAAAATTTGATCATGCGTCCGGTGCTTTTGTTTGTATTGGTTCTTATAAGATTCTTCTGTCTTCTTTGAGAAACAGTGCCGTTTTAGTATGTAACCCCATGACTTCAAAAGAATGGTTGTTTTGAATATCTGTGGGATACATTTAATTCCATGAATCTGCATACAGTGTTTGATATACATTTTTTGGCATCATGATTTGCAATAGATACTTTTTACTTTTGTGGGATGAGTATTCTTTTCTTGATGACGCTTTCGATAATATTCTTTTAAAATGAAGGGGAACTGATATTGGGTTGGCACAATACATATCAACCTTGTTTGCAAACAATGGACACTCATTGTACGAGTTACCTATTTTTCCATACAAATTCGGAGCTCAAATATTTTTGTTGTAGTGTACATTTGACATCAGGATTACTTCACACCTCAAATACCCAACTGTATTGTATATGAAAACATTATGAAGGGTGTGCATTCACAGGCAAAATGCCATCTATGAAGCCCACGGGAGTGGTACATCATTAATAGCAGAAAGACCTTTGAAAATCCTGCATAAATATCTAATTAGGTATGGTAACCTTTAGGAGACTCTAGTGTATGAATACTAAGCAGATCAGGAGTTCTTCTACTGCATGGAAACTATCCACTCAACATGTTGGAGAGTGCATTGACATTACAGGGCTTTGCCCCATGTAAAAAGGGCATGCAATTAAAATTGCGGAGTGCACTGATCCAAAGTCATTGCCCAATTTCAACCCAATTTAACGCACAGTTAGCCCCTTCCTCCATGCTCCGGGATGGTGAACAGAAAATAACCCATGGTGTCTTCCAATACAAAGCCTTCTTGCGTTATAAACCAGATCATTATAAAATGTACAACAAAACTACTGAGCCGTTATGTGCTCTACACACAAATGTATGGCAATTTGTCTTCCGATATCCCCCAAAGTCAAGAACGTGCCCGGCTCGTCGCTAAGGGTAGTTGTGCATTTCATGCGTGTGTCCCTCATGGGAAATGTGGAATATTACAAAGAGCATTTAACAAGCTTTCTTCAAACCCCGCAAATGCCCCTGGATCAGAAGGCAAAGTCGAGTTATTCTCACATCATTTCATTGTATATTTGCATATTGTCATTATATATGTATGTTTTGTTTTGTATTTATTGAATAAGTACCTATTAAGTTATTATCTGACGTTGCGTTTCAGAAATGCTGCATAATAAATGATTAGATGCCATCTGTCGTATAAGTATTTTGGCAGTTTCCAACAAAGTTTTGTGGGTTTCTGTTCATTTGCTTGAGAGCTTTCCACTCCATATTTTTGTGCATTACATTTTTGCATATATTATTCAGGTATATTGACAATTAAATGATATTAAATATAGCCACGTTAAGTTATATATGCTGTTTTTATTCTCCTTTTGATTTTACATTTCCCCATTTCACTTTGAGAATCACACACAATAAAACTTACTGCAAACTCGCCAAGTGTGTAGGATTTAAGTTCAAACCTTAGTAGAAAATTTAACACAACTGGTGCACCCATCCGAAAAAAAAATCAATGCAGTCATGTTTTAAAATGAATTTAGAAGATAAATCTGAATGCCTTGTAATTTTCGTTGTCCGTAAAAGCTGTCTCTCGACAAATGACCTTTTCATACCACTCTGAAACCCTTGGTTACTGTCACTAGCTTGAAAAGCATTCTTAACAAGCAGTGGTATTCAACAATGAAAAGACAAAGCACTAAGGGCAGCTTTCACATTTAATGTTCTTTATTTTTACACTCTTACCTGTGTTTTATGCGTTTTTCTAACTCACATATACCTATATTTGCAAAATATAATTTTACAAAATAGCAAAAGTGATATGACTTTGTGTTTTTGTTTTTGATTATAGGGATTATGTGGATCAGAAGCAGAGCAGTGTAGACAATTGAAATTGCCTGTAAAGAAGTTGGCTTTCTCACCAGAGGGTTCCAATTGGACTTGAATCCCGGTGTCATGGACCTCACTAATCAATGAGTTTCATTTGGTTCAAAAAAGCCCATTGAGATTTACCTTGCCATTATCTGAAGGTTTATTAGATATACTGCATCTGGTGGTCATCCAGATTCTTGTCTTTCTCTTGTAGAGCTGATAGGTGTAAGAAAGCAACAGATTCGGCCAATCAAATATCTTAGTGCTGATCTTTGTTGTGCACTGTGGCAAGCAGCCAGTCAATCTACATGCAGTTCTGGCACCAGACCAGCACAGGCTTGTTAAGATCAATCAGGTTATTCATCTGAGGAACACCTCATATTAAGGTGCTTAAAGACAGGCCAAAATGATCGCATTTACACTGTATGTATAAATAAACTCTATGCCAGGCTGATTATTCCATGCATGACTGATTCACCAAATAATGTATTTTAATTAACACAGTAAATACATCATAATTAGTAACATGTCCATATTATATTTTTGAGCAATGCATTTTACACCATAACTAAAATAGCTAAAGGACAGCTACAAATTTCTACAGGTGTCTACCCTTCACGGACAACTTACTCTACAAAACAGAGCAAGTTAAGGGAGGCATAAAGACAATTTCCCCACGGGGATCAATAAAGTATCAAATATTATTATTATTATTATTATTATTATTATTATTATTAAATTTCATAGTTTTTCCTAACT
>JAODKE010000001.1:24741617-24756812 GCA_026779605.1 Mormyrus hasselquistii | reverse complement strand
GAGAGAGAGAGAGAGAGAGACACACACATGCACACAGACACACAATACTACCTTGGAACACTTGGAACTTAATTCATTCCAGAGGGCTTTTTCAATTGAGATTCGGTTGAGGTCCAAGTTGAATTTCCCCATAAGAAATAATGTAAATGAATTTAGTCCATTTCAGACCCCTAAGTGATTGCTTATTTAAACTTACCAACCTACTTAACTAAACATAAAGAGCATTAACAATCAATAAAAAATTAAGGCACATATGAAAACCATACAAAAACAATAAATATACGTTAAATGATAATTCCACACTCTGAAGTGCAGACACACATGCACCTTTAAGTCTTGCTAATAATTCCTTTTTAAGTTCTGCATTTACTCTCACTACTTTCCTCTTTGGTTTGCTGCTTTCACTATTCATTTTCTTAAGGGCCATGACTAGTGTATCACTAATGTACTGTTGATAAAGCACAAAGAAATTCACACTGAACACAGCTTTCGCACGTTGAACTCGGTTCGAGAAGTAGTGCAAGACTGAGAGTGATTTATTGGCATCAGCCCCCCAGCAGGTCCATTTGCCTTTGTCAGCCCACCAGAGACACATCTCAAGCTCTAGAAGTTTTAGCTGGCCTGTTTTGTTTTGTCGTATCCCGAGTTTTCGGTCAAATTGCGATTAGGTTTTTATTGGCCGAACCCGTTTGAATTCCAAATTGGTAGAGTTGAACGCGCCTCGACCCATACAAAATTTACCAAGAACGGTCGAGTTCCAAGTTTTCAATCAAGGTACGAGTTTAATGAAATTCGACAGACCCATTCAATGTCCAAGCTGTCAATGTCAAGTTAAGAGGCATTCGAGCTCCAAAGTTCTATGGTGTGTATATATTCTATATGTGTATGTATATATAAAGAGTCATGGGGAAAAAAAAACTTATGTATATTTTAATTTTTTTTTGTAAGCATTTCATATTTTTTTGCATCTATTTTTATGTACTTCTGAACACGGCAGTTACTTCATTGACTATAACAATTTTATTGCTGTATCATGGAAAAAAAAATCCAAGCAGCAAAATGTAATAATCGCTGTAACGCTGTCCACTAACCAGTCCAATTTCCTACATTCAAATGGAAAACCAAGACAGCAGTCAGGTTGGAGGCAGATTAAGATTAAGGCCTCATCTAAAAACTTGCTGCCAATCGAGCCTGTTGTCTTGGCGGTGGGACAAAAACAGCTCAAGGAAATGTTCCCATTTCATGCAGTTGGTTATTTACAGCTCATTTCTGTAACTGGACCAGAACCATTTGCTGCTCATCTACGATTGAGTGAAAAGCCTTTCACAGCCCTGTACACACCTGAGAATAGGCTGTGAAATGGCATGTACATCATTTCCCTTAGTCTTTTTTATTTTGTGGCCAACAGAGCTAAGTCTTCACTAACAAATTGTGACCGCAAGTCATTATTACATTATATTACATGTATTATTGCTTTTGAATATTTTTGCTTTTGCCCTCATCTGCCTGACATTTATGAGGCAGCCTTAATCAGGGTGTGTGCGTGTGCCTGAGTTGTTCTCCTTGCCTTGTGCAGAAAAAGTATGGATGGATGGATGGATGGATTTTCTTTTTCAGGTTTAAGTTATTTTTGCTTATCTTGAAGTTGGGGAACCTCCTTGGAGGGTTAGTTAAGTTACCCTTTTATTTTTGCTATTTTTAAATTTTTTTTTTGGACACTGTATTATATTAGTATTATTATATATCTTATTTAGTACAAATGAATTCCGTTCCCTATGTCTGACTAAGCCAAATTTGTAGGTAAATTAGAAAAATAGTAATACAGAACAGAATAATACAGTATGTAGTAAAAAGCAAAGTAGCTACATATAATACATATAAAAAAACATATAATACTGTTTTGTACCTTGAGCTAATGAACTGTTGACAAATGTTTTCATGGGTGTCACAAAGTAATGCCAAACCATTGTATTTAACCTGCATTTTTAATATTATTTTAATATTATGGCAATGCATTCGTAAATACAAGTTGTCCATAAGTTGGATGTTCTTAAGCCGGAGGCTGCCGTATAATGATTAATTCTGTAATTTCGTTGAGAATGACAAACATTTTTTTTCACAGTTATGTTCAAGGGCAACAATAGAAAAGCTTAAATGATTTAAAAATGCCTTTTTGAAGAAATCATTGAGCTATTTAAATTACTTCTAAACTGCCAGATTAAATGAACAAGAAGTTATACAAATCATGTAAAGTTGGTTGGGAGAAATAAAGGATGTAAAATTGTTTTGCTAGTACGTGCAGCTACGTCTTCAGGGTAATTGACATGAAGGTCAGCTGTGTCATCTAGTGAACATCCATGGGAGCTCTCTTCCCCAAGTTCTCCAGCTGTGTGTAGCCTGACCTCCAGCTTGAAGGACTTGTTTGGAAATGTCCAGGGTCAGCAAACAATGATTCAGAGATGGATGCTTAAGGGTTCAACGTTTATCACTCCTGCACTCTGGTTTGCTGTTCATTGCATATCTATATTTGTATGTGATTTTAAATTTATTTTTATAATTTATATTTATAATGTGTAGCATTGGTGCAGAAAGCACAGAGTTAAATTGTACACCTACCATAACAAAGGTTCTATTCTATTCTATTCTATTCTGTTATAGTAAGGCTGGTATTTAGGTTTTTTATATATATATACTGCTGCTTGTTTAACATTGAATATCTTTTTTTGTGACATAAAACAGAGGATGGTAGCATGGTGGCTCCATAGAACTTCCTCAGTGGTACCTCATATCTCCAGGGCTGTTGGATTAATTCCTTCTCCTGGCTACATGTGGGTTTTCTCTGGACATTCCAGCTTCCTTCTGAATTTCACAAAACGTGGTTTATGTAGATTTGGTGTATCTAAAATGCCTGTTTTGTGTGTTTGTGTGTGTGCACGTGCGTGCGCGCACACGCATACAATGGCCTGGCACCATTGTGGAATGGACTTCACGCTCACCATAACCTATGATAAATTAACATTTATAGAGGATAACTAGCTGTAGGAGACAGGCTTTTAGAATTTTTCATATTTCATGCATTCATATGTTGTTTCAGCTACTAATGGGCCCTTCTGACGAATAATGTGTCTGTAATAGAAAATGTACATTTCTTTGGTGCCTTTGTTCTCAGGCTAATTATTACTTTGCTTGCTTTGCTTGTGATGTGGATATTGATGGCTTGCATCTGTCTCTAACGAGCTGCTTCATGTGCCGGCCTGACGCAGGCTAATAACACCGTCATCTGTACTGGCCAGCATTCAGTCCCCCTGCCCCCTTTCAGCAGCTGGACCATGATCACTCACCCTCACTATCTTCCATCATCCAGACATTTTGATGGATTGTCTGCAATTCCATGTCTGCATTTCTCTAAAGACGTCTTTGAGCAGGGTAGGTAGGAATTTTCAGCTTTTTAGTTATCAATGTAGTTACTATATATCAGTTGTTCTCAGGTCATTTAGCTTTAGGAGAAAGTGTGAAGCATTTTCATTTCTTGCCTTAACATTCCCTTTCAAACCCCTCACCTCTTTCCTGCGACATTGTCCCATTATTATAGCTATGAAGGACCTAGTTTATTGATGCTTCCATTTCCTGATTACAATATACATGCACGTGATGGATTTGGCAGTTTTGGAGAAAGTTTACCTGGGTGTACTGCAGTGAAAACCCAGAGGGGAGTAGTAATTAGAGTGAGGAATTTCTCCTAGAAATATTAAAGTAACACAATCAGAACATTATTGTACGAAATCTTAAGAGCATGCTGAAACAAACTTTAATACACCAATTTCAAAAACTCTCAAAACACTCAAAATGCCAATGTGTGAAAGATTCTAGCAGTGACTTCCAATGCAAACAGCCCTGTTTGAACCTTGGCAATAGGTATGAGAATAAGAGGAAATAAGAAATAAGTATAATTAATTAATAGTAATCCAATGGCAAACAATTAAACAAAGCTTGGTAACTGGGTTCCGTTTAGGCACAGCACCTATGTGTGAGTCTGTGACACAAGAATGGAGACAATGTGCAGCTCTCCTCTCTCTCCTCTCAGGGTCACGGTAATTTATACTTTTTTGGAATCCTAAAGAATCCTTTACCTTTGTCGCCTGTTGTTAGTCCAACTGAAAACAGCACACATAACCTTCAGAAATGCAGAAAAACAGTATATATAACTAAAAGTAGGCTATCTCAAGCAGACAAGAAGTGCACCAATATGGCAGACAAGGGTCTTTGCTTCCTGTGGGCGGTACAGTGTGATGTAAAGTTTAACCCACAAGTACAGCTTAAAGAAGGTAAAACAACAGAGCAAGAGACAATATTTTATAAAATAAAAAAATAAAAATAAAAAATTAAATAAAATTCTTGGCAACGGTCAATGTTATCAGGAGGGTACCGTGGCTTTTTTTCCTTTTAAGGCACACACTCTGTGACCCACTAAAGATGGTTTTGTTGAGAAATTCTACTATAATTAGTGTAAAGCCTACAGTACACAACAAACACCTAAAAGCCAATATTGCTGTTGCTCAACGTCTCTATTCAAAATCTCTTTTTTACCAGCTATACACGAAGTTCATACAAATCAACTGGCAGAGTATCTAAAACATTTCATGAAGATGAACCAATCCAACTGAGTTGTTACCACAAACCAGATACTACATTAACAACTGGATACAAAATAGAAGAAGTCAGCGAGAAGTTGGAAATTTTGTGCAGTTCTACTGCATTATAAGATAACATAATTGGCAATTAGTGATCATCGTTAACATACAACAACGAAACATGTCTCCAACATAACAGGGGGTGGTACGGTACCTTGCTGGTCAGGGATTCGAACCAGGACTTTTTCAATTAAAAGTGTGCTTCCCTAACCATTAGACCAACATTGTCCCTATTGGTTTCTTAATGATTCAAAGCATCAAATTTTAATGAATAAAAATGTATCTGTCTGGGAGAGGGAGCTTTTGTGGGCACAATTCAACAGCCCTACAAACCAACCTGACTAGGGCATGATATGGCTTTTACAATCACAGTAACCCTCTTCCTGGAGGTGTCTGGCTGAGCAGATTAGGTCTCTGTGTCAGTGATCAGAAAGTCTTCAGTTCACATGTTGTGCTCTGAAGAATATTCACATCTCCATTGGGCCTTTGAGCAGGGTCCTTAACCCCCCCCCCACTCCCGAAATGCCAGGAAATGGCTGACCATGTGCCCTGCTCAGACCCCAGGCTTCACTTTCAGTTGTATGTGTCTGTAGGTCTCAAAGGAGAACAAGGTGGGGTTTGCAAAAACTAAAGAATTCCAATGCAGCTGTACTTTCTTTCTTTCTTTCTTTCTTTCTTTCTTTCTTTCACATCAAAACCCTAGAAACGGCAGTGTGGATACCTGGATGATTAGTGCCTATTGCTGGAAGAAGCACTCAAGCAATTTATTTAAGTAAAAGTAGAAACGGGCAAAATTGGACTCCAGTAAAAGCTGAAGTACCCAAAAGCTGAAGTACCCATTGGCCTCTATACTTAAGTAAAAGTAAGTACTTGCTTGTAAATATACTGAAAGAATTAAAGTAAAAGTTCTTGAACTTATACTCCCCGATTTATCTGTATAACATGGCATTATATGTGTCTACTGTCTGTATATTTTGTTAAATACAAACGTTGTGGTGTAGCAGCGGTTAATACTATTACCACATACTTCTGGGAACAGCATTCAAGTCTCCACCATGCCATTCCATTGTGCTAACTGAAATAAGGTTTACATAATTAACCAAGTACAATGATTAATGCTGATAAGCTAACCACATACTCTCAGCCAGACAGTTAAGCGATTGTTCTAGCTGTAATATATGTGTGTGAGGCTGTGTAATATGATAATTTATATCATTTTACAAGAGAAAATCATTTGATTTATTTATTGTTTATTTAGTTGTGTTGCAAATCACACGATCTGCAGTTGCATGTACACTAGGTTTTGTACATGTGTACACTGTGCAACATTTCACAGCGATACCTGGTCTTTAAGGTGCATGTTCCAGCAATTCACAGTGTTGTCAGGGTCTGTGCCCGTTTGGCCCTGCCCTCTGTGTTCCCGTGCTCCCCGGGTCACCATGAGTGTGTGGTCAGAGTCAGATTCATGAGTTCAAGGCTAGCCTGAGGCCAGTCTCACATTTATTTGGTTTTTTGGTTTTATTTTATCCCCTGGTGTCTGGTATTGTTAATATACGTCTTTGCTTTTGTGTCCTTCTTAATGGTTCCCTGCTTATGCCTTGTTCACTTGTGTTCTGTTTTACCTGTGTTTCTTGATCTCTCCTACTGTTGGTATCTCTCAGTGTTTCCTAGTCTCTAGTGCCTGTTAATTGTAATATACCCCACCTGTTCCTTGTTGCCCAGAGTCCTTAATGATTGATTGGTTAGTTATGGTTCTCACCTGTCATGCATTGTATCTTATTTTTGTATTTACATGCCTGGTCTTGTTCAGTTCCTTAGTGGCCCCTGTGTGCCAGCCCACGTAAATTAGCCCACATGTTTTGTTGTTGTTGTTGTTGTTGTTGTTGGCGGCCCCTTGTGACCCATTTTTCTGGTTTGCTTTTATTAAACCCTTTTGAGAGCTTCTAAGTGGATTGTCTCCTTCGTCCAGCCTTGCTATAAAAGGTTTTTTGTTTTCCTTTTCAAATAATGCATTAATCTTGCTTCATTAGGCGCAGAACTGGAAACTTGTGCAAAGTTTCTAAGTCATCGATGTTAGCCTGATCACAAACATCCAACGATCAACTCTTGCCACTTCCAAAGCCACTTTCCTTAATGAATCAAAAGTTTTTGTATATAGTACAAACTGTATAGCAATCAATCTTTTGAACTAGAGGAAAAAAACATGCGGTTTGTAAGAGTTGTCAGGATTCAAAACCTGACACCTACTCCCTGCAAGTCACTGGGCTTTACTTTGATGTGAAAACCTCTAAAATCTCTGAATTATCTGTCTTATCACTACCTTTCCCTGATGTCATCTGTTTTATATTTAAAAAAAAAAAAAGCGACGTGATTGTAAAATGTAATGCAACACTAAGTCAAAATGCAGTTGAGTAGAAAGTGTAAATATTTGCTGTAAGATGTTGTAGCGTAAAAGTCAAGTGTCCATGACTAAATCTACTTAAGTACAGAAGTGACAAATGTATGTAAGTGCAGTAATGAAGTAATTATACTTTGTTACTTTCTACCACTGTTAGCTGCTTAGATAATTCCTAGCTGTTGATAGCAATCTGTGCATGGTAACGAAATCTGATTTCTCATGAGCCTGTGGAGCTTGTGTTACTCTTACAACATCCAAGATTGTGCTTTGCCGACTCTTCCCCCCCCACCCGACCCCTCTACAGCCCACCCTTCCTCCTACTTCGCAGTGCCCTTCCATGTCTTGTAATTACTGACAAATATATAAATATATTTCAGCTGGCTGCTTGTCAGACTGTATTATAAGCCCCCCGGCTGCAGGCACACAGGGCACCACGGTGTTGGTGAGTGGCTCATTCCTGCCCCCTGGGACTTCCCGTTTATGTCCTTGTTAGTAACTCCTGGACTGTCATAGCTGGCATTTCATAAGGGACCAGGGCCCATCCGTCATGGGTTCACAGTGCGCATGTCGATCTGGCAGAACAGGGCCGGATAGATTTGACTAAGCCTGGCAAATAGATGCCCCAATGATGTCATTAGTGTCAGCAGAGGACAGATGCACGGAAAGAGACCCAAGATGCCCAGAATCGCTGTAGACTTAATCCAGGTGGTGGTGGGGGGTGGCCTAAACAAAGACCACCACTTTGAATAGAATACAATAGAATAGTGATGCATTACTGATATCCATGGGGAAATAGTGTTTTTTCCTATCCCATCTAACTTCCTGAGACACCGACATAAAGGTGAGAGCAAGCTTGGGGGTCACAGAACAGGTTCAGCCAGTATGCTGGAGATAATGGAGAAACTGGAGGGTGAAGGGCCTTGCTCAGGGACCCAAAGGTGGAATCAATCTGCCAGCCCTGGGATTTGAACCAACAATCTTCCACTGAGCCACATACTGGTCCACAGTTATTGTCTGACGGTTATTAACAATTTAGTATTGCTCTGGGTAAGGACCTGAACAAAAGTCAAAGCCCACGAGAAGGTATGCTCACTGGTGGTGCATATTAAGTGGAACTTTTTGTTGTATTGTTTAAAAATATTTTGTTTTATAAAAGGATAAAGTTCAGATCTATGAGGTATGGCATTTACTTGGAAATAAAGCATTGATATAACAATGATACGAAGAGAATAAAACAATAAAATTGTTTAGCACAATACAGCAGAGTTTTGCTTGGGAAAATGAATGTCCTTGAGACATTCATTTTAATTAATTAGACTCATTTGAATGACAGAGCAAACTCAGTAGTTCAATGGGGAATCATACTGGTTAGCAGAATGGCGAAAATGAGAGTTATGCAAATCACAAGCAGTTTATTGACATACAGTCACCTACATCAGTGATGGGAAAGAATAAACGTAAAAAAAGAGAGAGAACGAAGGGGAGCAGGAAGAATCCAAAGACTCAAAGAAGAAACTACAGCCTTCATACTATCCCGACTACAATAATCATGTGATGCGTTTGACCAATCAGAGGGAGACAGACCTTCTTATAGTAAAATCTGACATGGTTCTCCCTCAGCACAGCGTGAGGCAATGCCCGAATCTTTCCTAGGGTTCTCTTCTGGCTCAAAGTATGAAGGGATCATCAGTTATATCAGGCAGGTGGCCACAGAGGGATTAGGGGAATTTTCATTTTTCAGTTTAATACACAGGCACCATTCTGGGCAACTGTTTAAAATGTGATGTTTAATGCTTTGAAAATGCTAGAAGAACAGGGAGTCACCACAATCACTGAGCACCAACTATAAGCTATATTTAGCAACACCTCACTCATATCCATATTACCATAAGCATAATCACTTATTTGTTAAGTGGGGGGTCTAGGAAAGGCAACAATTCATACAGAGGGGCCAACGTTATCATTAGCCAATCATGTCTTGATTCAGGGAGTGACAACGGAAGGAGGGGGATAATAAGTCTTTGTCTTTGGCCTATGGGCACGCCCTCTACAGGTATGTGCCTCTTATTGCTTCTAATTTATATTGACTCATATCTTCTTGTAAGGCATCAAGCTACAGCTTGTACCTGTTAAATGAATGAGTAAAGCAGGCTAGAAAACAGAAACACTGCAGGAGAATAAGCCCCTAAGCAGGGGGGCAGGGGGTGTCTGTCCTCCCCAGTATTTAATTTGGCTTCATTCATCCCCCCAATAAGAAGACCATTCTATTTAAATTACTAAGTTGTGTCCCCCTAATCTGAAACACTCTCCTATGTCATTGTTCCTAACAATGGAATGGAGAAAAATTAGAAGATTCTGCAAAGCCATACAAATGAACAGTATCCTGGAATTTGGTTCGGCAACAGTGTGGCTGGATGGACAACACAGTGAGTTACTGTCAGGGGAAGCATCCTGGGTGTCACTGACTCAGTGACCCAAAACACTGATCTAAATGAACACCCCTGCTGTCCAATCGCAGTGTTAGTAGATACCGTTTGCATCGGGCAGAGTTGTGTTTCAGCTCCTAATTGTCTCCATTGGGAACGACTGAGGCAGGACCTCAGTGAGCTGATTAACAAAATCTAGAATATGACAATTCTAATGTTGAGCCAAAGATTAAGTAGTTCCACATCCACATCCACTAACAGGAATGAGAAGAGACATGATATCATTATCTACATTCCCATCAATCTGGAAGGTTCATAAAAGGCAGCTCTATGGGGGAGATTCTCTGTTGAAACGCTGTGAGATTCACCTCCCTGTGCAGATGTACGACATCTCTAAGCATACAAGTTAGAGGATCAATAGTAGCTTAGACATAGACTGCACCTGCCAAATATTCCTGGAACACAACAACCTTGACTTTCAAGTCCCGGAAGAGCACATGAATTTCAATGTGGTGTCAGGATTATCTTCTAGAAGCTGAGAGGCATCACCTTGTCTTTCATGGCCCCCAGTACTGCACTATTAGGAATATACAAACTCAATCATGTAGAAATCACATTTAACCTCTATCTATTTTCTAAAGATGGGACAATAGATCATGTGTGCACACGTGAAGTCTATAAAATGTCAACAAGTTCCAATTTTAGTTGTTTCAGTAAGGAAATAAAATATTAGAATAGAGCACATTATTTTTGAACATCTCAAACAGGTTGGTAACTATACTGCACCACTCCATAAGCAAAACGGCAAAACGGGGCTTTTTTCCCCACAAATTTTCCTAAGGCAGAGAAGCCTTTCTTAATCTACAGTGTACATAAGACATCAGTTCTCCCAAAGCTTCCTGAACAGGAAAACGGTTGCAGGTAGATATATGGGACTGGCAAGAAACTGAAGAAAGGTCCTTACAATCATACAAACGTATGGAGATGTTTTAAAGCCATAAGCTGGGGGTAATTTGAAGCCACAACCCTGTAAATCCAATGCAGTTATTCAAACTGAGTCGTTTTTGTCTGCACTATGCAGGGTAATGATGATGCATAAATAAAATAACTGGCTGCTCATTTGCACATTTTATATCTCACAGTTTGCACTTGTATCATTGCATTTTCTGTCTTTTCTTAGTACACTACCTCATGCATCATTTGACTAGAACTATACATTATATTTATATTTAGAATTTATTTGTAATTTATTTGTATTGCATTTGTATATATTTTATTTGTACCTGGTTAGATACTAACTGAATTCTATTGGTTCTGTACCTGTTACTCAGCACAATAACAAAGTTGAATCCTATCTAATAACCTACAGGCTGTATTTTTAAAAGGTACAGACATAAAATGGTCCTGTGATGTTCTTTAAGTTAAACATGCTTGAACTTGACTCTTGAACACTCTGGCCTGTCTCAAACATAACACTGGAGCTGCCAAACAAAGAAACTGCCCACTAGGCGAGACTCTGGACATTCTCAGCACACAGAAACTATAACCCATTTCATCTGTTTATTGAACTTTTTTCCCCATCTGTTCATTCCTTTCCATTTTACACTCTTAACCAAGGGTTTTTAACTATGTTGTGGTTTATGTCGTAAATTCTCAAGTGTAGGTTTTACCCATCTGACTGTTTTTGTATTGCCTCGTCTTAATATGGCTTATATATTTTACCAATTTATATTCAATTTATAACTATTGTGTAATATGACCACGGGGAATGAAATTTCATCTGAATGTATGACTCATGCGTTACAGAACTGAGACGACTATAGAGAGAGCTTTACTTGACTTGGTGTGAGTATCTCCTCTAGTCATAATCAAAATGACACCTAGTGACAGAAACGGCGAATGAACCCACAGCATCCTGAGTGACAGGAGGGCGAACAGCTGAGTTAATAAGTGCACCTGTGATCGACGTAATGATCACAAAATTGCTGGTTCTGACCGACATTCTTTTCTGTGTGATCGCCAACCTTAGAAGCTGTAATAGAAAGGCTTTGGAATTGTTGTGAATTCAGAGAGTTTGGCTGGCATTTCCCCTTTGCCTAATCATTACAGATAGCACCTGTTATATTTGAAGGGTTGTTTCAGCTATTTCTTTCATTCTGGAAACTCATACTGGAAACTGTGGTATCGTTGTTTTCTGGAGAACAGCATAACAAGCTGCTCATTTGGGTTCTGACCCCGTGGCAGTCGAATCTCACCTCTTGCCTTCCTTTTCTCTGCGGGATGGAGAGTCGTGATGATAACCCAGTTCCTCTAGTAATACCTATCTGCTCTCTGCCCCTCCTGGGGCATTCCGGTGAACTGCCCTAGGCCATGAACTGAGACCCCCGACCCCCTGCCCCCCTGGCCCCTGCTGTTAGTTAAATTCCGAGTGCATTGTGAATTTTGAAATACCTGCATGCGACTGTGCATTAAATAAAAAGACAACAAAATGTTAACAGCCAACTCTAATGTCCACCTCCTACCTTCTGTTCTGGCGCCCTGCAAGGCACAGACTTTCTAAAGCTATAATTTGCCTGCAGCCAAATCTAAAATTGGCTCTATATTGTGTTGCCTTGGAGTTTCTAAACTGCATTATGGGTTCAATAAATAATGCCAGTTCACATAATATTCTGTTTAGCCAGCAGGAAAAAGAGTATCACTACAGTTCAAATTTAAGTGTGACACTGCAGGGGGAAACGTGTGCATCTCAGAATATCACGCAGCAATAATAGTATGTGAACATTAATGGAGTTTTTCATGGTTTTGTGTTCTAGCTCATCAGGATGTTTGTAATTTTCTCTAAAGTATTTCAGGTATTAGGGGAGAGAGTGAGAGAGAGCGAGAGAGCAAGTGAGGTGGAATTTCTTTACTCTTCATCTGCGTTATACAAGTTCCCTGTCGACGGCAGCATATGGCTGCTCTGATGAAGGGTAATTGGAAATGACAAGCCGTTTGAAAGTACTCGGGTCCCCATGCCATGAATAATGCAGGAGGTCTCCTGCGCAGGTGTGATGAGCGAAGGTGAATGGATGTTTGCCTTCCGCACGGTGAGACAGTCGCCCTCTGAGGAGATCATTCTGACTGTAGCCGAACCTTACTCTTTCATTTTAATGAAATGTACGCATGTTCTATATATTTTCATAGAATTAAAAGGAATGGTTTTTGTAAGTGTATTATACTCAGAGAATAGCATCTGCTTGCAGTTGTGGAAGGGTAAAGGTTAAGACACCGTGTCTGGGAAGGCTCAGCTGACTGATGTAGAAGGTTAAAATGAAAAAAACAGAACTGAGCAGACTTGGTCCATGTGATAAAATGGGCCTTTTATAAATTCTGCGGGTGATTTTTAAGGGGCAGGTACCCAAGGGAGTGCTTCTTAAGGTAATATTGTTATCTGTCGAGTTTCCATCCTGGTCTGTATACAAGTGAAAGTTTTTTCCTTTGGGAATGTGGAAAATTGAATATAAATATGGAAAAGACATGGCTATCGTTAAACTCTTGGCCGATGAATGCTTCTTATGCACCATCGCTTGCAATGTTCCACTTTCTTCAACACATACTTAGCTATTTTAAAGTTTTACAAAAACCATGACGTGCTATATGACCTGCAAATTTTTTGTTATGAAGTTATGCTACATTGCTGGTATTACTACTGTCATTATTCTTAGTACCAGTGTAACTGCGAGTTACCGTTAGGAATATCACAAAAACAACAACATATTGTCAAGTTAAATGTCAGTGTGAATACTGCATTACACCACATACTAATGATACATGTCTCTGGGAGAAAGCAGAATGGGATCCTGGCAGAATTGAAATCCCTGAAAATATAAATGAGGAGAAAAAACTGAAGACATTTAAATGATGAGTAGAATTTAGGATTAGACTGATGCAGTCGATGGTCCTTTTCTGTCCGGTGGATCCTCCGGAGTCCACTATAAACGAAACTACTTATGATAAACAGCCCTGCCAAAGCTTATCTGCCTATTTATGCGTATGTTGGGTGTGATGCCCCCTACTCACCTTATCCCAAACTACCCTAAAGCCATCCTCATTTCAGCCACTGGGTCAATGAAGGATAGTAGCCAGGATTCAGACATTAAGTGAGGTGATGTGTAAGCTCACATGGGGTCTGATTATCGGCTGGTTATCTAAACCAGCAGGGATCTGCTGAAGCGGACAAGGAAATGCTATGACATGATGTCATAATGAGGTGTTAGGGTTTGCTGATTGGTCAACAGGATGACATGCTCATAATGTTTTTAAAGTGGTATAAGGAAATTGTAGAATCTGCTTGTCTCCCCTGCGTGTTTCATTTGCTCTGGCTGATTAAACTGTGTAATCATTTACATTCTACACATTAACTAGACACTTTTGTCAAAAGCGATGTGAGGCAAATAGCAAATTACAACAATGCAGTTGTCAGGGATTCAACTAGGCGTAAGTAAAACTATGTTGAACTTCCAGTGAATGCCCAGGTATGAGTATTAAGCAGTATTGGAGTGGAAGCTACACAACAACATCTAAGTAATAATAATAATAATCAATACGTTATTGGTCCCTGTGGGGAAATTACATGTATGCTGGCTCTTTGTAGAGTAAGTTGTCTGAACAGCAGCCACCCATAGCAGCAGCCAGGGAGCTGGGGGTTAAGGGCCTTGCTCAAGGACCTGCAGAGGCTGGGTTTGAACAACCAACCTTCTGATTCACACCTTAAAGAGTAACTTAGTAAGACTATTCAAGGAGCATATACACAACATAAGAACAGCCAGGGAATAAAAAGAGGAATCAGGGTAGTGGAGTTCATGGAACACAAGGGTCTTGAGGTATTTCTTGAAGGTAAAGAGTGAGTCTGATTATCGGACATGGTTCCGCAGCTCATTCAACCATCGGAGAACCGCATCAGAGAACACAAACACAAACACGGACAGAGAGAGAGGCCTTTCGCTGTAGCTTTTCTTCATTTTCTCTCATTAGAGTTCTGGTTTATTTTGACGCATTTCATGCATCAGTCTTCACTCTGATTGAGCGTTAAAGATACACCATTAGCTAAATTCACCTTTTGCGACATTCATCATGAACGGTTGACCCACATGATTTCTAAGTTGTCTCTCGTATGCTTCTAGTGTTGTTTTATAAATGAAATGGAATGATATTAAATCCGGTTTCTTTGTTCCCATTTTCTCACGTGGACATTCCTTCGTAAAATGCCATGCAGTACACCTCCTTACGTTCCTGAACTTGCCAAATCAGTTAAGAGCCATTATGAAAGGCAGCATAGATTCTGTTTCCCCTTCTTCATCCTCATTTTCCTTTGTAATTCACAAACACCCCAAATAACTACAAGCCCATCTTTACATTCCACTTTTGCATGCGAGTCTGTTCTCCAGCTGGTTCATCTGAAGGAGTGCTTTCATTAAGATGATAGGCATTACTTTAAAGCCCAGGTTTGTTTTCATTTATTTACTCACCGATATTGCATTAATTATACAATAAATGTATTTTTAAGACCTGTCATGAATACAGATATGTATTTTTAAAATAACAGAGCCCCTGCAGCGTACCATTCAGTGTTTGTAATTCCCTAGACATCTAAAGACCAGGTTAAAATCTACACATGCTACAAACACTTCCTGACAAAGAA
>JAODKE010000001.1:24692211-24712689 GCA_026779605.1 Mormyrus hasselquistii | reverse complement strand
TTGGATATCACTTGTGATACGTTCCACGAGCAGCGAGCAGGCAAGAGAGGAGAGATCAACCAGGATGATGGAGACACGGGGTTTATTGAACGGACAGGTGGCATAAACTGGACTCACTCATAAAAAGTACTCACAGCAGTCACGGACGGGGATAGACGACAATGACAGATCTGGGGCAGACTGACCGAGATGTGGACTAAATACATGAGACAAGCAGCAGTAACAAAAAACAGGTGATTACAATCGGGGAATCACCCGAGGTAACGAGGTGGGCGTGGCACACACGAGTATCGGACAGAGCTGGGCATGACAGAACCCCCCCCTCCCCCCAAAGGCGCGCACACCGGGCGTGCCCGAGGGGAGGCGACGGACGAGATGAGGGAACAGGACCTGGAAAACAAAAGCAAGACATCAGCAAGGCACATAGAACAGGACAGAGACATAGAACAGGGACAAGGGCAAAAGCCAGGACAGGAGCTGACAAAGAACAGGGAACGCAGACAGACAGACAAGGAAGGGAGACACAGGGGGAACACAGGCAGGCGGAAAAAAAGGGCCAGGAGTGAATACGGGACCCACAGGAGGAGGAACAGAGGGATGAGGAGCAGAGACAGGAGGGGCAAAGGAAGGAGGCAGACTAAAGGCGGGAGGACAAGGGGAAGCCCGAGAAAGCCCAGGCGGGCGACGGGCGGCGGCTGAAGGGGCCACTGGCGAGAGGGAGAAGGGAGCAGGAGGGAACCACACAGGGACCTAGAGAACGGGACGAGGGAATGACGGAGGGGACACGAAGGGAGTAGGAGGGAACCCTGGCGCAGGCAGGCAGGAGGGGAAAGCTGCGGCAGGCGACGACGCAGCCGAAGCCGGTGAAGGCGCGGTCCAACGCTTCGCCGAAGCAGGGGGGCCTGGAGGTCGGCCGACACGGAGCCGGAGGCGGTACCGAGGACTGGCACAGAGGCATCGGGGAGGGTCACCGAGCCGGAGGAACTGTAGGCGGCCTCGGAACCCCAGCCAAGGTGCTTGAGGGCGAGCCAGGGGGCAGGGTGGGCGGGCGCCCCAGCCCGACGTCTATGACCCCTCCCTCTCTTGGACACTGACAGGTGGGGTTTTGGCCGAAGTTGACCATGCCGGGGCGAGACACCAGGAGTCATGAGGGAGGTCCCCGAGAGGTCCCACTGAAGCTCCTCCTCCTCTCCGGAAGGAGCTGTAGTCCCATAGTCTGGGACCTCCTTGGGGGGCCGTGGCAGCAGGCAGCGTCGCGGGCGTGCAGGGCTGGACGGACGAGCAGGGCAGGATGGGCAGGACAAGAGAGCCGGGCTAGACAGGAGAGTCGAGTGAGTCAGGCTGGATGGGCTGGACCAGAGTCGAGCGAGTCGGGCTGGACAGGAGAGCCGGGCTCGGGCGTGCAGCCAGCAGGGGGCACCTCGGGCGGAGCAGCTGCGGGTGAAGCTGGGAGCTTTGGCAGAGCAGCTGTGGGTGAAGCCCGGAGCTCGGGCGGAGCAGCTGCGAGTGTGGCGGAGGAAGCGGGCGGAGCCTCGGGCATGTTGTCGTCATCGGCAGGAGGTTGGGCACCTCCAATAGTGCTTCTAAGTCCGGCGCCTCCAGGCTTTGCGCGGTCCCTTTTACGGAATTTAGGCTGTCTTCCTGACAATGCAGGCAATCTTTGCTTCCATTTGGGAGACAAGCATCACCCTAACTGACTCAAAAAGTGGACTTGTTGTCCCTATCTGGGAAGGGAAGGGTGATTGCCTCGATTGTGTACAATTACAGGTGGATAACATTGTTCTCAGTGCTGAGTAAGGTCCTTGCTAGGATTATCCTTACCAGGATCCACGATCACTTGTTCACCTACCAGCGTCCAGAGCAGTCAAGTTTTACATCTAAGAAGTCTACTATTGTCCACATACTGATTGTAACTTTGCTGAATCTTTGCAAGAGGATGAAGATCCAAGTGCTGTTGCTCCCTGTTTTCTTGTATGACTGTAAGACATAGATACTATTCAGTCAGCTGAGACAAAGACTGGACTCCCTTGGTATTGTGTCTCTTCAGAGAGTCCTTGGGTACCACTGGTTTGACTTTATGGTTGCTAGGGGACTCCCGAATGGGGCACATTACCTGTATTGTGAGGGAGAATTAGTTATGGCGCTACAGCAATGTGGCACATTTCCCTGTGGGTGATCCGGCTCTCAGGATCCTCATTGCTGAGGACCCGAGTGGCTGAACCACGCCAAGGGGACACCCATATAACACCTGGCTGCGGCAGATGGATGGCCATTTCCAGAGGGTGGGACTGCCTCATGTGTCTGCCTGGGGGTCACCAGCTGGAGTGTGGTGGGTGCGGCAACATGCTTCATCATTGCATGCTCCCCAACCTGACCTGACCTTCATACTCCCATATGAATTAAGAGGCAAGTAGCAGCCAGGTGGTGCTAGTCAAATTCACTTGATTAACTGATCATTGGCAAGTGTTACCACCTCTATAGACGTTTGCTGGTCTGCAGCATTTAAGTGTGTTAACACAATGCCAAGGAGGAAAGCCATGACCAATAATATTAAGTAATTGTAGCTCCCCATCAATCTGGGAAGGGTTATAAGGCCATATCCAAACAATATGAAGTCCATCATTCTACACTGAGAAAGATTATTTGCAAGTGGAAAATATTCAATACAGTTGTCAAGACTGGATGTGTCATGCCGAGTGAGAAAGGGACGTCCCAAAAGACTAAGGCTTTCCCAGCAAATTCACCCCAAAGTCAGACCATGCAGTGTTCAGAGGGATCATCTCAGCCTGTACAGGTTTTAGCATGTTAAATGTTAAGGTTCATGACAGTACAATTAGAAAAAGACTGAGCAAGTATGGCTTGTTTGGATGTGTTGCCAGGAGAAAGCCTCTTCTCTCTAAAAAAATAATGGCAGCATGGCTTAGGTTTGCAAAGGTGCATCTGAACAAAACACAAGAATTTTGGAACAATGTCTTCCGGACAGATGAGACCAAAATGGAGATGTTTGGTCATAATGCACACCACCATGTTTGGCAAAAAACACAGCACATCAGCACCTCATACCAATTGTTAAGCACAGTGGTGATTTGGGGTTGTTTTGCGGCCACAGGACTTGGGCCCTTGTAATCACTCCCCTATATGCCAAAGTATTGTAGAGTCAAATATGGGCCCATCTGTCTGACAGCTAATGCTTGTCCAAAACTAGGTCATGCAAATCTACAACAAAATGGCCAAAGAAAATAATCAAGGTGCTGCCATAATGTCACACGTCGCTGGGCACGAGCAGATAAACAAAGAAGCGAAGTCGCTGGTGAAGGTAGAATGGGGTTTATTGCAGAAACGGGGAGTACACGGGGAAGCACGACAACCAACATTAACTAACATCAATGACAGATCTGGTGCATACTGACTTAGACACGAACTAAATACACAAGACAGGCTGAATTGAACAAGCAACAGGTGAGTACAATCAGGAATTAACACGAGGTAACGAGGGGGGTGTGGCATACACGAAGTTTGTACAAGCCGAGCCGGATGGCACCCCAGGGGAGGCGACGGACAAGACAAAGCGAGACTGGGGAAACAGGACCTGAAAGACAAAACCAAGACCCTCAACAAGGCAACTGGAACAAAACGGACACAGAGAACAGACACAGGGACAGGAAGTAAGACAAGACAAGAACGGAAAATGCCAACAGACAGACCAGGAAAGGAGACACAGGAGAAGCAGGGAAAGGTGGGACAAAAGGACCAGGAGTGAACTAAGGACCCACAGGAGGAGGAGCAGAAACTGGAGGGACGAAGGGACGAGGAGCAGACAAGGGAGACCAGACAGAAATGGGAGAAAGGGGAGCCCAAGGGAGCCCAGGCGGGCGAAGGGCAGCGGCCGGAGGGGCCACAGGTGACAGGGAGGCAGGAGCAGGAGGGGACCATGCCGGGGGCAAGGAGATTGGGTGAGGGACAGATGAAGGGGACAAGGAGGGTGTCGGAGGGGCCACCAGCAAAGAAAAGGAGAAGGGGGGAAGCTGCAGCTAGTGAAGGCGCCGCCACAGCTGGCAAAGGCGCCGTCCGCCGATGCACCAGCACCAGGGGACCCGCAGTCGACCAACCTGGAGCCGGAGGAAGCGCAGGCATGCCCCGAGCCCCATCCAAAGCCAACGAGGGCAAGCCAGGGCGCAGGGTGGGCGGGACCACAGTCCTACGCCAGTGTCCCCTTCCCTTTCGAGATACAGACAAACAGGGCACTTGTCGGAATCGCCCTGGTCGGGGCGAAGGTAAAAAAAGTCAGAAGGGAGGTCCCCGAGTGGTCCCATTTGAGCGCCTCCTCCATGGAGGTAGGAGCGGTAGTCAAGCTGTCCGGGACCTCCTCAGGGACTGGAACTGAAACTGGGGGAGCTGGAACAGACTGAGTCAGTGCCTCAAGCGAGGTAAAGGTGGTGCCGCGGACAGAGCGGCATCCCCGGGCACTACTGACTTAGACATGGACTAAATACACAAGACAAGCTGAATTGAACAAGCAACAGGTGAGTATAATCAAGAATTAACACGAGGTAACGAGGCGGGCGTGGCATACATGAGGATCGTACGAGCCGGGCGTGACACATGGTCCAGCAAAGGTGCATACCTCAACCTGATTGGGACCTTAAGAGAGTGCATAAACAAATTCCATAAACTCAATGAGCAATGCTCCAGTGAAGAGTGGGCTAAAATCCATCCACAACGATATGAGGGACTGATAAAGTCATACAGAAAACAACTAGTTCAAGTTATTACTGATAGAAGTGGTTCTACAAGCTATTGAATCATGTACTTAGCTTTTCACACATGGCTTCTCCACTTTAGCTTCATTTTTGTTAAATAGATAATGACAAATAATAATAATAATAATAATAATAATTATTATTAAAATGTCCTGATACATAATACCATAAAATTGTTGGGATGTACTTTCTTTTTCACAATTGTAAGTAATACTATATAGTCAAATGTAGTTAATTGTAATGCTTGTTGTGGGTGAAAATGTGTAACCCCTGTCTAGGCTGTCTACGCTTGCTTGAATTTGTGATAGGGCATCATTACACATATTTTGTTGAAAATGTGTTTACATTCACATTACTTTTGTTGTTATTTCTTTGTATTGATTAATCATATGAATTGTCTACTAATTGTTATTTCAGATTAAAATATTACTGAAGGGCAAAATATTATTCAGTATGAATATTTATCCACAATATAATAGTGATAAGTATATATAAGCATTTTGTAGAGTGACGCTTCTTTTAAAATATGATCATTGAATCTTTGTTACGGAGATCACCAATGAAGCTCACAGATGAAAACATTATTTAAATCATGAAAATAATTATTTAAAAGTATGACAAAGAAATATTGCAGTTTGCATTTAAATTAGGCACAGTACCTGTTCCCCTGACCAGCATACGGAGTTAGACAATGGAATATGATTACCTTTTTTTTTTTTGCTTTGACAGTGGCTTTATATTTGCAAATGTTTTCTAACAATATTGACCTTTGACCCTGTGCTTCCACTGTATTTAACACTCCCTTTGCAGGGCTGAATCTAGGAGTTTTTAAGGCAGGGACATAAAAGCTGAGATGGGTATTGTTGGGATTTTTTCAATACTACTGATACTGCCTATAGGTTTGGTACTTTATTGGTATTCTTATTGGTTCTTTTGCTTATTTTGCTAGGAAAATAACATAACAGTACCAAACCGATTAATAAACTAAGAACAGTACATAAATTTTATTGTTTGATTAACACTGCTATCTTACTTCTCTGCATGTGGAGTTTGCATATGCGGTACACTGGAACCTCTAAATTTTACTGTAGTTGCCTAGTGTAGGCCTATATGTGTGTGTCATCAATGGTAAATGTTAGCATCCAATAAGAATCAATATGCCTTAGAGCAATGTGGCAGGTGAGAGATGGATAATTTTAGTCCTGATGACTATTTGAATATGAGTAGTTGTGAAAACAACATACTTAATGTATCTAGAAGTTACAGTTCATTCTCATTCAAGACAAAAACATGCCAAAATACTTTTTTTGGTAAATGCTTTAGTATGTAATGAATCCAGTCTGACCCAAAATAATGTTACTGTAACTTTCATTCTTATATTTACTACGACTACAAACTGGTTTATTTTCATTCCTAACTTGTTCTTGGTTTTAAGCCTGTGCATGAATTGTCCTTGTTCAGGTGTTTGACCTCTTAACCATGTCCCTCTAAGGCTTGAAAATGTCGCCTTAGAATTCTAAATGCTTGAATTTCAAGCAAAATAAAACATATGTTGACTTGGTATTTATTCCAATGATTTGTTCAGGCCCTCAGAATAATCTGGGAAGAGTGTCCCTGGAGCTTACTTTCAGAAATATCCCTTGAAATGTGTTTGTCTTTCCCAATTCACTTGAGGTACTCTTCAGCAAATAATTTAGCAGATGGAATTCATAACATGTTAGATGAGAGTGAAAGCACAGAGGATTAGTTGTTTTCACCTGTGAACAAGTTAATTAGTTTGACACAACTTGATTGTTTTTTTTTTGTGAGTTAATTACTAAGATCGGCATCTATGAATTTGTATTGTTTTTTTTTTTTTTAATAAAACCAATTTTAAATTGCATGGTGTTTTGCAAAACTTAGAACTTCAAAGGGGTTTTCATTTACATGCATTTGCTTTTAAATTGAATTATTATAGCGTAGTAAATATTTGAATAGATGTAGGGACATGATAGCTGCAAATGGATATCCTTGATTTAATTTCTAACAGACTGCTTCATGAGTTAGGTGACAAACAGGGTTCTGTGATGGAACAGAGAACAATTTTGAAGAAGAGAAGCAGAAAAACATCCACAATGACTAGCTATGGAGGCTGAGCATAACATCACCAATAAGGAATATGTTTAGGGAAAACAGCGGATGATGCACGAAAATCATTAGTTGTGTGATTAAAACCATATGCTGTAACCGTAATAAGTTTCAGCATGTTTCACTGTCTCTCTCCTAGAACATGGGTACTACTGATGTGACTGCTGCTGACTGGTTTTGGCCAATTAATTAAATTTAAAGACATAAAGTTTTGAAAAGCACATGGCTAATAGGTGTGTGGTAAATCAGAGATGAACTATGATGTGTTTATGGCTACGTAAAATGGCTACATTTCAAGTATGTTGTCATATATCATAATGGCACAGAATGGGAGGCATTTTAAAGAAAGCACTAATACTGTAAGCAAGAATTATAATAGAAGCCCTTTTTGTTAGAATGAAAATAAACTCAGGCAAGGTTTTTAGGTACTGATCATTAGGGACATACGCTGCATTAATGAAAAAATAAAAAATATAAAAAATAAAACTATAACACTTTTTACAAATGAGGCTTAGGTAGACCCACTGTATTCATCACAAAAAACCCTGGTCAATGAACTCTCCCCCCTGCAGTTGCAGCCATGCCTACCTATTAGTAACTCTTAGTTGATATTCTGAAACTGGTAAAAAAATCTTGTATGGTATTTTTGTTTTACAGTAGCTGGAGTTGGAGATTCGCTTTTCACAAGATTTTACTTGAGCACCATACTTGTATTGTGTGATTTTCTCCATCCTTACAGGTTATTCAAAATAACAGAAACAACAAACAAAGCCATTTATTTAGGCACAGAAGATGCCAAGGGATTAAGAGTTAAACTGCAAAATGGAGTCCTCACATCATCACTACACAGAGGTCAGTTTGGAATTTGCAAATAAGTACAGTGATGATCCGCTGCAGTCATGGAAGGAAACATCATGGATGGTTTAGATTAACGTTGACTTTTAAAGTGACATAATTTAAAATGGCATGGAAGCTGAGGAGCTGAAAAAGATCTTAAGAATGATGGAGGTAGTGCCATTTCTTGGGATTCCATGGTTGCCTCTGGAACTGGCTCAGATGTTTTCCAGTGCTGTAACTGATTTCTGCAGACTAATGGCTGGGGAATTTTGAAGTACAGAGCAACACCAGGTCTCTCTATTAGAAAAAATAAGAAAACTTAATCAGAGAAAATATACTCTCAGGTCAGGTCAAGATGGGAAGCATACGCTAATGCAGTGTGCTACCACACCCACCACAGCGTGAAACTCCTCAGGATCCTGGCTGGTGACCTCCCAGGCAGAGACATATGGTCCAGTCCCACACTCCGGAAATGGCAATCCATCTGCCTCAGACAGGTGTTATTTGGGCGTCCCCTCAGCCTGATCCAGCTGCTTGGGTCCTCAGCAATGAAGATCCTGCGAGCTAGATCACCCTCAGAGAAACGTGCCATATAGCCATAGTGCCGTAACTGACTGTCCCTTACAATGCAGGTAATGTGCCTCATTCGGGAATCCTCTAGCAACCACTAAGACAAACCAGTGGTACCCAAAGATAACAAAGGAGTCCAGTCTTTGTCTCAGCTCACTGGATAGTGTCTATGTCTCACAGCCATACAGCAGGACAGGGAGCTCTAGGACTCTGAAGACCTGGACCTTTGTCCTCTTGCAAAGATATCTGGAGTGCCACATACCCCTTTCCAGCGACCTCATGACCCCCCATGCTCTCCCAATCCATCTGCTGACTTCATAGGAATAGTCATCAGAGACATGAATGTCGCTGTAAATCTCTTGAAAAGGTTGACATTCTCCCTACAGACTGACACAGTACTGATGGCTGTGCCTAAGAAGTAATTAAATGCCTGGATCTTAGTCTTTATCCAGGACACCAGTCCAGATCAGAGCCTCCATTGACTCCACTAAGATCACAGCATCATCAGCAAAGTCATGATCAGTAAATCTCTCTTCATCAATGGACGCCCCACAGCTGCTGAACTCCATTTCCCTCCACTCTGTACAGCACTCACAGTAGTAATGTACAGGCCGCCCAAGAAGTTCAGCAACTTTGGGCGGATCCTACAAAGTCTCAGGATATTCAATAGGGCCACACGGTCAACTGAGTCAAACACTTTACAAAAAAGGCTGCAAAGAACCTCTGCTGATATTCGTGCTTGCAGTAAATGAGCACCCTCATTGCCGAGATAGGGTCGATAGGGTTCTTAGTCATAGAACCAGACTGCTCCTGTCGCTGACAGGTGAGCAAATGATCATAGATCCTGTTAAGGATGACCTTTCTCCGCACTTAAAGCAGTATTATCCCCCTGCATTTGCCGCAATCCAGCCAATCACCCTACCCTTTCCCGATAGTCCCATTTTCAAGTCAGTTGGGATCATATCTGGCTCCCAAATGGAAGCAAAGATTGCCTGCAATGCCAGGAGGACAGCCTTACCACCAACTATATGGACCATTCCATCATTTGCCCTGACTGCAAGTTCCCAAAAAACTGATTGAGATGTGCATAATGCTTTAATTCCACTATAAGCAAGACCACAGATGGCATATCACCTGCTCACAGATTCGTCTAACAAATGCTGCGACTCATCTCAATAACATCCAGAGTGCCTTGCGAGATGCAACATCTCCTTCTGGGAACACTGGCAACACAAACACAACCCTCGGCAACCTTCAGGGTTTTATCACGGAAGGTCTCCCACATTACATTCAAGGCAGCAGTTGCACCCAAGTCTGCAAGTTCCTCACACAAACTGTGTGAAAACTTATCAGAAACAGCTTGATCTTGGACTTTGTCCATGTCCAGCCTTATTGTCCTAGTAGGTGGTAGCCTTGTTGAATCTTCAGAATAGTAACAGCAAGTATGTGGTCAAAATTCACAAACTAAGCACTTCTGTAGACCCTGCAAATCTGCAGGAACCTCCAACATCTGCCCACAAGGATGTGATCGATCTCCTTCACGCACCACCAATATTGGAGTACCAAGTCCAACGATGTGGCTCAGGGCATTGGAACCAGGATCTAGTGACCCATAGAATCTAACCTTTCACAAAGTCAAGGAACATGGAGCCACTTTTACCCTGGTCTCCAGACCCATGGGGAATGACACCATCCTCATAGTCAGCCCTGCCAGTGGTCGCATTGAAGTCACCCATGACAATGCATGTCAAGTCATGGACACCAATCAACCACTGAGCGAAGTTGCGAGTAAAATGTCTCCCTCAGCGAGACATCACTCACTGCTTTGGAGCATACACTGACACAAAAGACAAGACATCCAAGGAGTGCCTTAGTCTGAATCTCATAATACACTCTTTGAAAGGAGTGACATCTAACACCATCAGGAGGAGCCAATCCGTGACAGTAACCGCTACTCCCTGAATATGGCAGCCATTAAACCAACTAGACCAAAAGTAGGTATACCCACCAAAAGAAATCTGAACCCATGTGTTGCCATGCAGCAGATGACACCTCAGCACCACACCAGCCCCAATCCCCAACAGGCCTGACCCTATTAGCTCCCTGACGGTTTCAGTACTTCCAGGGATGAGGCTCCTGAAGGCTTTACCCCATCCCCTTCAAGACGTGTGCAGCCTTTCTGTGGGCAGCTGCAGCAGAGCTACTCCTGTGTAGGCTAGAATGGCATCGTGCCTGTTTATTCTGAGCTGTTGTGAGTTGTTTCACAGTGGCTGGATTGCCAGTCCCGTCACTAACCCCCAAAAAATATCCCTGCAAGTTGGAAGATCACTTTCAGTGTCAGATACAGTTTAACATCATACCCAGGACATATACACTGCTGTGATTTATTGACCTGGAACATGATCCATATTGCCTGTAGCTTTTGAATGGGCCAAGATAGTCTCTTTATCTGTATTTTGTATGTCATCCTTTTATTGAGGCAAAGTCACAAGTAGCTGCAAGACTAAATTCAAGCATTTCACTAAATTTAAAGATTAGTTATCAAAATGGAACAATCACAAATTTTACAAGTCTTGCTGCTGGACCCATTGCTCCTCTCCATATTTTTATGTCCCATAGAGATGTTACTGAAAAGCATGGTGTTAATTACCACAGTGACACTGAGGACACAAATCGCCATTTATCTGTAAAGCTGAGCAAAATATGTCAGCTTAATATCTTTATATGGGACTTTAGGGACTGGATGGTACAAAAGCTTATTTCTGCTGAACATAGATAAGATAGAAATGATGTTAGTAGGGTATGACATACATTCTCAGGCTTTAAGCTGAACATGGGTAGCTTCCTGTTCAGATTTGCCCACTATATTGAAGAAAGACCTTTGTGTTATAATTGACAGATAATTATTGGAAATGTCTAATACATGGCTGCATGATGAGACCCCTAGAGTATCTTCAACTGGCACCAAAAGCAGCTGTAAAATTTCGTACTAAATCTTACAGTATATGTGTGAATTTCTGATCCTTTGTTTTCTAGCTACCATCAAATTTAAAGTATAAATTTGCTCTATAAAGTACCACATACAGTCTGTAAATTCATGAAAACACTTATTGATTGTTAGGAAGCTTATCCCATAAACCTTTTCAAGTTTCATACACATGAAGATAGTTATTGTATGATGCCCAAACTGAATTCTTTAGTCTCTGTTGTAGTTAAAGTTGCTCAGTGGTGGATATACCCTGATCACAGAGCTGTTTTAAGCAATTAGTACTGTCACCCAAACATCACATTGGACAAGCCATCGCACGGTAGTTTTCTGAAACCTAATTTTCAATACTATGCTATTTTTCTTTGATTAATTTTTTTCTGCTTCCCCCTCTACCTCCTGCTTGAGGCCATCTGCCACTGGCTAACAGATCATCAACTGGGCCCAGACAGCCGGTCTGCAAAGGTGTCTAGAGAACGGACCCATGTGTTGGCGTGACCTGGTGTACTGACATGTATCAGCCTACACTCAATCCCCTGTCCTAAACTCATCTCCATCAAGCCACCCTCAGTTTCCAGCCCCCAGCAACTGGATTACTGGGCAATAATCTCTTCTCTCACCCTCAGAATCTTTCAACACCAACACTATACGTACATGCATATACTTCGTATACATTTCTTATTTTATGTTTTTATTTTGCATTCTACTCAATATCACAGGAGCAAATTTTCTCCTGTCCAAAAATTATACAGAGGCTATGAATTTCAATTATGTAAGTTATTGATATTAAAGATACAGTGGTCAGTGGTACAGCTTTGGTTTTAGGTATCAGACATATGTATCTTGTCACATCTCTGCCTGTCTCCTCCCTATTATGGCCCTAACAAACCATGCCTGTCATTTGTTTATCCCTTTTATCTTCCTAACCCTTGTGTGGAAATAATGCCCAGATGTCTTTGTACTTGAGTACCTGTTTGTTTCATCATCCCGAGTCCAGTCATTAATGTCAGTCTTCCTGCTGCCTGTACCCATCCCAAAGTCAGTCTTCCTGTTTTGACCCCTCAAGGTCATGTTTGTTTCCCTGCTCCTGTTTTGTTAATGAAGTCCCTTTTGTTCTCCCGATGCCTGCCTTTGAGTCCTTTGCCCCTCAGTACATGACTTTCACATCTGGGATGCACATAACTGGTACGCAAGCATGCGTTCATCTTTGAAAGTGATACCATGCATTTGAACCTTTATGTGGTAATGAAGTATCATTCTTTGTCATATCAGCACAAATGCGCTTAAAATAAGTACATTTTTGCGCTGTTACAATACTCACTTGTCGCATGTATCGCATTTAAAGATGAATGTGTACTTGTGTATCAGTCATGTGCATCCTTGGTTATAAAGTAACCATATCAAAAAGGCAAAAATTGTCCCAATTCAACATGAACCTCTGTTTGTGTAAGGTTAAACAGTAATAGAAATATTTGGAGAAAATTTCTATAGAGTTTAAAAAAAAAGTTTTTAAAATTTCCAAAGACAAAAACAGTTCTAAAGTGCAGTGAACTGATTTTGATTTTGTAAATGAGTGCACTGTAATAAATGAAAAGGAAATGATTGTCTCAGCTTGATGATTGTTAGTCATTTCACTGCAAACGATTGTGACATACTTGCCTGTGGGAGGAATGTTGGTGCAGTGGTTAACACTGTCGCTCTGAGACCTGGCTTCAAGTCCAGGGTAGGTGCCCCATCCTTGCTTCTTCTCTGCCTTATACTCATAGCCTCTGGGATTGGTTCTAGACACCCTTGACCCTGAATAGGACAAATGGCTTCATAAAATGAATGGATAGATAACGCACTTTTTTGTGGGAAAGGAGTGAGAGACATTGAGCTATGTTCCAGCTGTTATTCAAATCATGGTCCTCAAGGGCCAAGGACTGCTGTTTTTCCAGCCTTCCTTTACCTGAGAGCCAGTTGTGAAGCCTCTGTCCAATTAGAGCCAGACATTATTAAGATAACTACCTGGGAGACTTGAAAACAATTGGATTTGGAATCGAGGGCCGGATCTGAATAGGCTGAATAGGCTTTATACTTTCTTGTTGGGCCATTTTTGGTACTGTTTTTCATGTTACTTTTGCCTGCTGAGCTCGTTGCTTTCCAAGAGTTTCAATAAAAGCTAGGACTTGAGATGTTTTTATTGAAATAAAGTTCAAGTATTTGTAATACTTCTTTTCATATACCCCATTATGCTTCCCTTTGAGATGTACAGTATTACAACTACAGGTGAGAGTGAAGCTTAATGTGCAACAGCAGGGTCACGCAGCATGTAGTGCTCTGGGAGCATTCAGGGGCCCAGGGCCCTACTCAGGGGCCCCATGGCAGTAACAGTCAGCTGGCCCCTGATCAAGAGCATAGAGCCCCAACCTGCTGAGCCACACATGTACATCAATTACACTGCAGTGCGTTAGTCATTCAACCATGCTTAGTATAAACGCCAATTAAGACGAGATGGACTTGACTGATCCCAGTGTGACATTCATGCGCATACAGCAGCAGCAATATCTACAGACAACTATACTTGTAGTGCCAAACAGACTAGGTTCTAAGAAAAAGCACATATTGCAAACAAAGTAAACGTGTAGAAACAGATTAAAAAAAGTATAAGTAAAAAAATGTGACAAACAGAATATTGTGATAATGCAGAAAATAATAAAGATACAAACAGCAAATTAGAATAATAAATTAGCAATGGTATATGTGCAATTAGAACAGATAGCAGCAGATTTTTACCATAATAAGACAGAATACTTCCTGCTGGGTTAGGGCTGAGGGTCGGGACTGGCATATCTGGAGGAGGCGTAGTGGTGTCTGATGGGAACAGGCAGGAATGATCCCGAGTAGCATTTTTTTAGCATACTGTGGAATGAGCCAGTGGCTAAATGTGCTCCAGGACAGCACCCCCTGAAGCACCTCCGGATGGCCAGAATTGTTCATAATATTGTCCAATTTCGCCAACGTCCTCTTCTCTGTTACTGCCTCCAGTGAGTCCATGGTCATTCTGTGATGGAGCTGGCCTTCTTGATGAGTATGTTCAGGTGCTTGGCATCGCCTGAACTGATGCAACTTAGCAGAACACAGCATTGTACAGTATACGGCATATAAGTACCATTGCTCCACTGCTGATAGTATCTATATCTACACTTAACCATTTGATGTAAATGTTGATACGCTTGTATAACTATCATAGGTAAATGTATAGTACATAACTGACAAGAATGACACAAGTAAAAGGTTCCCATTGAATTTTATTATGAAATAGATATACATAACTCCATATACAGTACATAAGCCATGTTACTGAAACTTAGGGAGGCTGTTACACAAATGGCATGTAAACAAAAAAAAAATCTTATCAAATAATATTATTAGAGATATCAGAGGAAAGGTGTTCATAAACACCTGTTTAAAAAAGATTAGGAATCATTGCAGACTAAATACATTTGTAACAAATGCATTGCAAGTGCATTTGGGAATAAAATCACTGAGGGTTACCATTTATCACAGCACCCTTTGTAAGTGCCTGGGGGTTACCATTTATCACATAAATATTCATATATTGATAGATATGTAGATTTATATTTGTTTCACCAGTAACACATTACTTGAGAGCATAAGTAATATGCAAAATAATGTAGCAATACTTAATGTATTAATTAACCAGAAACTAAGATCTAGTTACATATATACTTATCTCATGATCGTGTATTTCATGCAGTCACTATATCTGTTCATGGTTTGTAGTAATTGATTTACTTTTACTTTAAGTTAGAAGTGTCACCATTTCATTTGATACATGCATGAAATTTATTGTAACATCTGCCTTTTTAATAGTACGCTATACATTTGGGTGTATTTCTACATGAATGTTGCATTTACGTTTTGCAACACTGATACAAACCAAGACAGATCATTTCAACTTGTGATGAAGACGTGTGTAATCATAGGTTTGTCTGTTTAATGTATTTTTTTCATTTTCAGGTCTAATATAGTTTTGAACATAACACATCTGAAATCTCGCAGGACAACATGTTAATAACCTGATAGCAATAATAATAGTTTTCTATGTGTAAAGTAATTTTATTTGTAAAGATTTTTAAAAGCATGTGTGCTTCACGGGTATGGGTGACAATAAACAATCAAAAAGATCCTTCCTGTTCCACCATAAAATTTTCATTTGCTTCAAAGTTGCGAAGGCATTGTGGTCAATAATAACTTCTAATCAAAACATCAGTTTTGATGAGGCTGAGAAAACATTGTGTTTTCTCTCTGTTTTGTTTCTGTTATACTATTATCTATTAAATAAAGATAGCTGAGATAGCTGATTATGCAATGATTGTGTACTCCACTTTGAGGCAAACAAATCATAGTAGATAATCAAAATTGTCTAAGCATAGCAACAACAGTACTACTACTAATTATTATTATGATTTTTATTTAGTATAATTTAGTATAATTGTGCTTGGTATTTCAAATGTAATGTTTGTATATAATGATTAATAATATTAACGAGCACAAAGAAGAAGAAACAAAACAAATCTTGAAAGGTCTCCATTTTCATTAAATGCAAGCTAAATAAGCTGTAGGATTCGTATCACTCTAACTTTTATAACATTTTAACATAAAGCCCATTGTATCAAATATGTAGTCAAAATTTCTTTTACAATGGGTACAAAACTGAGAGATTTAAAATAAATTTCTGCAGTTTTTTCAACACTGCAAATGATACTGGTCAGGGGTGCAGACTGCAGTGAGTGACAGAGAGGGGAGCATGGTGGTGCAGGAGGATGAGGCGGGTGGGCAGGCTTGGGGGAGGGGAAGCAAAGGCGTTCAAATATTTAAAATGAAAACATGGGTCCAGTTGTAGACCATGTCATAAATCACAGTGACAGAATCTGGGCACTGGGTTCAAGCGAGTCTCAGACAAACCAATGTTGTGTCAGTTGTAAGAAATTCCATGAATTACTGTACAGTTTGTCATTCATTAAACAGAGCAGCCTTCTCAAGTACAGATCTATTCATGCCAAAATGCTAAATTCTTACCCATTTCACCCTGGTTAAGGATTCCACTCCCTCCTAAGTAATTTCTGTTTAGTCCTGCAAAATACTGAACCAAAATGAAGTTCCTGTTTTCACACAGTGACAAATGCAGAACATTTGAGTTAGAGAGAAAAAAATAAAAAGTCATGCACACTTATCATCTGTCTTCTCTTATTTCTGTGAATAAGTCACAAAATACCAGTGAAGTAATGAATGGTGACCTTTTATTGATGGCCACCTCATTTTGAGCTTGTTATTAGACGATCCAATGCACTGAAAAACACACTGGGAAGATGACAGAAACACCAATAAAAAGAACAATACAACAATACCACAATTTCTGCTAGCACTACTGTTAATAATAATGACGATAGTTCAAATAAAGCTAATAATTTAAGCTCGGCACACAGAATGAGCACGAGAGCGGCTGGACCTTCGGTAAAGACACTGATGTGGTGTCCACAGTAGGTGTCCTCATTAACTCAGTCATCCGCCCCCATGGTGCTGAAACTCCAGTTGCTCACCGTGCTGTCGAATTGTTCTTTTCCCCATTCACCTAGGAATGAGCACCATCTTCCAGTGCTGAGGAATTAATGGGATGCAGTTGCCCAGTTCTGTATAGGCTCACGGCACAAAGACTGGTGGCATACTAAGTACACAAAACTTTTTTCCCAACTCACACGATTCTTCTTGGTTAAAAGCTTATTGATCTGACCTTTGCACCGACATATGGGAACTTATTGCTAGCATATAACATATGTCGCAGTGTACCTCTCCATGTTATAGCCGGTATGTTGAGATATGGCGATATACATAAATATTAACATACAATAAAAGTAATTCATCCACATCCATTATCATTTACTTTCATCGCCGCTTATCCAGTATGGGGCTGTGGTACTATACAGGAAGGAGATCCGACGACAGCCCATCATAAGGCAGAACAAAGTTTCATCATATATTAAGGGCAAGTTTGAAAAAGCCAACTGACGTACATGTTTTTGCCTTGTGGATCATACTTACCCACAGAAAGTTAGAGCTATTTAGAGTGAAGAAATTTACTCAGACGTCATTTTGGAAGGTAGGAGCATCACCAGAAATGTACCTGTCAAGAAGTTATTTTTTTTTTCCTCTTTCTGAACTGGTATTACCCACTTGTATTCTTGATTTTCTTTGAGTCTCCCATAATTCAACAGTCTTTTGACAAAGCAAATGTTAAGAATTGTGTTCAAGTCACTTTGTCCTCATTTCATACATGCAATATGAATTTTTTTCATGTTGTCCAGTTTTCTGACAAAGACTTGAATGTTCAACTTCTAAAGATATGTGAAAATGTGGCAATTTATTTCCATTGTCCTTGGACAAATGCCACATGTGATACAATGTTACTTATCGCAATGCTAATGAAGACAATAAGCATTTTATGCAAATTACATCTGGTTTTTACAGCCCAAGTTTCTGAGTTGTCTGTCTAGCATGATCCTTCAGGCCAATCATTATCCCTCAAATGCCGAAATGACAATATAACTGATATATAGGGGGGGGGGGGGGAGTCCTCAAAATATACTTTTTTACATTTTGCTATATATTCTGTTCTTTTAGTGAATATTATCTTGAATCTTATTTAAACACGGACTGCACATTATCAAAGAGGCATGGCAGTTGTCAGCATTACTGTCATATTTGTCTGTGTTGCCGATTGGAATCACCAAAGTTGGGTAAGGCGGAGATGGAGGAAGAGGAGTTGCTACACTGTGCCCTTGATGGAATCGCCCCACCAAGTTATTGAGCTGTGCAATCTGTGCCAGCTCATCCTGCAGCAAATGTAAGGCGTCTGCTGGGTCCATTTCATGGTAGGGTATTCTGAAATGACAGAATTTCAGAGACCTAAATGCAGGTAACTGGGGTTCTATTCGAGAAAGAAGCAAACAGAGAATAAATCAGCAGGCTGGTCTAGGAGTCAGGGTCATGGATCCAAAGCAGTTGGTAACCATGGGTATCTGTCCTGCACAAACATGGGAGACAGATATTGGTAAGACTGGGAAGGATTGAAGGAGACAAGAAAGAAGCAGGGCTGGAACTGGGAGGGAAGGGCAGGTCAGAGATGGTCGGAAGACCCAAGAAAGAGTGCTCATTAGTGACAGTATAAGTGACATCAAACCAGCAAAACCTCAAGAGGAGGGGCTTACAAAGGCTGCTGCGTAGGTATGCTGATTGAAGCATTTAATCTGACTGCATGGGCTTTTAGGACATTACAGAGTGCATAATAAGAAGGTTAATAACTATGCTTCCACATAGGCACAGGAAGAAGTTTTGAGCTCAGGGTACTGATAATCAGAACGAGCAATAGACTTCACTGAAGTTCTTTTGTATCACTGATAGCCATCAACAGCTAACAATGGTGGTCTTTGATCATATCAATCTCTAAGCCACTGCAAGATAATGCAATGCAATATAAAATTTAAGTTTTTCTTTGACAAAATTGAAAATATGGGATGCTGAAGCTTCCAGCACTGCTGTGTTTGTGCATAGAATATCATCTACAGTGTAATTTTAATTTATTAGATTTCTTCTCAAATCTGGAGTAGCATTGTGTGCTGAATTTTAGTACTTTTGTTTAGTATCTTCAAATCTCTCAAACAAAGAATCGAGTTGTTTGTCCTTTCCTGTGTTATCAATAACCAAAATTCAGACAACAGTAAAAATGAAAACAAAAAAAATTATTAAGACAAATGAACAAACAAGCAAAAAACTGAGTGATTAAATAGCTGAAACTTAAAATGCAATGTGCACATTGTCGAACACCCAAGCACAGCCAAATAACCAGATGGGCATGTTGTTGTACATGCCCATATTCCCTGTGACTGACATAAATCTCTGCCTCACATACACACATTGGACCAGGGGTGGATTTCCATGGAGAAAAGTCCTTTCACTCACCTCTCTGTATCTGTACATGGAGTGCATACACATGCTCTGCACATTTCTGCTCTCAAATACATTCAGACTCCAATTCCTGGCGAAAGCAAATAGCAAAAAATGTATTTATTTATGTTCCTTTGACAACCTCCTGTACATTCAAGACAAAAAATGCACAGATAAAATAAAAAATTATAACATTTAATAATACAAACAAAATAGTTATTTGCTTATGCTACATCTCTTATTAATGGTATTATAATGTTCCAGTGGAATTGGATCGAAAATCCCATTTTTCATGTTCACGAAACAGGAAAGTAGCGTCAAGTCTCAAGTCTCCATCATGGTTCCAGTTACACGTTACTATTTAATTTAGCCATCTATTTTCTTTTCTTCTATTAGTAATGCATTCTATTAGATGCAACTAAAACCAAAAGCCAGATGACGAGCAAACGGGGTTTATTGGAGACAGACAGGCAAGAACACAGCACTAACATTACAACAATGACCGATCTGTCATACTGGGGAAAGACGCGGACTGATATACACAGGACAAGGCAAAAGAAACCGAAAACAGGTGATGACAATCAAGGATTAACACGAGGTAATGAGGTGCGCGTGGCACACACGAGGTTCGTACGGAGCTGGGCTTGACAATACATACAGTATATGCACAAACTGTGACACAACTGTGCTGACAGCATGTCAGACTGGACCTGCTCTGGAGCCATACCGAACCATGATAGACTCTGCCCTCAACTATATGTTATGCCTTTTCCACACGTACTCGGGTATTTTTTAGAACGGTACTTTTCCTCCGTTTTTTAAAAAAATCCTCGTCCACACGAACATTGTCTTCTAAAATATTTTAAAAATTAAAATGCGCTGTCAAGAGCATGCCAAAACAACAGGCAGCATTATAACTCTAACCGTACAGCCAATCAGAAGCCTAATTGCCAGTCCTGTTAAGTTGAAAACCATGGTGCACATTCCGACGCCTAGCTGTGTTGATCAATATAAGGCGAGAGTGACTTAACTATCTGTACACATGTAAGTTGTCTACATATCAGTATTTTAACTCTAAAAGAGCTCTAAAGGCTGAAATTACTAATCTGAAGGGTAGTAAGGGTCTTATAATTGAAAACGACATCGATATAGTAAATGAGTTCAATGATAGTTTTGCACAGGTATTCACTG
>JAODKE010000001.1:24679925-24692111 GCA_026779605.1 Mormyrus hasselquistii | reverse complement strand
TTCCTTTAAATCAGAGCTAGATAAGATTTTAACAACACTGAGCTATTAGTTAAGTTCTCCCCAAGCGAGCTTGATGGACCGAATGGCCTCCTCTCGTTTGTATATTTCTTATGTTCTTATGTTTTTATATCGACGCCGAAAACGGAGTTTCTCAAAATCATCACCCTGGATGGAGTTTTCCAAAAGCTCAGTGACCTAAGATGCTGTTTACGTGTGGATGAGGCATTAAAGTGATGTGATAGGCTATTGAACGTGTATAACCCAGACCCCGTTTATTGTGCTGATAAAGTAAATGCATGTTTATAATAAATCGCAATTTTAATTTGTATACATTATTCTAAATTATTATTATTATTATTATTATTATTATTATTATTAAAACAAAACCTTGAATGAATAAAATAGGTTTGTCTCTTAGCTATTGCAATTAGATAAATGATTATGCAAGTAACACTGCAAACTCCATATAAAAAAAAAAAATTATATTGTGTACAGTTCTGCTGCTTTTTTAGTTATGGTAGAGAGTAATATTACTGTTAAATTGAATTAATTACTGGTGTTATGCTTTTACTATATTAAAAAGCATTACATTTGAATGCATGATGGAGAGCCAAATAATTTATGAAATAGCGCTAGATACCACATGCGGGCAAAATGTGTGGGCACTTTCTGTAGTAGGAAAATATAGCTTTACTTGGTTTATGTCAGGTAAGGAAAAGGTGTTGTACAAACATATGTGCTAAATTATCAGATTTAGAGCAATCTCTGCTGATCAATGTCATTGTCAGGGTTGCCAACTGCTACCTGCATCTGACGTGACACTCACGCTTTCAGAATTTCACACTCACACAAGAAATCTTATGGCAGATCTATATTATTCCATTATAAACCTCAAATTTCCTACATCAAAATTGTTATAAAAAACAACACAATATATGTATGTTTCTGTTTGTGTGTGTGTATCACACACACGCACAGAAGTTCCTCTAATTACGAACTTTCAACTTACAAACTTTCAGACATATGAACGAAGCGGACTGTAAGTTCAAATTGTGTTCACTGGGTTTCCATTTCTTGTCCGCGACATCAATTTTTTTTCTGTGCGGCAATTCCAGGTAGTACGACTTCTTGCCGCTACTCCTGCCAGCAGCGTAGCGTGCATACTCCAAGCATCCTAGTTCTTTGTACTTGTTTATAGTTTAAAGTGATGTTAAATAATGACTTACGGACATTTCAAGTTACGAACGGCTGTACACACAATCATTTCATGGATGATCATCATTTCGTGGATTAAAGAAAGTAATTTCAGGGATAAATGCATCTTGTAAATGATACACAGTCATTTTGTGGACGAGATGCATTTTGTGAATTAAAGAAAGTCATTCTGTAGAATCACAAAATGCATTTTGTCCTTTGCTGAGTCACGAAAGGCACCATGAAATGTATTCCGTGTTTTGCAAGTCAAAGCAGACCCACATAAGGAGGGAGAAGTACCTTCACCAGATCACCAGAAGGTGGAGCACCGGCTTTGATTTTGCAGACCCATGTAAATACGGTAAACGTGCATTTAAATGTAATAAAAACGCAAATAAATAGTGGGCTCATACTTTTACTGTTGTATGTACTTATAAGTGTCACTATTTTTGTCACAATTTTTTCTTGATATAAAATTTCTTGCATGAGCGTGAGAGTCTGATAGCGTGAGTGTCACGCCAGGTGCCTGAGAGTTGGCAACCTTGATTAAAACATAAGTGAGTTTGGTTCCCAAACATTTCTGTGAGATGTCAGCTAAAATGCATCATTTTAAAAAGTCAAAATAGGCAAAGTATTTAGTCAAACTCATGTCATGTGTGTTTTTGTGAAATTAAACATCTTTTATTGTGTTATATGAAAAAACAATATTTTAAATGTCAAAAAGAGTTATTTTCCTTAAAGATGACGTCTAACAACCATAAGGGTAAGCTAGTGACAGAGCACTTAACATATGATGCAGTATTACCAGATGAGAAACCATCAAAATATTAAAAGTGTCATGCCCAACATCATCCTCCTCATTCTCTCCCTCATGTGTGAGAGAATGAGTCACACTGGTTGCTTGTTTAATCCTATCACTCGTTACAGCCCTGGCATGGATCACCCCAGATGCCTCTCGCCTGTTCCCTCGTCAGTGATGTTGCTGCCTGCATGTGCTTCCCAGTGTGCCCTCGGTCCAGTGTTCTTGCCTGATCCTCCCTACCCTGTTTTGACCCCTTGTGGTCCATTTTCTTTTGCTTTGCCTGTAGTTTCCTTTTAATAAAGCCCCTTTTGGTCTTCCCCCATACCTGCCTTCGCCTTGATCCTTGCCTTCAACATAACAAATGGTCTATATTCTAATGCACCGATAAGAACTTCATTTGCTTAAATTGCTACCATAATGATTTTTTTTTTATTTTTAGCAGAGAACAATCAAACATAAAACAGTACCATAAAAGGGTTTCGTTCCCTTTTTCTGTGTAAATGTACAACTGTGAAGTTGCAAAAATGTGGCTTTGGAAACTTATGTTGCGTGCAGACAGGCGATTGGAGAAGCAGGCGAGCAGAGCCGGGGATATGGGTAATCGGGATTTAATAGGCACAATAGGGCTGATAGCGAACAAACATCAACACACTACACCACTACAATGACTGATCTGGGGAATACTGACTGAGGCATGGACTAAATACACATGACAGGCTAAACTGAACAAGCAACAGGTGCGTACAATCAGGAATTAACATGAGGTAACGAGGGGGGCGTGGCACACACGAGGATCGGATGGAGCTGGGCGTAACAGAAACAAGTGTGCAAATCTTTTTTGTAAACACAAACTTTACTGCATGGGTGTACAAAACTAACATGTAAGTGCGCATGTGGTGAGCATCACTGGCACATGAGGGACATGGGACTTCTGATTGGTGAAAATGACTATCACACAAGGAGGATAGTATGAATTTGTAAAATTATTCTCATAATAGTAATAAGCCCAGGGTCAAACGTACTGTATAATGCATAAATGCTTAAATCAGAGCCATTGCAATTTGCTAATTGTGTTGTTTCAAATTGCGATTTCAATTTGAAATCAATGCATTATTCAGCCCTAAACCAGTATAAACCTGCAGCAGCTATGATCGGCATCAAGCAAGTTTATTTTACAGATCTTTCATTGGCTTGAAAAATATTAAAAATATAGTAACATTAATGAGTACATACAACAGTAAACATATTAGCCCTGGAGTTGTTTATATTTTTATTACATTTATATGCAAATTAAACATAATGATGTGGGTCTGCAAAATCAAAGCTGGCACTCCACATTCTTGTCATTGGAAGGTACTATGAGGCTGAGGCTACTAAGGCGTTACGTGACTTAAGCAAAGAGAAAAGGCTTTTTGTGGTGCCTTTCGTGACTCAGCAAAAGACAAAATGCATTTCATGGTCCCTTTTCTGACTCAGAAAAAAACAAAATGCATTTTGTGATTCCACACAATGAATTTCTTTAAATCACAAAATGCATTTCCTTCACAAAATGACTTACTTTAATTCACGAAATGCATTTCGTCCAGGAAATGACTGTGTATCATTCGCAAAATGCATTTTGTCCACGAAATGACTTTCTTTAAGTCACAAAATGCATTTTGTCCACGAAATGACTTTCTTGAGTCCATCCATGAAATGCCCGTATCATTCAGGAAATGCATTTTCTCCACAAAATGAGTTATTTCTGTCTATGAAATGTAAAGAGCTGATATCAGTTCTATGCACATAATAAAATGTTCCTTTTGGTTTCTGTGCATGAAGCAAAGTATTTATGCTTTCATGGACAAAAAGCAGCAAGGTATTACATGATTTCGCCATTCAATCGGGGCAGTGTGTGGCATAGTGGGCTAAACCTGTGTGGCTGTAATTATAAGGTCGCAGTTTCAAACCCAGCCTCAGCATGTTTGCAGGTCCTTGAACAAGGCCCTTAACCCCCAGCTCTCTGGGTGCCCCAACAGGTGGCTGCCTTTCACAGACAGCTTGCTCTACAAAATAGTAAATTGAGGGAGGCGTAAAGAAGAGTTTCCCCACAGAGATCAATGAAGTTGTAATGATTATCATTAATAATGTTTTTTGTGGCATAGAATGTATTTTGTGCACAAAAATTAGCGCTTTACACTTGGCGTCCCATAAAATTGGGTATGCAATTTGTACTAGTGGCAAAACTGAAAGAGCATGTTGTTTGTTGATATAGCCTGACGTCACACTTCTCCGGCTCCAGTTCCTATGATGTGTTTAACGCCTTTATGGTTTACGAAGAGTTGTTCACTCAGTGCTTTACATGTGTAGAAATTTCAGCAGAGCCTTAAAGAGCCTTAATGTTCACAGGTCGCTATCAATGAGTCAGATTCAAGTCAACTCGAGTCAAAACATAGCAAGTTTCCAAGTCAATAAGAAGTATGAAGTATTTTCAAAAAATGCTACCCTATTCGCCCAGAGAGCTGCAGGATAAATTAGTTAATCTAAATATATAAATAAAAATATTTTAACGCATAGACTCAGCAACACTAATTTAACAATTAACAACTGTTAAATGCAATTACATCAGTAGCATAGTAAAGTACAAGACCAAGACAGTGTCATTACTTATAATGCTTTATTTCAAAAGTTGATGAAAAACATATGACATTCTGCTTTCAGATATTTGAACTGAAGTATCAAATGTTTGAGCATAAACCTGATATCAAGAGAAAGAAGCAGATATTCATAATTTTGAAAACTTTGAAATCTTGCATTGGCAGTATTTGTTTTATGCCTGCTTTGTTTTATTAGGGTGGTAATATTTGCTCTTCTAACTTTTCACTGAATTTTGCTGAACTAAAAGCCAGGTGTTGTGGTTTGTAATTGGGTTTTGTAGATTGAGTGCCTTATGGAGTCCCTGATACATTCTGCTGATACATTTCTGCTGACAAAGCATTCTGCTTAGGGTCATGCTCCCAGAAGAGCCAATTGGAAACTGAATACGTAGATTTAGCTGATTATTTGTTTCATATCATTGAAGCACCGGGGGAGGGGGGGGATTCAGTTCCTATATGTATAGCAGGGCTGGGGAAGGGGTCTCGCAGTGGGGGGTTCTTGGCAAATTGTTGTGAATTTTGCATTATCATCTAGTTTTCTTTCTTTCTTTCTTTTCCCCCCTTTTGTACAAATTATATAGGAATATATTACACGCTTTAAAGTACTTTTGGTTGACTTGTTTTAAAAGGTGCTATACAAAATACTGAATATAAACTGCTATGAAATGGGGGCCCTGGTACCATTTGCTGTCTGGGGGGGATCCCACTTGGTAAATTGTGCAACGGGCCATGAAAGGCCTGGAGGTGGATGTCCCTCCACCCCCATCTTTCCTGCTACCATTGTATACATTTGGTGCTACACAAGGATGTTGCATGATGTGGGCATCAGTGTTGGAATTGCATCTGTGGTTTTAGGCAGTTTCTTATTGGGTAAACATTGTCAACAAGGGGGTGGTGGGGGGTTCCTGAGCAATTACGGGAAGTCCTGGGATAATTCCATGAAATCACTTATTGGTTAATTTTGGTCCATTTCTGTTGGGTAGGAGGGTTGTACATAACTGTGAATTAACAGGAATGGAAGTAAGTAAATGAGTCATAATTTGAATCATTATGCCTGTTGTGCATTTGGAAAAAGGGAGAGAGTGGGCTCTTGATTTTTGTTCTTATGGTTCCTGCTGTCAAGCATGAAGAACTCAGTTCCATGTTCTGGGACTACACTACTGGTTATTGTTTCCAAATTCATGGTATCTCAACCAGCTCGTGCATCATATGCTAAAGGTATAATGAGGATTACAACAGTCCTTCATTTTTCAGCAAGGTCTCTGTAGCAATTCAAAACACCTTAAATTAATCAAGAATTACCTGGTGAAGAAGAAAAGTGAAGGACAACTCAAACTAATAACATGACTTGCCCAGTCTCCAGACCTCAATCGCATGGAACTTTTTTGAAGACTGAGACAGAATAATCAAAGCATAGCAACCCTGAAGCATCCCACATCTCGTGGGACTGATGCAGAAGAGTTGAGAAGACATGTTGAGTGATTACCTGTTTAAACTTGTTAACTGAACACCTTGCTTTGTGCTGTTTTCAAGGCGGATGATGCCTTTTTTGAAGAATCCACGAGGCTTTTTAGTTTGTTTTCTTGAATTCTCATAGGTTTTGTATATTGTAATGAGTTTTTATTTTATTATGACTATAGTTCCCAGCAAGTCAAAACATTTGATCTTTCTGCATGTGTTAGAGGTCCACAGAATTTGCCCTTCACTACAGAATAGAGTGTCATTTGGTGGTAGTGTTTTCCTGGCTAACATTGCAGTTTCTCTGCACTTAAGAATGAATCTGAGACCTTTACAGATCTATTTTTAATCGTCAAGACAATATTTAATTTTATAACATTTAGAATGAGGCTAATGCAGTACTGTATGTATCCATACATCCGTCTTCTTCCTTACCATGCATAATCTTTTGTGCGTTCATGGATGGACTCTGGGTGAATCACTTATTCAAAACAGCAAAGGATAAAGGCAACTGCCAAACAAACAGACTACAGGAGCAACCACTGGAACAAGGCCCCAGAAAACAGGGAACGAGGGCAAAGTTTTGTGCCTTAGGGAACAAGAAAATTTCCGCAAATATAATGGAGACCTGGGATGAAAGAAGATGGCAACACAGGTGTAACAGTTGTGGTTTCATTAGTCTGGAGCCTATTCCAGGAAAAGTAGGGCACAAAAAAGGAGACATGCTGTATAGGTTTTCTGGAAATGTCATTACCAATGTTTAGTACTGTTGTAGATTTATACAGTACTTGTATTACACTCTCTTGTTGTGTCTTGCACTGCTGTTTGTCCTTCAGCCTCCAACGATGACACAAGAATCTCACTGTTCACTGAATACACGCGACAATAAAAATTTTAAGAAACTGTAAGGAACTCTTAAAAACATGTTCATGTGTTATATGTGAATTATTTAAGGATCTTGTTGTAACCTGGCAAGATACATCACAGACGAATAGAGACCAGTATATTAAATAATTACTTGCTCCACAACAGTCATTGTGAATTCTGCATAGAAACTAAGAAGTATGGACTATAATACTTATAATATAATACAATGGACTATGGCTTGTCTCACAAATCACCACTTAATAAAGCATTAGGAATCCCTTTCTGCATCACTCAATCTCAAAACGCTTTATTTGTTTCAGAATGAAGGATCCTGCATTTGCTTGGAAACGTTTCACCCCAATGCCCACCTTTGCAGCCGATTGGCCACCGCGATATGAACCAGTGTTGACTCTCTGTTATGTGCTTTGGTCAAAGCCCTTGGGCCTAATCTGCAGGCAGCAGATTGAGGTCTTGATAACCCTGCGTGCCTGATTGCCCATGCGGGCTGCCTGGGGCTGTCGCCCCTGAGCTGATTTACCTTGATTTGATAGCTGGCCACTCAACCATGGCAGTCTAGGACCTTCTTTGTTTCTAGTACATGCTGTGAGGTGGATTTGTTAGTACTGATTGGCATATTATCAATATCTTAGATGCAACAATATTGTGATTTAATTTTTATTTCAATATATCCAGTGAGCAGCTCTGTAGCCTCACACATCCAGGATGGAGGTTAGAATCTCACCTCCACACTATATGTTTGTTTCTTTTATTTGTTTGTTTTTCCAATGTCTTGCCACTTTCCTCCCATATTTAATGCCTAGAGCCCCGAAAAATCTGGGGCCTCATCTGGTAAAATCACAGACCCCATAATGCCTTGGGGAAAAAGGAACAGTTAAACATTAAATCTGGCTAATCGATGCACCAACATGTACCAGGCCCGCAAGTTGTGCTACTAACCTGCAAATATTACTGCACCCAGCACATTGATTTGCGGTTTACTGACATTTAACATTTACTCTCCGTTCACTTTCTGCTAAAGTGGCCTGCTTGGGGGGAACCATAGCCATGTCAGCCTAGGGCCCTTAGAACGTAACTCGCCCCTGGCCCAGACACATGTACTGAGGCTAACCGCAGTCCATAGTGTGTGCCTGTGTATGTGAATTTGCCCAGGGTGTGCCCCAGTCTTGTTCTCAGTGTTGCCTGAAATAAGCTCATCGTCCCATGTGACCATGACTGGGAAAAGTGTTTGGCAAGGGGATAAATGGCGGAAAACATTATGCACAAATAAAGATGGTGGTTAATCTTGGTGTCAAATTTACAGTAGTTGCAAGTAGTTATAGAATACTGATCCACAAAGGGTCATTATTTTACAATTAACATTTTTAAACTTCTTTGTCTTAGTACATGAGAATAATGACAAAGAATGTTGAAAAAACAATTGATGTCTTGTTTTTCTAGTCTGATTCATATTAATTCAAGCTATTTATAGGATTTTACTGGAAAGTGACATCTGAGTGACATATGATGATCTGAGTGACACATTGCTTATCTTTGGAATAGAGGATTCTGTACTTAACTACTGCACAGTGTATTAGTAAAATAAATGCATAGCAAAATAACATAATAATATAATTATCTGCATAAAAGAGATTGCTGCATTTTCATTCCTTTTAAACAGAAATCTTTCGGAAAGATTGAGTCTGTATGGATAACACCATTTACTTTATGAAATACATGTTTAATGTTCTTCCGGAATAGAGCTCCATCTATTATCCATTACTGCAGCTACTTGTCGTTTATCATCACCAACTGTATGAAGCGCCTGATGCAGCCTACAGTATAGCATCTTCTAAATGCCCTGGTCACATCTGCACAGTTTGCTTTGGTGTAATATAATTGCAACGTACAGCAATTTTTATTGAATCGTAAATGCATGCCAAATGGAACACACAATGTTAATTATTTTTTTCAGCTGAATCTCAACAATATACTATGTGCAGTTATAAATCACATAATAAGATAACTCAAAAACTCAACATTTATAGCCTTCAAATGTTTCATAATGGGTGGTTTCCTTGCCTTTTGGTCTAATACCAAATTATCTAACATCAAAATCTCACCATCTTACTTTTTGAAGTTTCAGGATTTAAAATTGCCATTGACAGGTAGTTAATAACACCTCATCCAGGTCTGATCATATTTCTTATGTTCCAAAAAAGTCAGAGTGCAGTTTCATGAAAATAAATGTGCTCTATTTTTCATTGTCATTATCCACATTTTAATAAGCCCCCTAGGATGCAGTCCAGTAGTTAATAAACATACAGTATAATGCGTTAAAATGCATTCAAATGTTACAGTTAGTTCCAGGTTTTGTGCAGCATTCCATGTCCGTAGCCTGAAAAGGGAAAAAACCTTGTTTTTGTTAACTCTGTCCTCCAATGACAGTGTTTCCCAACCTGGTCCTCGGGGACCCACAGATAGTCCACGTTTTAGTAAAAACGTGGACTGTCTGGTAGGGAGTTGGGAGGGAGCAAAAACTTTGACCGTCTGGGATCCCTGCGGACCAGGTTGGAAAACACTGTCCTATGATATCAAACTTTTGTAGACATTGTCTTGGTTGAGTAGGCATCATTTTTTTTTTTTTTTTTTTTTGTAACACAGACAGTTGTTACATAACACTTCAAGTCTTCAATACGACAGTAGTACAACTGACTGACATGCACTTTCCTGCCCTTGTAGATAGACAGGTTGTCCTGCATAACAAAAGTATTTTTCTCAGTCGTGAGAGGTTCCTTGGAGGTGACCTTCAGCAATAACCACAAGTGGACAGAACATACAGAAGCTGTCACCAAATAGGCCCTTCAACATCTGCACTTTCTCAGGCAACCGAGAAAAGCCTGGATGTTAACCATAGTCCTCACCAGTTTCTACAGGTGTGTAGTGGAGCCCATCCTCACAGGGTTTATTAACATCCTGGTAAGTCATCTGCTCTACACACAACAAGAAAGCACTGCAAAAATGCTGTCATTTTTGCAAAGGACTCTAGTGTTACGATCTAAGCTTATGGATCGACAGAAAGTAAAGGGAAAGGGTAAGGGAATGGCAGGAGCAACGAGAAAAGGGACCACGAGAAAGCAAGGGATCTTTTTTTGTATTTTTATATTCACTTCACAAACACCAGGTGCAAAATGACTTTGGAAGTGACTAAAGCCAAAATAATAAACAAAACACAACTACTGAACATGACCCAAATGTAAGCTAACCCTAAGTGTAACAAAAGGAGGAAACACAAACAACAACCCAAGATCTGACTCCCTGAGCAAACACACAGCAAACACCACGCTGCGCAAAAACAAAAAGGCAGTCACTCCGTACGCACCACACCACACACGCACAATTCAAAATACAGTGTCCAAGGGGGCGAACAAAAGAGTAGTCAGGAGTCAGGCGAGAGATCAAAGAAACCAAGAAAGCAATCAAACTGAAACGAAAGTACAAAAGGGGTAAAGCGAGAAATCAGTAGCCGATAAACCAAAACTATCATGCACAAATATCTAAACCAATAAGCAAACCAATTATCCAAAATCAATGAGCAGAGCTCCTGAGGTGTACAAGCTGTGGCCTTTTCTTTTCAGGAAATGGATGCAGCTCCGAGAGAGGTGTGGCCAGGTCCGGAAGCTGGAGTCGAAGGAGCGGCTGACGAATGGCGAGGGCAGGACGTCCAGAGAACCGGCAAAGCAACCTCCCGAATCTTACGGCACGTAACACTAGTCATCCTGCACTGCCACTTTTCTCTTTCATGCCCTCTGGTAGGAGACTTTGGGCAATTCACACATGCAGCATAAGATTCAGGTGCAGCCTTTACCCTAGTATGGTCAGACTGCTCAACATATGTGACATATAGAGACTGTTTTCATGAGAAATAATAACAATAATTTTCACAATGTGCGATATATGTTAACAGTGTGTTTAACACACTTATGTGCAATATTTGCTAACACACAAAACACTTCACATTTGCACTCTTATGATCACTCATGGTCACATGTAATACACCTTATTGTTAGTTGTTTATTGTTTATTTAATGTTAGTTATAATGTCACACTGCTTTGTAAATTGTCTAGTCTTTGAAGAAGGAATTAAAGAATTCCATTGTGCTCTGTACACGGTATTTGTACTTATGACAATAAAAACTTTGAGTCCCTTGAATCCTTGAAACAACACATTAGTAGCTTGCAGTACAGTATGTATAACATTGTGTATTTTTGGGTAGTCTAAACTGAAAGATTCATCTTCATGCTCCCAGATATTAAAGGTGCAGTATGTAATGTCAACTGCTCATTAAAGGTAATTAAAGGCTTATATTTCTAACAGTAGACAAAGAATTTATAGTAATGGAGTAATTATGAAGTCAATACCAAAGCTAAACTCCAGGCCCTCTGTGACCCTGACCAGAATAAGCACAGAAGATGAATGAATGCCAATGTTTGTGTGTATGCTACATTAACGCTCTTACAGTGTTTTCCCCACAATAACATTATTCCATTTCTACAAATAATGCCTTTCCCCAATGATTTTTATTCATTGTTTTGTTATAAACATTCATAATTTGCCCCTGTGCCTTTAAGTAATTTCCCTTGAGAATCACTGCAGCATATTCACCCATGTTGAACGAAGACGTAAACACAGTAAAAACAGTTTACTAAATGGGTGCTTACTCATTACAGGCAGCTAGAAACAGGATTTGTTTATAATCGATAAGAAGAGTGGCTTAAAGGCAGATTACTCATACCACAGTAATGATAGAGACACAAAGCCTATGACATTAAAATAAGCTTTTACCAACTTTATAAATAAACCTGCCAGTCTCGTGACCATTGTGTTTCATTGCACATGATGTCTGTTTTATTTTCTGGCAAAATTGTTTTATTTGGCACTCTGGAAAATCAATGGTGTTTTCTGCCAAAACTATTTGTGCTGTATAATATTGGACAAATACTTTTTGATGGTCATTGTGAAGAACAAGCATATGGCAGAGTGCCTCAGAAGGTAACAACGCGGCCTCACACCTGGAGGAGCAGGAGTTTGAATTCTCTCTCTGCAGGATAGTGGCAAAAGACAAAATCATTTTACTTTAGAGAGGAATTAATTTTCTAAGAAATAAAACTTAATTAGTTTAGGACTCAACACTCAAAACTCTTTCGCTAAATTTATGTGTGTACAGGTAT
>JAODKE010000001.1:24661986-24679910 GCA_026779605.1 Mormyrus hasselquistii | reverse complement strand
ACTAACCCTCACTCTGCCCATATAGAGTAGCATCTGAGTGTCACAATGGCACTGGATGTCTCCTGGGAAAATGAACAGCTGTGTTTTGTCTTCACTGCCTTCTATAAATCTCAAGTCAAAGATTTGCTCTCTGGAGTGGATTGTCTGGATGGTGACCCTTATTTTTACCCTGCCCAACCTGGGTCTCCAGCCTGCCTGGTGCGTTCACCATCTCTGCCCTGAGTTTCAGCTTTTCAGAGGCTTTTGTTTCCTTCGTCCTCCATCTCTTGGATACCTCATCTGTCTGAGTGCTCAGCCTCACTGGCCTTTGCCGTTTCTTAGTTTTAGTTTTCTTTCTACTCAGATCACAGAAGAACCACAACAGGGTCCAGTCTCTGCACCTCCTTTCATGATTGCTTCTCTGTCTTCTTCAGCTGTCGACTGTTAATTGCCTCGAGGCTCAATCGATGGAGAACAATGGTCATTACAGCTGCCAAGCATGGAGAGGCATTGTTAGGGAGGGTTGACTTTGCCGTAGAAGATAAGATGAGCAGATAGTTTGTCGAAAATAGTGCAGTCTTAGGTGTATTTCCACCTAAAGGAGCTTAAAAAGTAGTAAATGCTCTGCACTAAAGAAACAAGCAATTAAAGTGTGTAAAATAAATCAATAAACATGCATTTTAGAAGTATAGCACTATGGGATCTTTCTTCTAAGAAAGATCCCATAGTGCATTTGGCATCCAGTCAATTTATTCCACGTTCCTGTCAAAACTGATTTTGATGACCCTGGGTGTCTCAAATATTCAATTAAAAATCTTTTTTTCTTCATTTTGTGTTTATTTGTTAATTAAGTGAAATTATTAATATTTGTGCAAAGTTAGATTTGCTTTTAAGATCACAAACCACTTAACAATTCTATTTACCTGCAAGGCATCTATGCAATTCATTGAGTATCATTAATTTCCATTATCTCCTTTAAAATTACAGCATCGTTCTTTGAGTAATTAAGAAATTTCATTACCTTAGGGAATAAGTGCAACAACTTATGAGATAATTGCTAAGTATTAAATAAATAAATTTCTGGGAGCGTTTTATTTATCATTTCACATGGTTAATTGCAGAAAATATATGTGTTACTGTAAATGTACTGCTCTCTCTGCATTGTAATGATTATATATCTACCAAATCATCCGTTCATCTTCCAAAAGTTTATCCAGTACAGACTCCAGGTAACACAGGCCAAAGACAATCACAGGGTGCACTCACACATCCTTCATCATGGACAATTTAGAGTCACTGATTCGCTGAGCTCCATGTTTTGCATGAAACTGGAGTACTTGGAGGAATCCAATACTATAGAGGAATTAGTTTCTATGGGAAAACCCTAATCCCAACAACGCCCTTAACCCCTACCCATCCCTAATCTTAACCATAAGTAACGAAACACAAGAAATACAAGACTTTTGACATACTTAGTGTTTTGATTGCAGTCACACATTTTTATAACATTTTCCCATTGTAGGGACAGAAAAATGTTCCCCACAATGTGAAAAAGCAATGTAATATATACAGGTACATCCTTCTACTGCTTAATCATCTAATCATAGGGCATCAAGAAAAACACATACACACACAAACACACACATAGAGTAGACATGGCATTCAAATTCCTAATCCATACGTGTTTGATCGTATCATGCTGCCCTTCTTATTTAATACACATTATTAATTTGCACAAATTTACAGGAAGAAGCACATTTTCAGGACGGCCAGATGTATTCTGATGATGGTCCTGTCATGCTGGAGAGTTAGGCACAGAGTGGATGACAGAGCAGTCTTTTCTTCTCTGTCTTCCAGAAGCTATGGTTTTTTAATTTAAATTACTTCTTAATTTATTTTGATTTTTATTTTAGGATTTTTTAAACTAAATTTTCAGTGGAATGGCCCAATCCGTCACATTTTTGCCTTGCCACGAGAAATAGAAGATTCAAATTCCAGATATATATCATTTTCACAGATGGCGTCTCCTTCAGATGCCATACAGTAACCATACACCACGTCATTTTCAATGGAGTTAAGATGCCATAAAGCAGAACATAAAAATGCCCGGCTAATTTGTAAGAGGTTTGGTTTTGTGATCCTCTGCTACTTTCCCTTGATTACAAAGCCCAATCTTCTATCTACATGCAACTCTCCTGTCAAGCAGGCAGGTTCATCAAGCTCTGAAAAATGTAGAGCTGGTTCTCTTCACAGGGTCCGGGAAGAACTGTAGCATTCGCCAAAGCTGCCCATTGTAGAAGGTGCGTAGGCGATCTGTCACATTTTTTTCTGCGCTGGTAAAGATCTGCCCGCACAGCCCATCTTGTATCTGCCTCACTTTGATAACCTTACAGTATGCGATTTGTTTTTCATGTTGAAAGGAAGTGGGCCGCAGCATTTTGAAGAAACAAATGTTCTTTTTATTTTGAGCAAACTGGAAAAACATCAGTCACACAAATTTTGCCTTGCAAAATGAAAGAAGTATTTGTTCTGTTGTAAACATTGCTGTTGTAATAAACAAGAAAAAGAAATCAACAGTCAAATTCAAAACACCTTTGTAGCAAAAACATTCAACTCCTGACTTCTACTTTGGTACTGAATAACTTTTTTGTTATTAATATATATTTAGATAAGGTAGACAGGACTTGTGGATGTCCTTGACTTCATCATAAGTGCTTGATCAGTAAAAATCAGTTAAATCTGCATCCACGAGTGCATCCGAAATACCGGCGATGCCAATGCTCTGTGAAACCCAACACTGAATTTCGGTTAATAAAATTAAGAGCAGACCGGAGAGCAGAGAGTCACTGGGTGTGAAGTATTTTCTACAATTTTCACTCAACAACATGAAAGAACCAGGCCCAAGAACACACACTTAAAGAATGTGTTTGTCTTGCTGAAAACAATGGCATCACTGTCAAGCAGTCAAACCGTTTAGCAAAAGAAAATTAGTATGAGCTACACTTCTGTACCAATCAGAGAAGACGTCAGAATATCTAAACAGTGTGTAACTGCCTTCAGCTCCTGGTACCTGTTTGCTAGGAGACAATGAAAAGAATATAAAGCTTCCTTTACATAGTAAGAGAGCAATTACTTCAGGAACCTCTGTCAGACACTTTTCCCCCCACAGTAAAATCCAAGCTGAAAACCCACAGTTATAACGTAACATTTAGATTTTTTTCCTTAAAAAAGATTTTTTGAGGAAAAAAAGGAAAAAAATACAACCACTGATTGTGAACACTTTAATGATCACTGAACTGATTAAACTGCCCTTGCACTGACTAGCCACAAAAGAAATAATAAAAAAAACACTTTGAAATAAAGTTTTATCATTTTGAGGACAAAAAAAGCAGTAATTAGCATTCTAGCATTTAGCGAACAACACTTATGCTGGCACTTTGGCCAGCTGTAAAATGAGGGAACCGATGTCACTACACAGGGTTCAGCCTAATCTGTCAGCTTGGCAATGTCCCAGGCTAATTCTCAGCACAACGTCTAACTTAAGTCTTTGCCTTAATTGCTTCCTTTTTTAATCATCGTTTTCATCATAGCCAACACGTCCAAAGTTTCTCTTTGAGCATCCACGTAAATAGCACAGAAAATCGTTAAATACATCATTCAAATGTCTTCTGCTGGATGTTTCCCCCATCTTCGTTTTTTTTTTTTCGGTAGTAGCTTAATGTTAGCTTCCCCCTCGTGGGATTCAAATTCCGCAGTCAGTCGAAAAAGGGAGTGTTTGAAAATGGGGCTAAGAGAACAAATTCCTGCCCTCGCTGCTGCCATACAGGTCGGCTAGCTTCTTGAACTGCGGTCCCCATTCACTGAGATAGTCATAGTTCTGGTCAGAGTCTATGCTCAACGACTCCAGCGAGCTGAGGGACTCTGCCACCGAGCCGCTACCCTCGAAGGCGTACGTTTGGAGGGAGTCATACGGGGGAGCCGACGGATCCACATCGGCATCCTTCAGCCGGTCCCAGATGAACTCTCGAAAGATGACATTGTCCGGTAGGGTCTTGTACGCGAGTCGTGAGGTGAAGAGGGTAGGCAAGTCAGGGGACACGTCCCGGCGGGCTTTGGGATCTTGGATGACATTGAGGTTGCGTAGGGCCACCATATCGAAGGCTTCTGTGTCCTCCTCTCCCCCTCCCTCGTCATCATAGCGCACAATGTTCTCCCGGACGTCTCGCTCTTCTTCCAGGGTCAGGGGCTCCTTCCTCCGTCGCTGCATCGTCACAATCAGCAAGACAAACACTGCAATGGAGGAGAAAGTGGACCAGAAATGATCAAACCTGTACATACATCATTGAGTCATTTAACAGAAGGAAGAGAGGACAAACGATTTTGGATTATATATAAGATACAAGAGACTTAAGCTGTTTCTAACTTTTTAAATATTATTAAGTCAAAACTATTTCCTTATAATATTTCCCAGTATTTTAACCATATTATCTTAACTTGAAACCATATAACCATGTTCACTGTTTGACTTTTTCAGACTTTATTATTAAAAGTAGGGACTGTTTCAGCAGATGAATGATTCCTCGTGCCAGTAAAAAAAATCTCCACTGGCAATGAAATAATGGGGATGACAAAAAAAATAAAAAGCTATTGTCGGATTACACAACAAAGCCTGTGCAGCACTGCTGAAAACATTGCAGAACAGCCCATGTTATTCTGCAGCCTTGAAGAGTTTTGTTTGCCTTGGGAAATGTCTCTGTACTGTCCCTTGTTTTTTAATGGGTGGAGAACAGACTGCAAGAAACAGAATAACAGGAATGAAGACACTTGCTGAAGAGTCAACCTCTTGACCAAAAGATTGCAAGTTAAAATCTCAGAAGTTAATATGCTGTTGCAGGCACAAATACAACAATACTTAATCTGTCAGGCTTCCCTATGTATAGACAACAGCAAAATTTGTAATAATAACGTACATCGCAGAGGAACTAAAACATCTGACACACCAGCTAATATATGAATGCAACAAAAATGATGACATATCCATTAATCTTCCCAGAATTGCTTATCTGATGTTGGATTATAGTAACCCTGGATCCTCTCCCACCATGAGGCAGGGTACACCCTGGACATTGTGCTGCCTAACCATAGGGCATCAAGAAAAACACACACACACACACACACACACATGTCGAGTAAACATATCATTATGGGGACCGCTCGTTCATTTCTTTGGGTAAAATATTAACCTTAACTATGACAACCTAAACCCCTACCCATCCCTAACCACAACCATAAGTAACCAAGCAAAATAATAGCCATTTTAGTTTTTTCATTACAGTCACAGATTTTTTATTAAATTGAGTTTTCCCTAGTAAGGGAAAAATGGGTATTCATCACGTTTTGGGGACATACCCGCTCTCTCTCACTCACTCACTCACACACACACACACATACACACACACGGACACAAGAAAATTCATATAAATCAACTTAAATCATGTTCTTGGGTTGTGGGAGGGAACCCAAATAAAGGTGGAAAGAACTTACATACTGGACACAGATGTGGGGCAGAATTGCAAACCCAAACCCGGATGCTACGTCAATACCCATGCAACTGTGTCATGGAGTAACTAACATACATCAATCAGTCTGTCATCATATATTACTTTATCTCACTCTTAGATTGGGATACGGGCTTGATTAGGGCTGTGCTCAAAAAATCAATACGGCAAAATATCGTGACAAACTCTTAGACAATACATGCATCGATACAGACGTGCTGCATCGATACGGCCAGTTTAAGAACTATTATTTGGCAGGCTATCCAATGATGCAACGGCAAACTATTGCTGTTATACTTACAATATATAAACTGAAATTTATCTTTCCATTTTACTCTTATTCATGTTTACTAATATGGTAGTTTAGGTGTGTTAAATCCCGCATTATGAATGATGGATTTGCAAGAATTATTAAATGCCGCTGTCTCTCCTGCACCCTGTATCTCACAAACAAATCCTAACTTTCTGGGAAAGAAACACAAAACACATAAAATAGCGACTTGAAGATATTTCCTTTCTGCCAGCACTATTTATGAACTAAATGATTCAGAGTAACTGAGTAATTCACTTTATGGCGTTTTCTGAATAAATGCCAGATCCATCTGCCTCGTTTTTTGATGGGCGTCTTACTCTTTCTTACGCCCTAAAAGCAAACACATTGGGATGAGAATCGTGACTGACACAACGCTGTGTGCCGCTGTGTTATACAGTAAGTCTTGCTATTTGTGTTATGCTAACCAAGCTCGTTGCAGTTTGCACAAATTGAAGCCGTACCGCACTTATCCGCTCACCGCTCTCTACAGTATATGCCGTTGCTTTACTTACGGGTCTGGAAGTCAGTTTAGAATAAACCATTTTAGAATAAACCATTTTAACATGGTTAGGGGTTAGAGGTTAGGGGTTCTCCAAATAAAAACTGTAATGAGACATATTAATCCTAAACTTTTTTCTTTTGTAAATCAGGCATTAAATGTGATATTACTGAGGGGGATGATCCCCCCCCCCCCCATCTCAACACTGGAGGGGACGTATCCCCCCGTCCACCCTTAAATCTACGTCTGTGTGCCAGCATAGTTTCAATGTTAATCCAACTGGATGAGATTAAAAAATATAGAGAGACACAGCCATTAACTCTTTCTGGTGATCCACTTAGTTTGTGGAGGGAGTGCCAAGTTGCTTTCCCTCTTCTGTCTAACTTGGCTAGAAGTACACTCTGCATCCCAGGTACAAGTGTAGCTGCAGAGAGAATTTTCTCCATAGCTGGAGATATAGTTACAGCTCAAAATAATTGACCCGTTCAGCTGTTTAAAAGACTTGTGTTATTTAGGCATTATTCAGAATGTATCGTGATACGTATCGTATCTTTGCCTAGTATCGTGATACGTATCGTATCTTTGCTTAGTATCGTGATACGTATCGTATCATGAGGTTGCTGGCAAGACCCAGCTCTAGACTTGATGGCACCAGGGTATAGTTATACCTAGATGAATCCCATCCTGTGAAGATGATTTATATTACTATCAAGCATTTTTGCCTTATTTGTTGTTATTTGTTTGTTTATTTATATTATTTTGCTAATAGAAGTATGTGTGTCTTTTCCGTTTCAAACTTTTCTTCAACACTCATTGCATTATATAAAATAACACCTCAGAAAAAGAAAGCATAAAAATATACCGCAGATGTCATCTTTCTATCTAACGAGTTACTGTTCAATTATTTTTTGTAGGGTGCCTCCCTGAACGATAAGCATCTACTTAGCTATTATAAGCACAACACCTCCTGTGACAAGACCGCGCAAAACCCATGGAGCCAAATGATTTAAAAATGCATACGCAAAGGCATCAGCCAGACGGCGGTTTGTCGGAAATACTAAGACGGAGAGAAAAAGGACAATACGGTAGTTGATGTGCTGGGCTCAAAGATAAATTAGGTGACTAATTTTCTAATATGGGAGCAGAACAGCAGCCATAAAAAGGCAGACTACACACTTCTGTCACGGGCTCACAGGCGGTAGAGAGAGGGAATGCGGAAAGAGGCGAGACTTTCGGCAACTTTGTGACGACTCCTCCTCATCCCGGTGGATGTATTAGAGCTGAAAATAGCCACCCGCGCTGGGGCCAACAGACTTGTCTAATGATCCATCCATCAGTGCTGGCACAAGACAGTCTGAAATACTGCTCCATAGACTCATATATCTTCCCCCAGCCTTTTCCACTTTCCCTCCATTAGACAGGCCAAGCATAGGAAAAAGGAAAGGGGGGCGGGCATCTTCCGTCACACAATCAAACAGAAAATGACAGAAAACAGGAAAGCAGGGATAATGAAGTGATAGGAATTTCAGAGCAGGACTCGTCGCGTCCATAACTCCTTTGCGTATGATTGCCCTAATGGCACACTTCAGTCTCGGGAACACACTGTTCGAAATCGGAGAGGTGGTTTATCGAACGGGCTAAAACAAACAAACTAATTAAAGACCGGGGAGGGAATTATGGAATGAAATGTGTGCTCTGCATTAATTATCACTCTGCGCTTTATCACGGTGTGTAATTTTCACCTCACGTTAGCTACGGTTTTCCTAGCCTCTAGAAAAGAAGGAAATGTGACAAAAGAGTTTATCCTGCTAAAAAATGAGACTAACTGTCGTCATTTTTATAAATAAGTATGTTATTGATTCAAGTGTGCCAGTCATTAGGGGAAAAACACTTATCTGTCAATTCTTCCCTGCAAATGACAAGGATGTAGCAAGGGGCAGAGTTACATTTGTGACAGGTATTCCAGAAACAATGCATAGTGACCAATTTGCAGTTCCCCTCCTATGAGCAGAGGTGTGCCTGCATATTACACATGTGGGGGGAAGAAAGTAAGTCACAGAACATGAAGGGCAGGTCGCATTTGAGATTGTCACATTGTACCACGCTCCGAAATGAGACACGGGTTCAGGTATGAAATGGATCAGTTTAACGCCGTGCTCAGTTGTTGCCTCTGTTGAATAGAGGGGAGGGAAAAAAATCCATCAAACACAATCGATATGGAGCTGGGAAAAAAAACGCTCAGTTGTCAGGTCAGTCTCAAAAATTAGCAGTGGCTTCTAAGACTCTCTGTGTTTCTCTAACTCGGCCTCCATGTCCTCTGTGATGGTCTTGAATTGCAAGGGATCGGTCAGTCAGCTGATCAGGCACTATTATGGGATCTGTTAAGATGGGGGGGGGGCATAAGAGAGGCCATAACTTATACATAGGGGCCAAGCTTATCAATATCCAATGATATGTATTGAATCAGTGAGTGACAGAGAAAGGGGTACTTCAAGGGCCAATCAGATTTCAGCTGGGATCAGTGCCCTTTTGGCTCCACCCCCATGTACATTTGTACAACAGCTCTCATGGGCTTCTGGACTTCCTACTCAGCCACCAAAAACCTGCGCAAAGTAATGGTAGAATTGAACTTATTGCAAAAAATGATCAATGTAAATTATTAATATAGTATAATAATAATAATAATAATAATAATAATATTGGTTTGATAAACATGGACAACATGGATGGAAAGATGGAGGAATGGGAGCACTTCTGATATGCAACAAGGTGAAATACTGTCCTACTTCTCTTCTGCTATCTTGCATACTAGTCTAGAAAGATCATTTAATATTGACTTGCTAATCTTACCAATATTTTTAAACATGCATAAAATTGCATCTTAGATTCACTCTGGATACTCTGTTATGCTCCTAACAGCTCCGAGTCAGAAAAGCAAACAGCAATTTGAGTATTGAATTTGTTTCGCACTTTAAACGGGGTTGATTTTCATGTATTGCTCTGTATTTACCTAGAGCTGTTATTTACTCCGTAGTCCCGAGACACATCACTTCAATCTACATCATGCCAAGCAGTCAATAGGGAATTACGACTGAGTGAAGTGCAAATGTAAAACCAAATAACCAAGGGCAGGATGCCTGCAAGTCAGCTGAGGGCGGTACCTCATATTTTGTCCCCTATAAATTGTCCTTCCTGTGTGGAAGCGTGTCTTAGACAAGGGTGTGGAATTGGGAGTATGGCTACTTAAGATTGAGCTCTGATTATCCCCTATGAGTACACATTGCTGTGACCCTATTACCTCCCCAATTTCATAGCTGAGGTGTAATGAGGGCGAAAGGGCCGGAGCAGGGGCAATAACGGCCACGCCACTGTCACCGACACGGCCATCAGATCAGCGCCGTCCACGCTGCCCTTCGGCTAATCCGGTTTTTTTCTGAGGTGGCAGCCCCAACCTTTGTGGGCCGGCCGGGTGGCACAAACAAGGCGTTACACGTTGATAAGGGGTGAGGGAGGTGTCAGCTTCCTATTGGACTGATAAGGATGCAATAACACTCAGTAATGTGGCCATGAAAAATCTTAGATTTGCAATCCCCTGGTGCACATCGACCCATAAAGCGGCTTGTACCTGAAATTATTTAGTAGCCAGTTGTCTGAAATGTTACTTGCTTAAAAAAATATAATTTAAAAATGATTTGTATTGACAAAGACTTGGCTATCCCCCCCCCCACCCCAGGGCCAGCCTAACCCTTTTCAAGTTCCTAAGCAAAATTAGAATTTTGCCAGGAGCGGATTAAATTTGCCATGGGGGCACTGACGATAATTTTTCCTAGCCAAAGCAGGGCGTTGACGATAAAATTTCCCGTGTGGGATGGAGGGGGGGGCTGGCAGATCGCTCATTCCTTTTTCCCCGAGGCAGGACTCCCCCTAGTGTCTGCAAAAGTGTTCCCCATTCTCTCCCCTTATGGGCAGCCCTGTTGGCAAGAATTAAACACCTTTACATTATACACTTTAAAACAGGAACTAGAATCATTGCCCTTGAGGAAAAGAACAAAACTCAAAGTGTGTGATGATTTTCCCCACAAAGCAGCAAATGTTTTATTTCCTGATGACTGGTATTGGGGGAAAATGACGATTTTCATGTTGATTTTCTTTCCTCCCCACGCCTGACCTTGAATGGAAATTCTGAGGGTTTTTTGCTCCTTTTCTTCTCCATGATGGGGGGAGCTTGGGGGAGGCCTGTGATTTACTAAGCCTGAAATAAGCATTCCTGCAGTGCTCTGATCCTCGTGGCCCATGTCTCAAGGAGAAAATATATGGAAGAGTTTCAAAATGTTTTGGGTACTCCAGACCCTGCCAGGATTTCCCCGTGATCAAAGAATAAACCAGTGGATTAGTGATATTTGGTGCTGGGATCTGTTCTTAGGTGTAGGGATCTGTTTGGATCTCTAATTAGATGGTTAGGTGATGGATGGATGGATGTATGGATGGATGGATGGATTTATGGATGGTTGACAAATCACATATTTTAGGCTGTTTCATCTTGTGGTTTTGAAGACTGTAAAAAAGTATATATATTTCAGTAACTACAAAAACACCAAGTCAAAATGCCCTTTCCCCCATGTTCAGTGTTGAGGCAGTTACTGTAGGTGAATTTAACACATAACTGTCTAATCAGGCTGTTCGTAGTCTACAAACAATGGCACCCTAGTGAGAGTTCTGCTTACGGGGCATCAAATACGACTCCAAAAGCTTAAAGGCTGGGACATGTGGAGGCAAGCCTGGGATATTTTAAGGTGAGGGGTACATATACTGTAGTGGCCATAACTCATACTGCAGAACCAGACCTATAATTCGTCAATAATATGTTTTGAGTCAGTCCGTGACAGGGGAGTTTTCAGTTGGGGCCCCTCCCCTGAATATGTTTGATGAGGTATTTATACTGTTAAGTCTGCTTGAGACTCTGCATGACTCTGCTGCCAGTGTCCCCTAGTGTATTTATACCTGCTGTCAAATGCATACCTACATTGAGTACACGTTTAAAACTATCACACAGCAGGTGTTCCACACACACAAAACAACATGCACATACTGTACACATGAACACACACACACACAAACCTGTACTCATATCACTGTGGGGACCATTCATCACATTGTGGGGGCATTTGGACACACACACACACACACACACACACACACACACACAGAGGCTCAAATCTGCACCCAGGAGAATAATAGCAAATCCCAACAGCACTCGAGTCACTATTGTTATAGCTAAAAGGAAGTTGGTGTAACAATTAGTGCAATAATGGGAAGGAAAGGTTCTAGAGCAGATTAAACATTTTCCAGTGAGGTACTTCTGTTGCTGCATTCTGTGTAGAATGTCAACCGTATAGAAGAATCCAGCTCTGGTAGCAGAAAAGGTCAAATATTAATTAACATGCATGATCTTATTTTATGGAACCAGCTTATCACTGCAAGGATGTGTTTTTAAACATCCACACTTTAAAAAATATTCTAGATTGGTAAATGTCGATTGAATTCCACCCCATCTTTGCAACTCTACATTAATCTGGGCTTGAGCAGTATGGATCTTACAGAGTCATTTTTATTCTGTCCCAATGATAGTTTAAAGGGAAAAATGGACACCCAGTAGAAGAACAGTCAGTCAGTCCAATGGGAGCTTGATGGTGAGTGACAGGTCTACCCTCTCGGGGGGATAACTGAGGAGGGGTAGGGGGATGGGTGGTCTGGAGAGGCCTCAAATGGGAGGAGAGGTTACAGTGTCTGGGGGCCCCTTTGAAGTCCTGGCTCAGGAATTATGAGCGGTGGGCAGGGTGGTCTGTGGTATACCCCGATCTCAGAGGCCCCTGGGGTGGTCTGTGGTTATACCCTGAGCTCAGAGGCCCCTGGGGTGGTCTGTGATATACCCTGAGCTCAGAGGCCCCTGAGGTGGTCTGTGATATACTCTGAGCTCAGAGGCCCCTGAGGTGGTCTGTGGTATACCCCGATCTCAGAGGTCCCTAGGGTGGTCTGTGATATACCCTGAGCTCAGAGGCCCCTGGGGTATTTGAGTTGCTCCCTGCTGTTTTCCTCAGTGAGGTTAAAATCTTATTAAAGAAGTTGAGGCCCCATTTTAACAGAGGGCCCTGGGCTTCCGCCGTGCATTAAAGCTCCCCTAGCTATGCCCCAACAATAAATGTTTTTTTTTTTTCTTAAAGAATTATTTGCACAGCAGGTCAACTAATCTGGTGTAAGTCAATTTAAACACTGTTAAAAGAAAAATGTGGTTATCAAGGACAAAAGACGTCAGCTACTGTCAACAGACCGGCTACCCGGTATCTTACCCAACAGGGTGAGGACGCATGCAAGAATGGCGACAAGGGCGCCGGTGCTGAGCCCCGCGGAGAGCATGAAGGCTTCGGCATTGCAGGACTGGGCCACACCGTCGGGGTCGCAGTGGCAAACGCGGATGGAGAGCGTGTTGGTGCTGCTCAGCGGCGGGCTGCCGCTGTCCACGATGAGGATGGGCAGCTGGTACAGGGCCTGCTCCCGCCGGCTGAACCCGCCTCGCTTGGTCACAATGGACGCCGTGTTGTCTGTCATAAGCACATTGCGAGTCAAAGGTCAGGATGAGTCGGACACCTGAGCCAAGAGCTTTGCCAAAATGTGCGTCTTAATTTCTCTCATACACGTCTCACAGCATTTATTACAGATTATTATGAAAACGCATTCTCAGTTTAATTTAATATATGAAATGGTTCTTATTATAGAGTCATTTAATGTATTTTAATCATTTTGAAACTTATTGGGGATCTGAGCAAAAGTATTAAATGAGCCATCCTAATGAAAACTGGGGATAAAATATGAGACTTCGAAATATTAAAGTGTTTTTCGTTTTTAACACTACAGCTCAATAATTTCAGCGATAGCGAGAGCCTGCTGTATATGAGATTACGTTTTCAATGATACACTACAATAATGGAGTGATACCTTGCTCCTGCCTTTAACATGTAGACTGTTGCCTCTAGATTTACTCCACACACCGTTTTCCCAAGGGAGGAAATCAGCTTTCGCTGCCCTTGACGCATGTCTTACCGCATCAGCCCCCTGTCTGGGGGCACCCACCTAATCACTGTGTACAGTACACAGCATCATCTGTGGCTGCAGCAGAGCATGCACGCTGCTGTCAGGAGAGATGCAATCACTGCACCATTTGCCCTGTCTATTAATTACAGCATTTTGCTAAAAATGCAAGTTGATTCATGTTCCAGATTCACCCCGAATTTCTTACTACAATCCACAATCCAATTCTTAGTTATGCTTGGTAAAACAAAGGGAAACCATTTAAAATCACAATAAGATTAGAATAGGAGGGAAATTCGCAGAATTTTAAATAACTGCAACCCTTACCTGGATAAGTGGTTTTGGAAATGGATGGATGGGTGGTTAATATTGATCGCTGTGAGGTAAATGCAAAGTCATGACTCTGCGGTTATAAATCATTCCAAGCTGACGCAGTCCTCACTGTCGGACTTACATAGTCAGCTTTCTGCACCAATGACAGTTGAAAGCCTTGCAGAGACAAAGGATGTCCACCAGAAAACCAATTACCTCACCCTAAGGCTGATAATTCCTGTCTGTGGAGTATGCTAAAACTTCAACTAGAATATGCTTTATTGAAGTAACAATTTAATATTCAGACAATTAATCTCACATATATAATGTTCTGAATAAAAGGCATCCTGCAATTCCTGAAGGCTACAGATCTAATAGGTCAATCAAAGCCATTAAATAGTTAGCAGTGGATCACAAGCATGTGCATGCTAACTACTTATACTGTACTATATCCTATATCTAGTAGCTAAATATGAAACTAATGTATTAATAAAGATGTTAAAGAGGTTATTACTTTAACATTATTTGTCATTTTAAATTGGGGAAGACGGATGGTTATATACTGTTCAAATTGGGTAGATGACCTTATTTATAAAATAAATACAATTGAGGTGTTACTTATAATCACAAATAAATTATAAATAAATCTTTTGAATTACATTTAATCACAATGGGCATGACAGAGAATGCCACGAGATGTAGCGTAGCAGTCAATTTCTGGAAATACATGTAAAACCACAGCAATTTTATATGATTTACATGTATAAAATGTTTCATTAAAGCAATACCAGTCTACCACCCCAAACAAAAAATGAAAAGCAAGAAGGTCAAGAAGGTGGGCGGTTGAATGTAAAGTGCTTTGTGACAATGACTGTTGTTAAAAGCGCTATATAAATAAAATTGAATTGAATTGAATTGAATTGAATTGAATTGAATTGAATTGAATTGAAAAATGAAAAGAATCTTCAAACAGAGGCCAGCGATGAACTCTGTATCCTCCGAAGGGAGTAAGAAGACTTATAAAGGTTTGTTATGGTCATCCAAAAAGTCTTATTTAGATACATCTTGGGTTTAGGGTAACAGAAAATGGGATTATATTCAATGATATGTACAATATTGCACATGTGGGATATGCAGGGGCCTATTTATCTGGAGCAAAATACACCCCTGCCCATATACATGCCAAGGCTGCATGCCACTGGCCACTGACCTTTGTTGTCTCTGAGGGTGAAGTTGAGGTTGCCAGCAGCACTAGCAGTCAGGGCGAAGTAGAAGCGGTGTCCACTCAGAGGTTCGTCTTTGTCTACCGCACTGACGGTCTGGATGACCTGTAAATATATGCTGGTTCAGACCTTCTTGCAAACAGAAATCTTTGGGATCAGTGGCAGCTGGTGGATAAAGAAATGGCAGCACTTGGCAAGGTCTGTGCCAGTATGTTCACCAAGTGCAATTGTGTCAGTATTTATGCATGAATGCATATATACATATACAAGACCTTGTCACCAACGTTTTCTATGTTTAAAATGGTGTATTCAGCAGCGGTGTATACCACCACTCAAATCATGCATTTGCATGCCCCCCCGAAAGTTTGGTGCCCCGTGTTGATCACAAACAGTCATTACACAAGGGGCGCATGGGGCCCCAAAGTGACTTTTTAAGTGGGGCCCAGAAGCAATAAAGAACTATATATAAGACCATGTATTTAGGTGGATTAGGTGAGTTTTTACTTCAGAATTAAAATTACTATTAATAATATAAATACAGAAGATCGGTCTGCACACATTAACTTTTTAGCTATGTACATTTATCAGGGTGACCTGAACGTGAAGTATATACTGTATAGGAAAAGTATTTCTCAGTCATAAACTTAAGATCAATTTCTATATTACAGCATGCATACAATAAAATGATTAAAACTATTTTTAAATATTAAATGACCTGTTAAAATTAAACAATTAAATTCAATTGCTGCTGTTAAATTTAATGAATTGTTACAGATAGCCTAAATAGCATGTTCTACCATGAAATGACAGCAGTCAAAACATTTTATTTTTAACTAAACGGGGGTAAACACTGTCTGTGTGCAAGGTAATGTACATCTTGGGAGCGTTACATTACAAAAGTGCATGATTTAAGGTGAGGCAGCATATGATTAATTGTACGGTTGGAGAATCTTGGATGCCTGCATATGAGTTGCCTTAGTTGGAAAGGCATTTTAACCAGTTATTTTTTCTTTATAACTTTTTTCCTTATTAAACAAAAAAAATCACAGAAAAGTTATTTTATTGCACACCTTGGACATAATAAAATAGCAACACCTGCTCCAGCAAAGTTATTTAAAGTCAGACTGAATGATCTTGAAAGCCACGTTGGCATTCATTAGGGAAACAATGAACGGTTAGTTCTGGGCAATCTTCTCTGATGTATCTGCAATGGCTTCCACTGGAGTCACAGTGAGCGAAGCATTATGTAAAGACATAAAATCACACAGAGACATAAACTTATACTGCTGGCACATTACCTGTTGGGATGACACACAGGGGACCCATAAATCACAGATTTAATGGGATTCTGTGTTTACACACTGCTATGTTTGAGAACAAACCAATATAAAAATAGCTGTGACTTAATCTTAAGCACTACAATTGCAATAGGAAGAGTAAACACATAGGCAGCAATACTAAAACCTCATGCTTACAGATTCTTATGATGGAAAACAAGATGGAACTCTTGTAACGCGACAAAGCAGAGTAACAGTTCTGCAATAGCTAACAATAAAATGAAAGAGTAAATTAAACATGCCTTTTGAATGTTTAACGGCCACATGCCATAGCTTATTAGTGTAAATTACTCTTTTCAAGGTGTGGCGAAACTGGGCTTTCGATACTTGGTAATGCAAGCCATCTGTTTCTTACATCCGTGACGGACATGTCTGATTTTCCAATTAATAAAACCTCTTTTCCATTTCTATTTCATTACTATGGATATGAGGTGGCTGTATTTTTCGGCCTTCATCACCTTCTCTCGCCTCTCTTAACTCTGTTGTCGATCATAACTAAAACATTTCATGAGGACTACTTAAGCTATGCATCTATTTTCCCTTAAGGAGAAATACTTACACAAACCACTCACATGCAAAAACATAAATCATGTATAAATGCTAAGCATATACAACGTCACAAAATCCATGCATACCTTTACTTATTACAGCTGCCCCCCCAGATTGATGAATTTCATATTTGTGGTTTTGGTTATTCGTGAGTTGGCGAACAATTAAATCTGAATAATTTTGGACAAAGTGTAAGCCAAATTAAAGATACAAAAGCAATACTGAAAATGATTGGATCGCATAAAATCATACCTGTATATGTGTTTTGATATTTGATAGTGTAATATATGGCAGAGTGGCATTTGAAGAAGGATTCATAAACTGTAAATTGGGCTGCCGTTTTTTCGCAGTGTTTTCTGTGAATAATGAAATGCATAGTGGTCACGCTTCGTAAGGAAATGTTTAAGATCCGTAAGTGGTAATGCAGTGCTTCTTGGGATAACCTTATTTTACTAAATGCATGTCACACTTTAGCCATGTCACACTAAGTTTTTCTTGAATATTTTGTGTTACATCATATTGTGTGAGAAAATGTTTCTTATGAGTCATAAGTGCTAATGCATTTAGATAAAGAAGGTTATCCCAAGATACACTGCAAGTTACACTTCAGCCATTTTGGATAGGTTTTGGATACGTTTCGGATAAGATTGGACCACAGTGATCACCAAGGTACATCATTTACTCTTTCCTCAGTAAAACATGATGTCACATTGGGTACACATGTAAAAAACAATATTTAAAATTGGACCTCATCCATCATGTAGTATTTGAAATATTTACAAAATACCAAAACATAAAAAACATACATTTATATTTTTAAAATTTTCTCCTGGAGTTCTATATACAAGTTATAAATTTCAGTCATTCAAGTTACTGCAATAAATGGTACAGTGGTCAGCTTTGATTTTAGGTATCAGGCAAGTGTCTGAGTTTTATATATGATATTATAAAGCAACCACTCCCAATAGGCAAAAAATCATCAATCATCATTTGAAAGATACCACTTTCTGTATACTGAATGAGAACCCTATAACTACGTGAAAGATACCACTTTCTGTATACTGAATG